>VYZM01024128.1:112761-210370 GCA_013398915.1 Dromas ardeola | reverse complement strand
ATATCTAATTGACCTAATTGATCTCTCACTTGATCCTCCTGAACCCAGGGAAAGTCTTCCTCTTGCCCCGTTACTTTCTCCAAAGCCTGGGACTCCTGAGGGCTGGGCCTGGTAGTAAAGACCGAAGCAAAGGAGGCATTCAGTAACTCCGCCTTCTCTGCATCCTCCGTCTCCATGGCTCCTGTTTCATTCAACGGTTGGCCCAGAACTTCTCTGGTCTTCCTTTTGCCTCCAGTATACTTGAAGAAGCCCTTCCTGTTGAGCTTGACATCCCTTGCCAGGTTTAATTCCAAGGTGGCCTTGGCTTTCCTCGTTTCATCCCTCCACGCTCTAGTGGTATTCTTGTAATCTTCCCAAGCGGTCAGTCCCTTCTTCCACTTACTGTAAACTTCCTTCTTCCTCTTGATCTTTTTCAGAAGCTCCTTGCTCAACCATGCAAGTCTCCTGCGTCCCTTGCCTGATTTCCTGCTCTTGGGGATGCATCGATCCTGAGCTAGTAGACAAAAGGAATTTTGTATGCTTTCAGGTTCATTTTTATTATAAGAAGGGAAAGCATGCCCACAGCTTCTTGGCCTCTGCAAAGAAGGGTTATACGAAAGGCTAATCATCTTGAACAAAAGGCAAAGTAACTATCTATGTAAAAACGCAAAGGGATGGAAAGTAGTATCTTTGGGGATTGAAAGAGTTAACTCGATTTTAAATTATGGGGAAAGTTCAAATAAGGGTGCATATTTGAGGTATTTTTGGCTAAGTGTCTGTTGCCTGTTATAAATTTGCTAGAAAATTGTAATTATATAGTTAATACAAAACAAATGCACCTTATAAGCGTTGCTGCCTAACACGCATTGAGAAAAGTAACTATGCAGAGCGCCCTTTAAGAGTTGCGCACTCGGCAATGCTCTGCAAGCATGGTTATGAAACTCTCATTTTTCTGTGTTTTCCTTTAATCCACATGAAGACTTAAACTTTGGATTCTAATATGAAGTTGTTACTGCAATATATCTTAAGAAAGAAAAGCATCTTTTTTTTTTTCTGAAGCATTACCTACGCTTGCTGAAAGTAATTAACAACATCTCCAAACTAATGAAGCCAGTCTGAGTAATTGGAGCCTTGCCATGAATATAAGTGAGAGTGCTTATCCCCTGTCACGTGCCTAATGTTTGTGAATATCATTCAAGGACTCCTTGAAGAGTCCCAGGACTAAGACTGGCTCATAATTACTTCCATCCCCATCAGAGTGTGTCACCATCTGTGGGCTGTGTAGTTGGTTCCTTCTTGCTGCTTTTGTCTGACTGGATAATTATTTTTTTTTTAATTCCGCACAAATGACCCAGCTTCGACAGTTAGTGTATCCACAGCTCCATCTTTGCGCTCGGGTGGTAAAGATACTTACCTTTTTCCCCGCTTTGCTTCTGAGCTGGCAACCCAGTTATTTCAGTTTCTGGGTTAACAAAGAAGAAACCTCAAAATCCAGCAACAACAAAACCATATGCAAGCACAGGAGAGAGATTCAGGCTATAACATTTCACACACATACCTAAACTTAGCAGAGATAACCGGTTTGGACAAACCCTCCTTTTTTTTTTTTTTTTTTTTTTTCTTATAAGCCAGACATTTTCTGGTTCATTATGTCATCAGTTACAAATCGTATCCTGGGATCTTTAGATCTGCTGATATTGATACACATGGGATGCGTAGAGAAATGTATCTGGATTTGACGCAGTTTCCTGAGTTGTTCTGGGTGGAAACACCGAACTGGGGCGCAGTGGGGAGATCAGGTGTCCTGCTGGGGATCTGGCCCTTCGTGGTGCAGAACAGCATCAGCGAGTGAAAAGGAAATTCAGAAACACAGCAAGGCATTATCACAGGTGAAATTGCTTTTGGTTGCGAATTTCCCTTCCCAACATGGTGCTGTTTTCTGTTACTGTATTTCTCTCTCAAACATGTCTGTGCCTACCAGCTTCCTGAATGGCAAATGCACTAAATTCTCCTACGTTTTGTAGCCTGACTTCTTTCATGTGTCTTTATTGCATTATTCCCTACCCCTAAAAGATGTAGGATCTCAGAAGTAAAGGATTTTTAGCTGAAGGCTATTAAGTCTGAGTTCATAATATGTAGTAGAATCCAAACATAGATGATTACAAGTTGAAAGATTATAAAGTTGTGTAAGGAACAGCCGAAGTTTTCTGGACTTCTGGGCCTCCAGTTCACCAACTATTTGGGGCTGCACTGCCTGAGCACAGATTGCTTCATCTTTTTGATTTCACTTGTTTTTTGAGTTGAGTCTTCTTCAAGTGTGTGTTAAATTGCAGATCATTTGCAAGTGCATCTGGCAAATATTTTGGGTATGACTATTGCATGTAAGCGATGCTGCACTGCCAGCAGAGATGTGCATCTGCATCAGGGTGTCAGTTTGATATATCTTACTATGTCAAAAAGAATCAAAACGCTTCCAAATTCCTTTGGCACTTATTACGTCTCCACATGTTTCCTCTAAGCTATGCTACAGCTTAAAATAAGTCACCCTAAAGGTGCACAGATGAGGGTGAACTTTCTAGTAATTAAGCATGAATGCAATGCTCTTCACTTGTGGAATCTATAAATACACAGCTGTCAGGTCAGTGATGAATGCGAGAGAGTTGTATGGCAGCCAGAAATTTTCTTTTACATTTTCTTAGGCAACAAGTAATTTTAAGGATATTGGTATTGGTACCAGTACATTCTAATAATTTTAATCTTAAAATTAGCAACTCTGGATATCTATTCTCAATAAAAGTACCTCCTTTCACAGTTTACAGCTGAGATTCAGATTACAGTTTAAATATCAAAAAAAGTTTTTCTAGCAAAATAGAAGGAATTTTGAAGGAGTTTTCTACATCGTCGTGCTAGAACTTTCTGATGTGCCTGAGAAAGCTCCTCTTCACCTCCCATTGCTACGTTAATTTATTCTGTGTTTTGCTGGCCTGGTTTTATTTGAAACTTTTAACTGACTCTGCATGGTTTTGTTTACCTACCTCTCAGCAGGCTTCTCTTAAATTCTCAAATCTTTGAGTAGTCACTTGTGACTCCGTTTGTAAAATCTTTTTTCCAAGATATCTGAGTTTTTTGCTTGCTTTGGTTCTGTGATGTCAGCCCTAATCCTGATGGTTCATGTCATAGTAATGCATTTGTAAACTCTGCTCATTTTTTACTTACTGGATTTCTTAATGTCCCAGAACTTGCTGTACTGAAAGACTCACAGGAAAAAAGCAAATATCTGCATTCCAGTAAGAAACATTGACATGAGAAAGCAATCTCCACGTTCAGCGTGCTTCAGAAATCTTAACCGTTGTAACCAGCTTGCCTGCGTAGGAGACACTGTTCTGACCGAGGTGTCTCTTCCACAGAGCTGGGCTTAAAATTCCAGACTTTAGTGATTACTGCTTGCGTCTGCTCTTTCTTCATCCTTAAGCTTTTGAACTTTTTCACGTTGTAAATTTTGGGAAGTTAAATTCTCTCTGCACGTTTCCTACCTTTGCTGCTCTGTCCTAAGAAGCAAAGCCCAGTGAGAAAAGCTTCCCAGTTACGAGAATTGCTCCACCGGAGTCCAGTTACAGATTACACATGTAGGACCCTATTTACATTGCTTAGATTTTTTTTCTGCAGGACACGGTCTCTGTTAATGGAAATACCTTGAATTTATAGCATTTACTAGCGAGACAAATTCTGTGATTAATTTCCCAAGAAATGCTCTTGGGGAAGTATATAATTTGAACAGTGGCTTTGCTAGATAGATACTTATATATTAATATCAATGTTTATTTAATATGTTCTCTATCCATCTTGTTAACATCTGTTGTAATAATGGAAACTATTGCCAAATAGTTTCAAGGGTGATGGTGATGAGACAGCGTGCATCTGAATGTCTGTTTGGATTGGACTTTAGATTTATTGTCCGTATTCTGCGTTTAGAAGAGAATCTCTCAATTTTCACTTTTTTGAGCATAAAGAGCTTTAATAGTTGAATCAGTTGATCTGGTTATTGAAAGGATCACTATTATTGTTCAGCCCAACTGACCCTCTGGAATTCGAGGAAGGTGTTCAGCCATTTGAGGTTTTGCGTTTTCTGCTCTTTTATTGCCCTTATCGTTACATGAAATGCTACATTATCAGCATACTTGTGTTGATTTTGTACTGGTTCCAGCTGCAGTGTGCAATGACTTGTTGAAACCTTGACATCTGTTTTCCCTTTTCCTCCCTTTTTTTTAGAAGTCAACCATGTCGCTCTTTTTCAGTGTTGCATGCTGAGCCTTAACATCGCATGTGTATCTAGCCAAAAGGCATCATACATCTCAGTTATGTTCCAGACAGTATACAGTGGAGTGCTGTCCCGCACGCTTTTTATTAATGATTACACCTGAGAGAAACGCAGTTCACAGCATTATCACCAGAGTCCACCATCAGTCAGTAAGCTGACATGAGAACATTGTGTCATGGACATTAAGGTGATGCCTGCATTGTAGCACTGGGATTTTGGAATTAAAATGCTTTTGAAGAAGGAAAAATAAGTTTCCCAACTCTAAATATGTTTGGGTAGCTATATGTTATTGCACAGTTCATCTGCTACTAGAATCCCAGGTTGAAATCTGGTTCTGCTGCAGGCGCAAGCCGTGATAGGGTCCGTGCAGATATTAATAGCTCTTACAAATTCCATGTTTCTACCTGCTTCTGCAGTCCACGCAGTCTCTCTCACAAGAACAAGAAAGCCAGAAATATTCCCACATTTGACAAAGACATACTGTAAGGTAGATTGCTTTGAATCCAAAGAGCAGTCCAAACTAAAGGAAATCTTTGTTTCTGGGGGGCTTTGCAGAAACTGCCTCTTCAAATGCCACCAGGTGGACCTGATGACATGGTAGTCTCTAACTTGGATGTTTTCATAATGGTGTGTAGACTGTAACTTTGACCTTTTTGCGTTATCAGTCAGTGATGTATATAATACAATTTCTGTTGTAGAGGGATTTTTAGTATCTAAAGCAAAATTGCAAATAGATTTCCATCTGGATTTGGATCCAGACAACTAGTAAATTTTATTCAGACCAATTCTCAGATAAACTGTGTCTCCTGCAGTCTCCAAGGGAAGTCCGTGTGATCTCTCGGTGTCTCAAAAAGTGATTGCAGCTTGCTGCCACAATTCCCAGCTGGGAAAGTAGAGAGCAGCATCTGGCCGGCCAAGCAGGACCCAGCTTATGGCTTCCTGCTGAGCAAAACTTTGCAAAAATAAGCAGACCTCTAGAAAAATACATAGCGGACTCTGGTGAAAAATGAATCAAGTGCGTCTGCTCTAAGAGTTAATTCCAGGACTCAAACTTGCCTTACAGCATGTGTTTGATAGATGTCTTAATTGAAAATGGAAATAACAGTATTCCGCATTTTCAGGTAAAAAGATGAGAGTGTCTTTGGTTGAAAAATTGTGTTGAATTCAAGGAGAAATTGCAATCACAAGGCTTTACTGATTTGCAAGTATTTGGAAAAAGCAGATTTTGAGAAAAACTGATCGTGCCCCTTATTTTTGAGATTTATGGATAAAACACAATTTTTCAAGATTTGGGCAGAAATACATTAAAACTACTTCAGAAATAACAGACCCGCTAATTGCCTTGTGAGGAAATAGGTCAATATAATGCATTTATTAAACACAGTGAGCATGACTGAGTACAAGGTTTAATTTCATGTAGCACTAGAAGCTTACTCTGAAAAATATTTTTATCTGTACTTTAAAAAGACATTTCCTTCTTATCTCCAAACCTGTAGTTATAATTCCCAGAAATTGGCACCTGACTGCATTTTTCTTTTGAATGAATTAATTTCACCTAGCTGATCTCTGCCCCCTCATTTACCTGCTCTAAGCAACTAAAAGGCTAGGAATAAATCATTAGCTAAAATTTGACATGAAATGTGAACAATGAAAATTCATGATTGATAGCTCTTGCTTATTTTATAATCTTTACACACAGACATGAGAATTTGCTCCAGCGCTCTGCTGTTGATTGCAAACCTAACAAAGCTGTGCATTTTATTTTTTTCAGAAATCTGGCATGGCATTCTAAAAAGTAATATCCCAAACAATGAAAAAAAAAAAGCATTTCCACTTGTAGCATGACTGATGATCAAAAAGCCACTTGGGTTTTCTACTGCATGGCCTTCAAATTGTAGATTTTTTGTTTATAAGAGGTTTTGTCATACAAAGACCCTTCTTCAACCAACAAGCTCTTAACTGTCACTGCTTTTTGAAGAACACACTGACGAGTGCTTAATATAGTTTACGAGACTGCTCTGAAACCAGCAGCTTTTGTTCAAGTCCAGCTGCAGGAGTACAATGATTTGAATGGCAAATAAGTAAAAGTAAACACCATCTTGACATGGAGGATATTAGCCGTAACAGTCTAAGTGGATGAACAAGCTTTCTTAGGATTCTGCGCTCATTAGATCATGGGCAACATATTCTGTGCTTAATTTTTCTGTTCCTGAATATTTAAGGGTAGAATTCAGTAATTATCATGAAATAAAAAACTCACAAGGGCATGATACTGCATTTATCTCTTTTAGGAAAGGACAGCTTGTATAGCTGCATAAATTGTTTCCCTTGTACATACGCGTTCTGAAATTCAGATACTTTCAAAAGAAGTCCACAAAGCTGTGAGAGAGAGCATCATGTTTTTCCTGGTAATACCTTGTAATATGTTTCAGTTTTATTTACCTAGTCTTTGAAACTATTTTAGTACTTCTGACAAGGCTTTACTCAAGCCTGCAAATTAAAAGGCATTTTATTTTGCTTAGCGATCACAAATTGGAGTAATACTAATTTCCCGGTTCTTAAGATTATGTGAGTACACTATTTACTCCTAAAATAGTTGCCATCTGTTTGGACAAAAATGCAGGAGGGCTGCTGGAGTCTGCACTTTGTGAGTCTCACCACTAAACGGTAGTGTTGTATTGCAGCTGAAACAGGAAAATGTATGAATATGGCAGAGAAAAAAAATTAATCCAGCTGTAGTTGAACTCTGCCGTCAGTGTCTCAACTGTTTTTCCATTGGCCCATTAATTATATCTTGTGCTGTTAAATCAGCCATTCTCTAAATGTTTGGTTGTACTGGAAAACCATCCTCTGTTTAATGATAATTTATTTTAAATGTACGAGGAGGTGTTTTCCTCTCTGTCCCTTTACAAGCTTTGTTCTGCTGTTTGAATTGCCCATCACAAGCATGCTGATTTGTTGTGCAATTACTGTGGGATTCACAGGAGGGGCAGGGGGGTTGGACTAGGTTGATCTCCAGAGGTCCCTTCCAACCCCCATCATTCCGTGATTCTGTGTATTTTACGGCGACTAGCAGGATTCAGTTTCCTTCGATGCAAAGGAAGACAGTAGTTGATGTGGCCAAGTGATTAATTATTTAGGAGAAATGTGTAGCTGAAGTATGAGTTTGACTTTTATGAGCAAGATGGAGCTCTGGGGCTGCAAAGTTATCTCCCTTTTAATTGTGGTGTAGGAATATGGACTGTGTATTTCACAGGGGAAAAAAATGCTTGGGGTTGCGCTTGTGACAGATGGACATCCCGCTTCTTCATCCAGCTGGACTTCTGAACCTGAAGGTTCGCTTTCCTGTTCCTTTGCCAAAAACGTTGCTTAGAAATTGCCGCAGTCCTTGCATTGCTCTTAAGTATGCCTTCCTGCTTACTTGCCTGAATAATCTATCCAATAATTCAGCTTTATCTTTTGTATTATTAATAAAAAATATTTAACATTAAATGAAGTATTAATTTAAATATAATGATAAATAATATTATTAATAGTAATACAGTTGTTTTTGAGATAAAACCTGTGGTGTTGGCTTTCCCTGGATGTGGGAGTAGTTCTGACTTGTGCTGCAACGTACAGTTAACCGGCCAGGTGCTGCTTCCAGGTGTTACTGAGCAGAGCTGCTGGGGAAAGAAGGCATCCCTCTATCTCTCCTCAGTACAAACACAAATACAAGAGGCAATAATAATGCCTGATCCCACTTTCTGTGTCACCCTGTGGCAGACAGTAGAGGACACAGCTGCTTTTGCCTTGCTTTATGCTCTAGCAGCCTCTTGCCTGCCAAGAAAATGCTATGGGCCACCTGTGGGACCACAAGACAATAGGATACAGCTCTGATTCAGAACTTGGAGCAAATTGCCATCTTTTTGTTGACTCTGTGGGAGGGTGGATCAAGCATGACCTGTTGTACGCAAGCCATTGCTTGTTTGTTACTGTTTGAGATTTGCTAGACACTTTCCAGTATTTTAAGGAATAGCCAATGCCACAAAGTACTTCCAGCCAAAACACAGGACATACCTGGCTGGAAACGCAAATTCTCATTTTGTAGGAAATGCCAAACAATAAAACTTTTGAAGCCCCAAAAGAAGCAGAGCTAAAATGTACTATTCAGAATTTTTAAACTATTTTTAATCCTGGGATGTTGCTTTGGAGTTGAGTAAGTTTAGGGACCTTGGGTATGAGTGTCCATATAAAGAAGTACCAGTCTGGTGTTCTTACTGTGATGCTCTCCTTCATCATCTCATCTCATGTAATCCTATTTAGATAGCAAAATCTTTGCAGCACACAAACCTTAGCATCTGTCAATAACTTGGGGAAGTGCAGTGCCCAAAAAGGAAGATCAGTCAGTTCGTGGATAACTCAAGATCTTTGTTGAGTCCATATTGGCTACCAAATAAACATCAAATATAAAGAGAAAATGCATAAAACATGATGAAAAATTATTGCTTGCTATGTAAACTGTACAGATCCAGGTTTCTCCAATATAAGTTGTGTATGATAGTCACTCTCAAAACAGATATAGCAGAGATAAAAAAGGCTCTGAAGAAACTCTCAGTGGAGTTATGTTTTTCTGTAGATAGCATGAACCTGCAGTGTACTCCAGTTTTGCAAGGGCAAAATCTCATGCTTCATTGGTCTTCGACCATTAGAGGGTTGGATGAAGGTAGTAAAGGTGTTTGTTGACCTCACATCTGATAACTGCAAGATCTGAAATAGTCCTCTGAAGTGCCTATTTTTAGTTGCTTTGGATGAACTGGAGCGCTACAAGGTGGGAGCTGGATAGTTAAAGTAAAAGAGGCACACTGAGTTAAGATTTCAGTAATAGTAGCAAAGTATTTGAGACCCCTTTTATATAGGGAGTTAAGGGGCAAAGTAGTATCCTAAATTTATGATGGAAAGAAAAAGAGGAAGACGCTAAGATGATGGACTTGGGAGGCCAGTAGAGTTTTACAGCTTATATAGTAGGCTCTGAAGTTGGTCTGGAGTTCCCTGATGACTGTAATCAAGGACATAATAGAGAATAAAAGGAAGGAGCCCAAAACTATGCCCCTCCAGAAATGAAAGAGTGGTTTGAAGCTGCAAAGAAATGCATTGATTGCAGTCTTTGCAAGCAGGAGAATAACTAAATATGGTACTATGAAAACCACAAGGGATATTTCCACAGAAATTATGTGGCGCTGATAAATTTGAGTTAAATTGAGAATGAGTAAAAAGCATTTCAGAAGGAGGCTCGTGGTGAATTTGCAAATACTATCCTTAGTGGAGTGATGGAGAGATTGTAAAGAGCCACAACTTAATGCCTGTGGTGCTCTTTAGAGGGTGCTGAAGAGGAGGATGTGGGAGGAGAATTATATTGTGTTGCCAGCCTGTTATAGCCATGGTATAGAGGGAATAGAGGGAAAAAGCGTGCTCAAAGAATTCATATGTAGGGGAGAAAATGGAGTCTGGTAGAAGAAGAAATGGCAGTTGCCTTGGGCAAGGTACGTTGTTGCGGTGTGTGATGTAGAGAGACGGGTTTAAAAGATGGAACTGAAGTGAGAGGGCAACAGTAGGGTTTTAAGTTAGAGGTGGCTGCGAGAACAGGGCTCAGTGCTGGAGACCTTCAGAAGAGGTGCAGAAGGAAATGAAATTCTGGTACACTGCGGGGTTTGAACAGTGGAGGGAGGGGACAAAAGAAGCGATGAGCTGGTTAGAAAACTGGAGGGCAGCAAGTTTATATTTGAGGCAGGAGATGCAAAAATAGGTGAAGGGAGGAGATGCCCACTCTAGGCTTGATGATGCTGTCTCTGCGTTTCTCATCTTTCCCATGTGACTGTGCGTTATCTTGCTCCACAATAGCTAGTCAGCACAATTGTGTGTTTGTGCATCTGTCAAAGTAAGGTGACATTCGAGGAGGAGTCATTTTTGGGTGTGGATAGGAGCCGCATTCGCACTGCTCTTATCCTATCTGCCATGAAGCAATTTTTGACAGGAGGAGCTTGAACTGGCCATTTTAGTGGTTCCCACAGAGAAACCTTTCATGAAACTGAATATTAGTGCTTCTCAGCATTGCATTCATGCATAAGCCCATGGGTTCCCTGTTGGGAAATAACCCCCGCTCTCCTCAAATTCTGTGACAAAGAAGCTTGTTTACTAATTTAGTTTCACTCTAAAATAGAAATTGTTCATGTCTCACCTAATGTTTCAGGCTTAGGTATAGTAGTTTCAGAGAATTCAACTGCCAGGTTTCTATTATATTTGTCTGAATTTTAGAGGATTAATTAGAAAGTTTTTGAAAAGATTTGTCACAAGTTAAACATGTTCCTCAAGAAGGCGGCGATGGCACAATTGCAAAACCTGGGATCTTAATTTAGATTGATTTTCTTTTAAGCGTACCATCATTTAGTGCAACGCAGAAAAACAAAACGCAGGATAGTAAGATTAGTGTATAAAGCATAGTGTGGAAAGGTTTTCTCGTCCTTATGAAAAGCCCTTACTGACCAGGACAGAAATACGTATTTCAACTGAGGAAAACAGAAACTTAATTCCTAGTGATTTATTTGCCAAGTTTTAGCTGGATAAAGATCATAAAGGCCAAGTTGTGTATAGCACAGAACGGGTGTTGATGAATACACAAATTGTAGGAGTAGGCTGATACTACATCTTCAACAATTAAATGAATAGAGCAACGTCTGTATTGGTGTCAGAGGGAACAAAATGAAGAGGGGTCAGTCCTGAGCTGGAGCTGATCAACAGGCAGGTGAGGAGGAAGGTGTGCGTGGGGTGAAGCACGGTCCCTGGGCCCGAGGGTGCTGGCCATCCACTCCTGTCGGGCAGCATGATAGCAAGCTGTTTCTGCTGGGTCTGAGTACAAAAATTCACATATTTCTAACTATGATGGTGTCTTACGTTCGTCTAATTTGGGGGGGCACACATACTGTTTCAGAGGCGTTAATCTGCAATGTGGCCTCACAAACCAGTTGGTAAAGACAGCGTTGCCACATAGCTTCAGCCAGTTTCAACCCCTACGGTAGCATCTCCTCTTCATTTACAGAAACCCCTACAGTAACATCTCCTCTTCATTTACAGAGGGCACTCTTGTAATGAGAATCTCATGATAAAATGCTTTTCTTTACTGAAAAGCTCTCGCAGCTTGATGATGCAGTTCTCACCATGGAGATTTCACTCCGACAGAAAAGAATTAATTCAGTGCCGTTCAACTTCGGGAATGTGTAGCAGATAAGTCCCAATGCCTTCAGCTAAGCCACCACCTGAGGAGAGAACTTGGATCAGAAGCTGAGAGAGGAAGTACATATATGCTGATGATAAATTATATTTTTTGTAGATGACTGGATCTCAAGAAGTGGCATGTGTGTAACGACAGATAAATGTGAAAGGGCATGAATAAAAGCCTCAGAGCCTGAGCCAACAGGAAGGGAAATAGACTTGCCTTAAACCTGAAGAAAATACTCAAATGCGATGCTCTCTGAATTCCTGTTGAGGTCTAATTCCTTTCCCTCAGAAAGCGTATTTCTTGCTGTTATCCCATAGTCCACACAGACCGGGGGTGGCTGAGGTTCCTCAAAAATAAATAATAATAATTAAAAAAAAATAGGCTTGATACCAAATTTATTTAGAAACAACGAGTATTTTTCTTTCCCCTTTCTGAAAGCCTTATTGATATGTTTGGATTTCTCATTTCACAACTATGACCTAAAGAGCAACTACATCACTATGGAATGATTAATTTTTATTTTCCTGAAGCCGTTAAATCCTTCTGGATGAGTAACAGTTGGTTGTTTTCGTGGTCTTTCTGCTAAGGGAAGCTCCACCTAGTAAGGAATATATTACAAAACTGAGCAAAGCATTGAAAAAACTAGTATGGGAAGCAGCCCTATACTGGCTGGGAAATAATGTAGAATGTCTTTTCTGTTCCTCTAATTCTGCTAGGATTATGAAGTTAAACAAGACTGTGTTAATACCTATACAAACAACTTGTGTGGATTTATAAGCTCTGAGGAAAATTCATAGCTGTCACGAGACTTCCTACTGACTGACAGTGGTAGATGGCAGTAAAATCAGTCCAGGATCTAATCTGAGATGTTCCTCCATGAAGCAATGGACAAAGAGTGGGGAAATGGGTAAAATAAGTGTGGCGGAGGTGGTGGTTAGTGGAAAATATAGTTTGGTTAAGGAGGAAAGTCGAAGGAAAACGTCAATAAAGATCAATTTATATCTTAAAACAAGGAGGGGTTTTGTTTTATTGGAAAAATCACTCAGGGGAAAAAAAAAAAAGGAGAAAAATAGTAAAACAGAGGTATAGTGAGCTCCTTCAACATATAAAATACTAAAGAGACCTGCCTAGGAATTAAACCTTGAGGGTGAGTGAACCAGAAGTATCAGGAAAATGAAAAACAGCTCTGTAATAAAACTCATGAAACTTGACACAAAATTAGTGAGTCAGAGTCCTAAAATCATGAGTCATTTAAACACTGAGGTGTTTCCAAGGATAAAACTTTTTTTTTTTTTTACCGTCAGAGAAATAATAATCAAACTCAACAAAGAGATTGTTTCAGGTTCGAAAAGGCTACTTTAAAATAGCTTTAAAACTTCCCAGCTGGCTGGCTACGGGATGAAGTCTGGAAGGCACGTGCCAGTGACTCTCTGCCTGTCCCTTCCTTTGGGCTGCTCTTTCCACACCAGTCCTTGCAGTCCGTGTCTCTTCCTTCCTTTATGCCTCATGTTTTCCATTTGCCATCATTCATTTCTCTTTTTCTTTTCAGCAAAGTCCCATACCCACTTATCGTTTGAGTTCTCCTATTGCATCTTTTTTGCTTTACCACCTCATTTCTTCGTCCTCGCTGTTCTTTCCAGCTCTCCAGCAGCTGTGGTGCCTGAGGGCACCGCAGCTTGAGGTATTCTCATTGCTCATCCAAAATAGCTTTCAGCTTTGAGTCTAATTAAGTTGTTGTTGCTAAAAGAAGACAAACAAACAGAACATTTCCCTCCTCCTTTTCTGTCCAAGAACCCAGCATTAGGAAAATTGTAACAGAAATGTAAGAGTTAGTAATCATGGTGGTGGTGGTGTACTGTGCCGGTGCTGTGAGCTATTCCTGAATGCAGAGGAAAACTTGAGTTTCTGATTCTTTTTTATTTAAAAATTCCAGAGTCGGTATTAACTTGATATGTGGTCAACTTTAAAGCAATAGGAAAGTATATGATTTGTTGTGACTAACATATACAAAGAATTTGGTTCTGTTTTTTTTTTTTGGTGTGTGGTTGTTTTAAAACTTGAATTCAAAAAGGTCCCTGACCCCACTATAGCCAGAATGCAGCAATTATAAAAGGTGATTTCATCTGTAGCTTTCATTTCATGCTTTTAGAGAAAGGATTGATTCAGTCCCTCTCTCCATCCCTCCCTTCTTCCTCCCCTCCCTCTTTTCCCTCTCCCTCTCTTCCCCTCTGCCTTTCCCTCCCTCCCTCCCTCTGTGTCTCCACCACACCACTACTGATGGCTCTTTCTTGCTTCTGGTGAGAGAATAAAACCAAGTAATGGCCCTACAAGCTGCTGCTCTTACTCTGGGGTCTTCTGTGCTCCAAAACGTAAAGGAAAATTTCTCGCATATTTTGTAGATATAAGAAAGAGGGTCTCCATAACAAAGTTACCTGCTTCAAAGAGGTGAATATTAAGAGCTTAAATGTCTCAGGCCAGTCAAGGGAAAACAAAAGGCTCTACAATAGTTAGGAGATTTCACATAGGTTCCAGGTACTCTCCTGTTCAAGAAAAGAAAGGAAAGCGAAGACAATGTTTAAGGTGCCTGTAGTGTCTGTGCTATGGTGTAAAGCCAGTCCTGATCCTGGGCGGCTGTGGGTGCCTGGTCTGGCTGGGTCCCCATGTCCCCTCTGGGCTTCTAGCAAAAACACCACACCAGCGTTTGAGATACGAAATAATCTGGGGTTCTTCCTAGGCAGACACCTGCGTTTCCCACTGGAAGGGCATGTGGGATTCTTAAGTTGTTTAGTAGGACAAGGATTTGAGGGGGATCCAGGCTTCAGCCTGTACGACTTAGTCAGGTGAGTTTGGGCATGACAAATTCTTCTGCCTCCCCTCTGTTTTGCATTGGGTATGTACGGGTCAGCAAGTCTTTTGTATGTGACTTGCGTATTGCCCAAAGCCTGTAGTAGTGACCAACTTTCTTTGCTGGTGCTTGTCACTTTTCTCACCACCGATGGAAAGGATTGTAATGCCTGAGACTCCCTGGTCTCTGGTAACGTTACTGTTATTTATTCATTCCCCTACAGAGTGTAAGAGAGACACCATTAACTTGAAATATCACCTCTTTCCCAGAATGTTTTTTGTTTACAAGTGTCACAGTATATCAAATGTGTGGTAGAAAGCATTTACGTTTCCAGAATTTCCTTATACTTAAGGTGTACATTTGACTACTCCTGCATAGACTTTTATTTTCCTCACTGTGAGAACCATCCTGGTAGAATATAGAAGATAAAAACATATTTGTGAAAAGGAAGAAGATGAATTGATAACAACAAAAATGTTGGGGGAGGCTTTTGTAATTCACCTTTTTAAAAACTGACTAATTTTGAAACTGCTCACATGCAACAGAGCACACTGGCCTCTTAAGCACTGGCACAGTCCAATACGGGTGATACAAATCCTTGATCTTCAAAACCATAACTTCTGAGGAGCTGTGTTCTCCAGAAGTGAAAATGGGTAATAAAAAGCAGGTCCTGTTGCTTAGCTGATGACTGAGTGTGAACAGAAAGTGCTTGCAGATTTCTTTCCGAAAAAGCCTGGAAGGGGGTGCTGTGTATTTGTTAGATTCCTTGTGGAAGTGCCCTTCAAGTGTAACCTCTGAGGAGCATGAGCTGGGGAGCGGAGCGGGCCAGGGATGCTGAGACAGAAAGGATGGAGAAAGCACACAGTGAAGGACATCTCAAGGCTTCCAATAAATAATATAAAATGGTACTGGAATCCTGAAGACATATTATTCCAGAGTGGGATGGGTTTGGAGGGAACTTATGCTCTTGCTATGAGCTTTCTAGGAGCTAGAATTATAAGTCCCAAATTAATAAAATCTCAGGAAGCAATAAAAACAGTAGTAAGTGTATGTAGTTTTACATACAGAGTAGGAAACTGAGACCATGGAGAAAAGAGGCAAGCATAAGAACACTTTAAATTATAAGGGTAAAGTTTATTAAAAAACAATGATGTCTAAGTACAAATTATTTTTCTATTGTGCTAATCTTATTTTCTTTCTTATTTGCATATAAATTCTAATGATTGAACCTGAAATGCTTTAAATATTGGCGTAATTGAGCCTGGTTAGGTGTTGCTACCTCCATTTCAATGTCTTGTTTAGGCTTGAATGAAACCCTGTTAACTGGGCAGAGCCCAGCATTTTTGAGTTTTATTAAATCCATACAATTTCTTGATTCAAGTATGATTTTAATTTTCATTCATGCTTGTTGTCCCAATAGCTCGACTTTGTGACTAGGGTCGCTTATTATTTTTTCAGTTCTAATACTCTGCTTAGTATAAACACAAATGTAAAGGTTATCACTCCCCAGAAGTGTAGCAAACTTGGGAGGCAAACAGGAAATCACAGGATTTTTAATGTCATTCGGCAAATGAATAGTTTTGTTCATGCTGTGGGAGAGGTGGCAATTTCAGAGGAACTTGACTGAAGGGATGTTTGAAGCTTGGTGGGAGTATGGGGTGGGAAGATAGGCAGGATATGTCTTGTGGACAGAAAAAAAAAGATGAGAAGTACATGAGTTTATATAAAGGTTGCTGAGGCTGATACACTAATAGAACATAAACTGAGTAGGAACATGGTAGAAAGCTCCATCAAATATTTACATTTTTTATGTTGGTGTTCAGGTACTGTGTGGTGTTAAGATGACAATGGTGATAGGAACAGGGCTGTGGTAGACCTGAATTTAATATTATGTGTATTGCCTAAGGAAAGGATAATTTGGGGATTACTTTTATCTCTTTTTGGGTATTTATTTCATCTAGTTCTTCTTCTCTCGATTTCCTCTTTTTCACTTGCTACTCTTCTACTTTTAAAATAGTTCTAATGACAAATCTGATTCTGCAAGCCAGTCACGACATGTACCCCTATTTTTCTTCCTTAAGATTTTTCTAGCATAGAGGCTTATAACTGTTGTAGATGCCAAAGCCTTCAGGCATGTTTCCGGGAAGCATGATATGAATTTTATAACCCCTAGAGAGCAGTCACTGCAGGTTGAGGGGGTGCTTGTTTTTATGCCAAAGTCTGACAAAGTCTGTCTAATCTCATTAGCTAATTCTTTCACTTGTGTTTTTGTAGGCTTGAAGTGCCGTCTTTCCCCCTCCCTCCCCCGGCATTTTATGAGGGGGGTGGTCTGGTTCAGCTGGACTGTTCTCAACTATTTTGTCAATTTTTAGAAATTCTTTATGTGTTACTTTCCTGTCTGTAAACTGTTGACTTGAAACTCTATTTGTGAAATTATCCTCTTCAAACATTAGTGCACTATTTATTTACAAAACGTATATAAAAATAAGCAAACATAGCCTTTTAAAATCTTCTGATAAATGTGAATCAGAAACAGAGCTTAGAATATTGTTTACTGAGTGTCTTTGGTTTTTTAAAGGTAGCCTGATACCTAATTTGTTTTTAAAATTTGTTAAAACTGGATCAGTAAGTCTGAAGCCAGGTTTTTGGAAAGTTACTGATTTTTCTTTAAGAATGTTAGTAAAAATAGTCATATAACTGGAAACCTTAAGCTGTTATGTAGTGCCTTGTGAGCTAAAAGCTGTTGTAAGGAAATCTCATGGATGGACATAAAACTACACCGCCGTAATCCTGACTATTCATATTTGGGACTAGAAAGGGATTATTCTTTTACTCAGTACTAGAAGAATCATTCCCAGCTCACCTGAGTGTTCAGCTTTGTGTCTTCAAAGAGACTGCACATAGACTCTGCTGGTGAAGATGAAGGGTGTGTGATGGAGACTCAGTTCACCTATATGCGTTTCATTCCCTGTACAGGAGATTTTGCTGAAATAACTACATTTAATTCTGCATACAAAGCTGTAACCTTGTTTCATGCCAGTCAAAGGATAGAACGTGGTCTCAAAAGCAAATTAATTATTCACTAGCCACTGAATGGTACCTTGTGCGTAAACAAAAGGCATTTACCTCATACCCTATTGATGCATCATGTAATAAATGTGACAGTTATGGCTTTTTGTCTTATCTCTCTCTTCCTGCAGTGTCCATAAAAGTGTTTCTCACTTGTAACAGATGGTCAGAGCGCAGCTTTGAAATTTATCTGGAGGTGAAGCCCTGTTGATTCCATTAAAAGTGAAGAGTTTTCATGCAGATGGAGACAAGGAGGGATTTATTGTTCTTGCAATTCTGATGATGAGGTATTTCATACAATGCCTTCCTTTCCTCTTTGCTTGCAGGTGATGTGCCTTCAGGATTTCTTTGGCGATGATGACATTTTTATTGCATGTGGACCAGAAAAGTTCCGTTACCAGGATGATTTCTTGCTGGATGAAAGTGGTAAGAAGATGTATTTTAAAAATACTTACAACCAGAGCTGAGAGCAGATTTCCATGTCATGCTAATTAAGCCAAAACTGTATCACCTAAATTGATTTCAGAAAGAGGATAAATATTTTTGGTCTTTAAATTCTGAAGGTAACTGAAAGCAGCATTAAAACTGCAAAGGGAGAAATATCTGCCTGTGCAGCGTAAAGCTTTACTTCAGCCTGAATTTCATATACCATAGGAAATAGTACTGTGTTTGGTGGAACTCCTAGTTTTCAAGGTCTTTCTTTTGTCTTTATTTCCTCTTTGAATTTATTCTACTTCTTTATCACAGTCTTTCAACCTCACAGCTCTTACAATTGAGATTTAGATAATACTTCACAGGTAGTATGATATAGGAAGATAGATACAGTTTTGTATGGAAGATAAATATAATCAGCAAATGTAAACAAAATAATCTGAGAAAAGTCAGGGAGTTCTCTCTCAAAGACTAATACAATAATGTAATCAATGTACGTAATCCACTAAGGGAAAGACATGTTTGATTTGCTAATACCTTTATTGTGACAAAGAATATTCTTATCTTGGGAACCACAGTAGTAAGAAAAAAAACATTGTAAGCTTTGTGCGTTTGCGGGGGGGGAAGGGGGGGGAAGCACTACCACTTAAACTGAGTTTGTTTTTGTGTAGAGCAAGACCCAGCAAAGGTTATCTTGCCCCTGCACTCTCTCTCAGTTCAGGGTACGTTTGTAATCCAGCGGCATCAACTCCTCTCAGCTTTTTTTGGAATATCAAAGGTCTCAAAGAACAGTTGACTGAAAAATCAGTCAGAAAATAATTTGTTGCAGTAGTAACTACTTCATAGTCATCATGTGCGTGCTTGTTTAACTTCACCACTTCATAACTGGTTTTGATGCAAATATACATTCAAAATGAAAGATGCAATTGTATTTCCCTGACTAACCTGTGGAACTGGAAGGCTTCTTGGTTTACCTGGATCCAGACAAATACTCCATTAGCTTGTGCAGCAGCAGAAGCAGCCAGCTTGCGCAGTCCTTACATTGTGAGCTGAAGGATGATCCTGAAAAAGGAGGTATTTTTGCAGCTGGGCAAGGGAATGACATTTTGTATCAGGCACAGACAGAAGCAAGCACACATTCCGCCTTCCTCTAGAGAATCTTACAATATGGAAATAAAAATCAAATAGCGCACCAGATTTGCTCTTTGCAATAATGAAATTGCTGTAGTTGCCTCTAAGGCAAAATGTACTAACCGTGGAAAAATAACTTTATCCGTCTTTAGGAAAGGAATTAGAAAGGTAAGGGGGACATATTTGGGCAGCAGGGGAGTTTCCCAGGTGGCAATGTGGCCAGCGCTGCCGTCCTTGCCTTTAATGAGAGGAGAGCCAGGTAGCTGACTGCATAGTCTGGATTCACTTGTGTCTCTTACCAGGAAGATGACACTGGCAGCTGCCCAGTGTCTCCTCATAGTGAATCCTGCGGCAGTTTTTCCAGAGCTGACTCAGGGAGAACTGCTGACAATACATTTTTCTAAATCTCTTTTTGAAGTACATAGCTCTTTTTTGGATGTCTTGGGTCAAAGTGCAGGCATAGCCTGACTCTGCTTAGTCTTTATTTATCTGACATACCATCATCTCTTTGAGTAAGCACTATCTTTCTGTGGAACATTGGTGCTTAAAACCATATTATGCTGAGCTGAAAAAGAAAAGCTTAAAATCTAGGTTGAAAATGCACCTTGAGCAATTTGTTGCAGTGTTTGCTTTTCTACTAAGTAAAGATTCAGTGAGCATTGGCTGTTTAGACTACAGGAGTGAAGAAAGAGCAGAAAATCAGACTCCAGACTATGTCTCTCATTCCTTTGCAAAGTGTACATCTCTCTGGTTTTAGGGTAGTTTGGTATCAGAAAACTTGTTTAGGTTGCTTGCCGTTAATAGCTGATGTGCCAACTGATACCCATCTAGTCAGCCTTCTCTGAGGCAGAAGCGAGATTTGGAGAGAATTAAAAAACATCTGAGCTTTTAACTTATTTTGCTTGGCAAATGAAGTTTATGTGATCACTCTGTGTGTTCCTCATAGTTAATCTAAGAACATTAAAATTATTAGTAAATTCTGTCCAACTGTGCAAGGCTTGGAAAGCCTGTCTCTGCTTCCCTGAAAAGCAGCTTGAGCCAACACCGTGCTGGTATCTGTCACTACATCCCTCCAGTGTTTCCCAGTTTCAGCCAGATGATGAGAATAACAGTTAAGGTGTTGCAGTTTAAGGAGTAAAGAAAAGCAGACTTTGAGGGTGGGAAAGAAAAGTAGAGAGAATAAATACTTAATCAGGGCTCTGGGCTTTTGGGAATTACTTATCAGGGAGGAAGAATGCCCTTGCTCTGTAGTCCGGATTCAGAGCTCCTGATACTAGAAGTGAGTGAGAGACAAAGTTTCTGGGATTGGAAAACTAGTCACCTGGACTGGGATTCATTTCAAGCTAACAGTAGGTATCGAGACAGTGGGTACCTGCAACTGAGCCAGTCCCAGTAGGTTTCTTTCACAGTAAATAAAACTTAGACCTATTCACAGATGGTAGATGCTTGGTTGACTCAGTTGAAGGTGGATGTTTAGAACAGTTCACGTGAACTATGCTCTAGAAATGTCTGGATGCTTTTGTAAAGGGATCTATATGACTGATTTAGCTGTTCTTACCTACATTGTATTTCTCTAAAGTTGCTGAAAACATTTTAGGATGCGATTAATTCCACCCCATCAGAAAGGAAAAATCTAAAGACTCATCAGTCTGCATTATTTCTAGTCACTTTTCTTTATCCTGCTCCCATGGCTTGCTCCTAGCACAGGATAACACCTTCTAGAAGTCAGAGAATTAGAAATTTAGGAAAACCAGTCCAGAAGTCCTTGTCTAAGTCTGTGATTAACTTTCCCCATTTAATTTCTGACATATTTGTCTAACATGCCCCTGTAACGCTTCTGATGAAGAGGAATCTGTAACCTTTTGAGATGTTCTGTGCCGGTGATGAGCTCTCCTCGCTGTTTTTCAGCTATCTTACCCCAGATTCCCTTGCTATAAATGAAACTATTACTACTTTTCTTATCTACTGTGAACATGGGAAACAGATGATTCCTTTTTCTTTGAAAAAATCTGTGGACTGCCATGAGCCTCATCAATTTTCTCTTCTTTAGTTTAGGCTGAACAATTCCTTCAGCCTTTCTTTGTTTTGACTTCAGGCTCGAACCTGTCCTTGAAGGAGGGCATGTGTTCCTTCTTTGTATCATCTCCCTTCTCTGTTTTATGTCTTTCAGGAAGAGGCATTGCATATCCCCTTGGCAATCAGTTAAGAAAAATCAGTTAATTAGGGATCCATCAAAGAGAAAAACAAGCAGTCAGCACTTTACATTGCAGTTTCTTCTGTCTTCCTTGATGTACAGATGGTTTTCATATTAAACACACTGTTTATCGCATGAAACACAGAATCAATAGGCACCACCCCCATCATAACCCCTAGCAATCATCTCCATATCTGACCTAATCGATAGGTATGATAGCCACACACACTTCCATCAAGAGAACTGCAGCTGGGGCATGAAGATGCATGGGAATGACCATAAAAATTAAGAAGTAAATACTCCTTGTTTGTCAAGCATCAGTGGCGATGCTGTTTTCACAGAAAGTTTTTATGGGAAATGTAAGCACAGAACCATTATATTAATGAAGCACACATTACATCAGTCAGCTTGTAAAAAGAAAAATTGTTTAGCGTAGAATATGGCAGTGGCTGCTTCAGGCATTGTTAGCTTGCAGTTCTGGACACTTTCCCAGAAATCCCAGGTTTTCTTTAACCAATGGCGGTTCAGTTTTCAAAGAAGAGAAGAAGTCAAGAGGATGGTTCTCTATAGCCCTTAGCTGCTTGTTGGCAGAGGTAGAGTTTAAGGGCCATGGTCACAAAAATATTTGCAATCAGCTATTATTTAGGCACTTAAATAGGATTTGGTAATGTAAATAACTCATGGGATTGGCCCTAAATGAGAACATCTCTTTGGCTTATATGGATATTTCTTCCTTTGCACTCTAAAATATGAGAGTTTTTAAGGCTGGTGGTATCAGACTTAATTTTCTTTAGAATTAAATTTTTTTTTTTTATGTTCAGTTAATGTTGGCTGAGTGCTTTGGAAGCTTCAGAGTAGCACAATCCTAAGGATGAGAGACTTCATCACATACTGAGCCCCATCATGTAAAAAGGCTGCAATCTCGATTGACCAAAGCCAGCGTCTGCCTCCAAGCAGAGTGTAACCAACATAGAATGTCTGGATGTGAAAACAACTGCAGATAGCTTGTCAAGAGCATATATTACTGTTATGGAAACAATGACGAGAATGGCTCTCTTCTAGGGGAAAATTAAGCCTGGAATCTTTGAAACCTAATTTCGCTTTGACTTTGCTGGCCTATGTTAGTCCTCGGCTCAGCATCTCTGTGCCAGCAGTGTTATTGCTTCATCTTGCCAAGCAGCAGACAACTTGCCAGGAAAATCTGAGTCCTGTGGCGTCCGCACACGTGCGTGTGCGCATGGAGGCATGCATACGCATCTGAGTCAGTAACTGCGGTTAAGGTCAGGAGTATCACGTTTATCCTTGTTAATAACTGTCAGGTTTCTGTAACCTCAATTACTCCGTCCTTCCTAAAAGGGGGAGGAAGGGGAAATCGGTTATAGTCCTCGTCTACCCTGATTTATAGGACAGAGACTGATGTGTTAAGCAGCTTTTGGCTGGACTTAGGAGCGGAGAGCATGCTGGCTGACTTACTCTGCCCTCGTCAAAAACTCGTGCTTTGGCAATTGGAAAGTGATGGTGGGTTCTGGGGACTTTGAGATATAACTTTGCTTTCAACAGAGGCATAAATATAAAGTGTTCCAGTGCAGTGTGATATTTTCAAATGTCAACAACTGCTGGGCCTTGGAGACAGATATTCTGTGTACGAGGCAGAAACAAACGAAGGCAGGAGGGGCCAGTCCTCTGGCTGTGTGTACCATTTAGACTAATGGTTCAGAAAGGGCAGAAGGAAAGAAGCCGTTTTCCCGTGGATTTGCATCCAGTGCCCCCTTTATTTTCCCACTCCAAGACCTCCGGTTTCATCTCCACCCTCTCATTGTGCCTTGGGCGCTTGCACAGTACCCTCAGTTCCCTCCCACTCGGCACGCCGCTGCTTGTCCTCCTGCCCTTCCTCACAGTGAGGATGTCAAACAGCGTTCCTCTTTTATCCAGCACCGTGACATTTTCACAGCTTTCCCCAAACCGACAGGAATATCCCGTCACTGAGACCTCCTGCATCCAGTACCTCCCTCTCCGGGCCCGCGCCCCAGGCTCGGCTCTGGCTGCGTGGCAGTACTGGGCCGTGTGGTAGCGTTGCGAGCCACTCGCTTGTTTCTGTTGCGTTAAACTCTTAAAAGGAGAATGCTGATTTGCAGTTAAGATCCTAGGAACAGGCTGTTAGCTTGATCGTCAGGTGGCTGTTAATATAATATCATGTGGCTTCATTAAATAAAAACTGTAGTAAACGCTTGAGTCGAATCAGCTGTTCACATGAAAAATGCACTCACAGAACATCAGTTTTTTCTGCGAAGGATTTCTCTTTTAATATTTGGGTTTTGTATAGGTATGTTCTTGATTACATAAGCCCATTTCTTTATCTGTTGTCTGCAAGCTATTTGCTTTGAATATTCTCTACTCTGTCTCACAGGTTTACTTGCTTGAGACATTGCTTCTCACCTTTCTGCCTAAGCATGTCTAGCAGTGAGTTTGGTCACTTAAATCATAAATCTTTGCTCCTCCCGTCTGGCAGATTTATAGACATGAATAAGGACATGAGAGCTTTCAAGAAGATTACGTATGTACTTTCCAGTGCAGATTTACGCTGTAGTCCCTCTCTCTTCGTTCCCTTTCCCCACCTCCTCACCGTGCATGCATGTGTATTTGCTTAGTTAATCACTTTTCATCAATATTGATATGAAAAAGTTGCCTATATGTAACCAGGAAAAATCGTGATCACTTAAAACTTATAAAACAGTCTCTCATTGAAGCTAGCCAAACAGTAAGGCTACAGCTGATGCTAATTCACTCTGCTCATTGAACCAAATGTTCTTCAATATGTTTTCTGCACTATTTGCTTTCTCTGATGTCTGTTAAAAATAGCATGAATGAAACGCCATCCAATAAATTAGAACTGGTGGAAATTCCCACTCCATTTGCATAAAGAGTTTTGAATGTGCATATTCCTTCAATAGTTTTCCATGGTAAAGTTGATTTTGGATATGAAAATACTAAAACTTTGGGTCTAAAAATATCAAGAATTTCTCAATAATATGTGCATATTAATTAAATTGCATTTTTATTGGGAATTTATAATACAAAATTTCATCTTTTTTTAAATAAAAGAAAAATTATTAAACATCACCAGTATTATTATTGTAAAGTACAGAAGGTTTTGCTCGTAACAGGTAGTGTTAATATACAGTTAATAACAGAGTAGACAGGATGTGCTTATTGGTTTTGTATAGTTTGATGCTCTTTCATTTTATTTTTGTGTTGTAATTTTTTGAACTGAATCTTGCCGGGGGAATGTTTAGATTAATCAGATCGGCTCAGGAGAAAAGATTTTTCTTACAACACGTTTTAAGCTAGTTTCCCAAACTATGAACATCTCAGTTGTATATCCAAAAGCAAAGACTGCAACTCCGATTTTTATGACCAGTTGTATAAACAAACTTTCAGTTCTGGGGAAGTAACACAGAAATTTGGTAGACATAACAGGGTAGATCTTGGCAGTTGAGTCCTTAATTTGACTGTCTCATATCTCTTCTTTCGTGGAAGTTGCTTTATTTTACAACCTTTAAGCCTAGTCCACAGTTTGTATAACACTCCATTCTAGACCACAGGTTGAGTTTTGAGCTTGTACGTTCAGTCTATATCCTCAGAACATGGTAGCTTCCAAAATACCGGCTTCCTTTGAGTACTCTTCAGGAGAGACTTTATCTTTTACTTTTCCAGTTCCAGTGATGATGGAAGCAGCAGATAGTAGCTGTATATTATAACCCCCTCCACTGAGTCTGTTAAATATTTTGGTGACAAGCGTAAAGGTGTTTAACATCA
Source organism: Dromas ardeola (assembly GCA_013398915.1). Lineage (NCBI taxonomy): Eukaryota > Metazoa > Chordata > Aves > Charadriiformes > Dromadidae > Dromas > Dromas ardeola. The sequence goes on along the minus strand of VYZM01024128.1, from coordinate 185,331 downwards.
GAGATGTTTAGACATCACCTTTAACCATATGTTTATCTTTGTATTTTTCCTCATCTTGTTAATTAGCTTGGTGAAATGGAGTGTACAGTGTTGGTGATCTTGGCAAGTATATTTGTATTTTTCAGTTTGCAGATATTTTCCAATGCTAAAAACTATTGGAATCGGATCTATTTCTGAAAAGATGTACCCCGTAGTCCTATTGAAAGAGATCCTTTGGGTGACCAACATAGTCCCATTTTCTCATTATTACGTGTTTATATGAGACAGCTTTGAGAACCTGAACAAACTGTGCCGTCTGCTAAACTGTATTAGGATGTGCCCTGGAGACCTGCCTGTTTGTTGGGTAGTATGATTGTATCAGAGAGATTTCGTATTGAGATTAGACTCTACTCATCGTTAATAAAATTGGACTGACTTGTTAAATTGACCGTTGTAATTTTCTACTTCTCATACGGGATACAGGCCCTACACCTGCAGTTTTGTCATGTCTTGAGTAAGTGTGTGCACACTTTTTTAATGCCAGAGCTGTCCACAGATTCTCTTATACCGGCAAAATCTTTTGAAAAGAGTATAATTATTAAAAATACAGAGTTCATTAGCTTTTAGAAAGCAGAAACTTTCTGAAGGCATATGAGGAAAATGCATTCATCCTTAATATTCATTAAAGGCCTCTTTTTGAAAAAATCGTATCAAACACAAAGCGCAGCACAGCAGATGAGAGAAAACGAAAAACAACCTGGATAATATTTCAAAGGGGTAAATTCAGAAACTGAGTACATCAGTGGATAGGTGTTCCTATTTATATACTCATACATATTTAGTGAGATGGTGTGTATACAGACACAAATACATCAAGGGTTTTACCATCCTGCAAATACAGCCAGTAGAAGACCTCTGTATAATGGCTGCGTTGGTCTGCACCGCAAAGCTGATCGCTCACAATATATGCTGCAATAGTGTTTCAGTGCTGTTATTTTCAAAATGCAACCCACAGAAATTTCCCATTGACAAACTGAAAGGTGTTACCTGACGGTTCAGGTTGCTTCAGTGAACAGTCACCTTCGAATATACTTTTTTCATAGCACAGCTCCCAGCCGGAGGACTGGATGCTAATATTATGCAAAAAGTAATCTAAGGCTGAGTAATCATTAGGAAGTCTCATGTTGCCATGGAATTGAACACCCGTAGGTGGTAGGTCATGGAGCTCTGATTTGGATTCTTTTATTCTTCAGTCAAAGCTTTTTTTTTTTAAATTTTGTTCTAGAGGAATTGTAACACTCCTTTTTTTTCATTTGGAAGAAAATCTTCAAGGGACTTAAAATTAATTGAAGCAAGAAAGGAGCTAACCTGAGATCTCATTCTTTTTACTGAAGGACCTGGGTCAAGGAACGTGTTTGGAAGATTGCTAATTATTCCTAATAGAGTGGAGGGTGGTTAGAAGACAAACTTAAATCGCTTATTTTTTTCTGTTACTGTGAAATAGGAAAGAGAAATTTTTCACAGCTATTTAGAACTGTTAATATTGTCTAGTAAAAATGGGAGACAACTTACAGAGCAAGGCAGTTTCTGATGAAGACAACATGTTTAGGAAGAAAAAAATCCTGCAGGAGAACAAATTTGATGAAGCTCTGTAAAGTCATTTCTGTCTTTGACTTTACATGCTCTTCCTGTTTTGCAAGCACATGTTAATGTCTACAGGACAGGTGACAAGAAAATGGAATAGGCTGATTTTTGCATAGCAGTTGCTGTACTGCAGGTCCAGAAGATAGGATATATTGTTTTCTGCTTAAAAAAATAAATTTGGGATCCAAAGGGAATACACACCAGGGAGCCTAACTTTGGGATCAAATAAATTCCTTGAAATTGTCATTAAAAATAGAATTCTTAAAATCATACCTAAACATTAAATAATAAGGACAAACCTACATAAATAAAACAGGATTGATTTTTTAAAAATCGCTCTGGGGAGGACTGCTCCTCTGAGATTCTGCTGGGAGTCTACTGGGATCACCGCTCAAACTGGATGCAGACAGACAGCTGTGTAGTTTTTACCAGCGGAAGAAATACTAACATATTATGAGAAGCTTTAAACTTCCTAGATTCAGATTAGAGGCAAAATGCTGCTAATACTAATTGGGAACATTTATTTAGATTTACTGCTGTTAGTAATAATGACATTACAGAAGAGCTGTCTTAGAAAGAGCATTAGATGTTGTAATCGCATGTTGATTTCATTTATGTTGAATAGAAGATTAAAGAAAACCAAATCAGTCCAGCAATTAAGTTTTTTTATATTAAGAGAGAACACTTTGAAAAATCATAGAATCATAGAATGGTTTGTGTTGGAAGGGACCTTAAAGATCATTTAGTTGCAACCCCCCTGCCATGGGCAGGGACACCTCCCACTAGCCCAGGTTATTCAAAGCCCCATCCAAATCAAGAGAATTGGTGAGTGAAGTCCGTTGGACTTAAGAGTTTGGGGACTTGGAGATTGGAGGAGGTTTGGAATTTCAACCAAAAAGCAACCCAAAAGCTGTGTTAGGTTTGCATCTGTCCAAAATACATTGGTAAGGATCCAAACTCAACTGGCAAAAAATGGAAAGCCTAAAAAGAATATCAGTAAAGAAACTTATACCAAAACCTAGATGTGAAAGTGTTCACATAGTCATATTTGCCAAAATTATGCTGATTTTGACCTTGCAAAAGAAATTAAATTAGACAAAGATTTTAGCCAGACGAGGAGATTAAAACAAACAAACAAATAAACCAACCACCATGAACTGAATTTATGGTACTGTGTAGATATGGAACTGAAGTTAAGGTACTGTGTACAGATCTACTGTTACAATATGTCTCTGTATTCAGAAAAAAATGAAATATCTTATGGGAGAAAAGCACCCTGTCGAATTAGAATCTTTGGAGAAATGAAAATTACTGTCCCAGAGAAGAATTCGGAAGATAAGTCAGTTGAAAAATGCATCATGTTGTGCAAGTAAGATCTGTAAGTTCGTATACGCTATTAAGATAGTAAAAGAATTTAATGCTATGTCCCTTCCTGTAAAGCAAAAGAAACTGATATTAGTAAAGCTTGTCTGTCATTTATTTACTGATCTGATTTCCTATAGTCAATAAAAATAGCCTCTTTGAGTTTTCAGACAGGACATCAGCCTTACGAACAAATTCATCTGTAAACTTCAAAACGCTCCTCTGAACAATCTCTGAAGTATGCTGTGATATACAGAATGAAAGATGGTTTCATGGGCTATTTCCAGCCTAACATGCATTTTCAATCTGCAATTATTTAAACTTTCTCAGAAGAAAAAAAAAAAAAGAAAAAAGTCGTTGGGACTTTACACACCTCAGTAAGTGTTGTGGTGTTAGCAGATGTTCTTAGTAAAGCCACATTTTCCAGATATCCCTCTGTTTGCCTATTGCCAGAATGACTCAGCCTGTTTACTTTAGTTTTATCTAAATAATTATAGCAAAATTTAATTGCCTGAACCAGATAGCGTTCAAGGAGAACCCATTAATATTAGAGGCAAAAGCTGCCTAGGGATTTTTAAATTAGAGACAGTCCTGGAGTCCTTGATATTTTTTTAACTCAGGCAGCTAATTTCTGGATTTTCTGTTGATAGGTAAAGCAGTGTTGCGGTAAGATTGGTGCAGCCGAAGGCAGCGATACCGTTGTGGACACAGGAGAGGGAAAACTGTGGGTGGGCTGGCAACTGTGTGTGCCTATAGATGGCAGGCGGATTTTGTTGCCCACGTTGCAGCACAGCTCAATGTGCGAGGCATGTGTGCCCAGGTGTGAACGTTGATTTAATGGCGGCATAGAAAAGTGTTTTGCTTTAGTAAGAGTGCTGTATGTAATTGTGCGGTGCATGAGGGTTTTCTCTGTAAAAATATGCTGTTTAGGAGCTCCGGGTTGTAGTGAGTTTGTCTGAATGTCCAGTTATGCTTTTTTTCCTGTATCCATTTGTAGACTCCTGTCTACAAATGTCTCTTGTAGGATCTGGTTGATTTGATATTTCTCTTATGTCACAGCTCAATGCTTTTTCTTCTGCTTATGAAAATTTGATAAAAACACTCACTATCATTAATATTTGACACTGTAGGCATTCTTTTTTTGTTAATGGCATGCCAAGTAATGTTGTTATTTTAAATAGCCATTAGAATACCAGGTGGTTTTATTACTTCAGACATCACCATTTTATGGTTTTCTTCTTCAAAAATTACTGCCTACTAACTTTCAATAGTCTTATTACAGGCAGATTTGAGGCACTAACTAGAAAAAAAAAATAAACAGTCTGTAATATTCTGAATTCCTTGAGGTATGTTAAATAACTTTATTTGCTGCAAGAGAGCCAGCGTGTGCCCATTTTAACTTTCTTTAAAACCAAACCTACTGCAGTGGACACTTGCATAACACCTTGTGTTTAAATGGGACAAAAATATGGTTGTTATAATTCCTTCTCTTTTTTTTTCAACACTGTTTTGAAAGTTTCAGCTCGTTTTCCTACCCATTACAAGCCATCTACACCTACTTACATGTTCCTGCCAACCAAAACCAAATTCAGACCAGTTACACAGATCTGAATTTGGAATAATTGCATTCTTTAGGGAAGTGTGTGATTGGTGAATTGAACTAGATTTGGATACAGCTTTTCATAGTGAAGACAGAAGAATGATGTGAAAAGAGCCTACAGCTTTTTCTTTTTTTTTTTTTCCCCACTGTGATATAACACTCTATTTTGAATGGATGGATGGATGGATGATGTTTGGTAAAGGACAAGATGAGAGGAAGACCTGCAAGAAATGCAAAGTAAGTATGCCACTAGTTTCATAGTAATTATTGTAGGTACATAGCAAGGTGGCACAGAATAGGCAACATTTTTGACAGGGTTCCAAGATACCTAATATTCTTGTCACGGGCAAGTCTATAATTAGCCTAAAACCCTACACATTGCTTGAGCTATACTGGGTACCAAAACCAATGATTTCCTGCTAGGCTAAAATAGTCAGCTTCTTACTGGCACTGATCCACATTTTCCGCCTCCAAAACAAGTGTCCTGATATTTTGCATGCAAGAATGCGAGAGTCGTGAAACTGAAGAGGTAGGAAGCAAGAAGGAGCATGTCTCTACAGTCTAGTAAGTAAGGACAAACAACAGGGAGGAAAAGCAGTTCTATTCAGCTCCCTCCTTCCGAGGATAGTTTGCAGTGTCTGTATCCGCCATCATTTATAAGCAAAAATACATAGACATTAAACCTTAATTGTCATCTGTTTAAGTTAATGTCCTGATTGTCAGGTAATGGAACAAGGCACCGTTGCAGGTGCTCTTGCTCGCTCGCGCTGTCCCCACAAACTGGCATGGCCATGCCCCATGTCACTTTGTCACCCGGGTGAACCCCAATCTTGGGAACCTGTCTTGGATCTGTGAATCTACTTCAAGAGTGAAGGACCCTTAAAATTTGGAAATTTCCAAATTTTCTCGGGTCACATCTGTAAACCAAAATGCAATAGGTGTAGCTGCTTGATCACAACAGTACTTTCAATTTTGTATTTATAGGTGTATTTGTTCTTATTGTCAATTAACTTTAACTTAGTCATTTCACGTACATGAAGTAGACGCTATCTTCAGTTCGTATGATGCCGGTTTTTTTAGCGATCTGAGTGACAAACAGAATTTAGGGTTACTTTTGCTTTTAAACAATTTCCCTCATGGTATGTGAAATAAATATTTTTCTTTAAGTTCTTAAAATTGTTTCTAGAGTTTCATGATCTACCCCTGTATTTCTTGTTTCTCTATGAGTCAGACTGCTTTGTTAGCAGTCCTTTGTGAGCCTATATCCAATTTTAAGTAATGTCTATTGAAAAAAAAAAAAGAGTAGAAAACAGTAATTTGTAAATGACTTAAGAACAGCCATGCTACGCATTAAATAATCGCATCTTGTCCAACAAGAATGTCACTATAGCAGTTATTTAACTGTTCCTACAACTCACTGGGACATTAACATTTCAAACAAGAATTTCTTTATGAGCTAGAGTTGTACAGATAGTCCAAAAAAAATATTAAAGGTAATTTGAAGAAAATTGTGCCCAAACTTTAAAAGAAGAGCATAAAAAGAGTCAAAACCTAATACAAATAGTGTACTGTTACTCCTTTTCTACCTTATGGTATTTAAATATATACCTTACTCTTCATCTCCCCATTTATGCCTAGGGTTTCTAGAGTCCAAGTCAGGTTGAAAGATGTAGTTTGCATTTAAATTTCAGAACTTTTTGGGCACTGGTAGCGTGTGGCCTTACTAAAGGACATACAATTCTTGCTGCGTTGCACTTGTGTTTGGTAGCTGGTCTGAAGAGTGAAGTAGCTTTGGAAGGAGCAAAGCCTTTGTCAGGTAATGTCAGGGCTGAGAGTTTCATAAAGTGATGAAAGAGCTGATGTATCAGCAGACTCTTCACATAGGAACCATGGTTATACATAAGCTGTGCCACTGAGCGTCTTATCAGTTACTGTGTCTCTGGACTCCAGGACTGTACTAAAAGGTTTTCAAGCATCTCAAGTGCCCTAAGGATTTGTGGAAAACATGTCTTTTTTGTCATCTTGATCCTTTTCCTGGGTCCTCTGTTAAGCATAGCCTTCTCAGCCCCAGAGCTTGGTTCTAGATGCGGTCAAAGTGGTTAACTCCCCTTGCAGAAGTGATGCTATAGTTTTCTAGCTAAAATAAGAGGTTCCTTGATACCATGTATTTCTGTGTTGTGTTAGAGGTGAATTTAATGAATAGCTTTGTTATGAGATTTTGCATTCCCTGGATTTTTATTGCATTGAGCTCTATAATTTGCATTGCATTGTGCATTAACAGCTTTCATCCTGAGTGAGGTAGGATATTGAGGTTTTCCTCTTCTTACTTTTACGATGTCGTTATTTCCGACTCTGAATTTGATCCAGGTGCTTATTATGTATTTGGAACTCATAGATGGCAGGCACTTCTTGATGGAGATACAGCTATATATATTGCAGGAACTGCTTGTAGTACAGAGGTACAGTAGAACTTATTTTAGTTGTTTAAAAGTAACTGTAATATATGGGTACAGTGCAAAATGGAAATCTTTGTGAGCTCAAGTGAGATATTCATGAATATTCTTTAGGATTTAAAGAGAAGGACAAATGCTTCTAGCCCGTGACTGTGCCAGGTTAATTCTTTCAAGATCTAATACGTGAAATTACAGGATATGAAAGACCACAAGAGAGACCTTGCAGTTACTGTGTTTGTCGCAGTCCCTTTCACACCGTTCATTAAGAATAAATTCTGAGTGAATTCATGATGCTGTAAATAGGTATTGATGAAATTGGAGACCTGAATAAGGAGGTTCTGTGGTTGTTACCAAGAAAAGAAAGGAATACATATTGTCGGTAATGGGAGCAGCTTCAGGGGATGTTCTCTAACAGCCTGTAAGCAGCTCTCCGTTTCTGAGATGGAAGCCCCATGGAGAGTTACTTGTTCAAATGATATTGCTGCAGTCGGATGTCAGTGAGGTTTTCTTTTTAAAGCACATAAATAGTCTCCATTAAACTACAGGGATTTTGTCAGCTTTTGGGAGTTTTTGCACTTTGGGGAGGGCTGTGCCTACATAATGTAGGGGAGCAGCCTTTTTATTCCAGCAAAATAGTCATCTGGAATAATTCCAAAAATGCCTGCATTCTTATAACTCATGTTTCAAATTAGCAGTGCTGTATACTGAAGACAACTTGTGCAGTTCTTGTTGCTGTCCCAGAATATTGACATAACTGTGTTTTTTGTTGTGTGTTTATCATTGGAACATATAAGGATGCATCTTCTCCAAGCTCTCAAATGGATGGCAAAGGAACAGCTTTCTGTGATGTAAAGTAAATTGCAGTAGCTATATCTGTGTTTTCCTATTAGCTTTTCATATTGTCTTTATGTATTTGAATGGAATAATGAATCTCACTTTGCGATAGTACATAAAGTTGAAGAAATAATAGAAGAGAATGGTTCAGTTGGAAGAGTATGAACGTTGCTGCTTTCATAAGAGGCCAAGCGTCTGAAACATGTTTTCTGCTTATATGGCAAGTTTGGAAAATAAGTCACTTGTGGACATAATTAGATAAAGAATGTCTATGATGATGAATAAGGTTATGTTAGCATGTTAGTTATGACAGAGTTTCCAGATGAGCTGTTTCTTTCCTCAACAGATCACAGGGACAATTTCTAAACATGATGACCTTATAAGCACAGAATAGATAATTTCGGAATGAGATTAGAACATAATTCTCCTTTAAATGCCCCAAAAGTCCCTTAAGAGCACCTACTGAACAACTCGTAATGTTACCTGCTCTTCCACTAGTATTCCTAGCTTTGGTGGCCAGTTTCCCCCATGTTTTCCAGAACTATCTTTCCCTCTCCTCCCCATGCATATGAAATAGCCTTCCTGGAATAATCCGTAAGACTTCTGTTTCAAATCTTTCTTCAGTGATACTGCTTACGTTTCTTCTGATGAACCTCATGATGCAGTTAGGTGGACAAGCAACTGAAAATATTTGGTGGTTAACATGGGGGGCAGGTCTTTTTCTCCTCCTTTTTAAATAGCCTACAAGAATTTTTCTCAAAAGTTGAAAGCTGCTTCCATGTCTTTATCACCGTTTTTAGGAAATATTTCATGATGTTCCATCATCCATCATACTCATCCTGTGGGTTAGTCCTTCAATCCAAGTCTGAGGAAAAGACGATTTAGGGAGTATACTTGGGACTTCTGAATGTATTTCTGTCTAGCCATCTTAATACTTGCTTTCCCTTCCTCAGAAATTCTTCGGGACTAATGTTGCATATTTTTTTGTGTGTGGTTAGAACTTCGTACGTCTGGGAACAACTTCAGTAAACTGGTAAACACCTGGACATATATGTTTAATGTCATTCTTGGGTATACTGTGATGAGATCTGACACTGCAACTGTGTGTGCATTGAGAATGGGGGAAGTGAGGGGAAAAAATGATCCTCATCCCAAAACACAATTTTTAAAAGTTTGAGTGCATTCTTCCTACGGCAGCATACACTTGCTGTGCATTTCTCATTAGAAGTAGCATTGCTGTCAGGCCTCCCACTCAGAAAGTGTTTATAATCCACATATTGTGTGCATTAGAAGTGCCTAACTAGGCAGAATATGTGACTGCCACCATTGCTACTGTAGTTGAAGTTGGCCTCATTTTCTTTAAAGTCGCCTGTGATCTGCAAACCCAGTAACGAAGAAGGAAAAAGGAAACGAAATGAAACAGTAATGTATGTCTCCTGGGTATTTCAAAGCCACAGAGTGCTAATTAAAATCTCAGACTTAAATATCTGATCCTTGGGGGTATAGAAGAGTGCATAGGTTAGCTAGAAACCATAACTTCACAGATAAGCAGTGGCAAAATAAAAACATAATTGTACAGAGCCAGTTAAGTTGGATGATAGTAGAATTTTATTTGAATTGGTATTGGTTTATGCATCTGAAAACTGCAATTTTCATTGCATTATCTGTGTTGTTAGATACTTCAGCTGTAAGATGCCAAGAGATTATCAGATGTGGTGCAATAACTACCGGTGGGCTTTGTGCATGATGTTCAAGCTGTGCCGTCTTAGAACATAACTCCTCTCCCAAGGAAAGCGTCCCATCTTTGCTGCCTCACCTCGTCACACGACAGGGGATGATACATATTGTGTAGAAATGCTAGTGACAAGCTGTTAGAGCTTAATGCTCAAGAAATTTCATGCTAGTACTTTTTACCCTGTCTTCTTTACCTTCAAAGTATTTCCAAATGAATCAATTAATGCACTTGTTTTGCTCTTCCCTCATGTTGTAACCAGCTGAGTGGTAATGTGTGATCTGTGATAGAGAAGGGCAGAAATAGAAATGATGTGTGGAAATAGCTAAAATTGGACTATAATAAAAGCAGATACACTATACGGAAGGAACTAAAAATACCTTCTGGATAGACGTATGTGTGTGTGCATACACAAAGGGGAACAAAACTTTAATGGCCAGTATACAGATTCTGTTGCTTAGGGATTTTATTCCTTTAATGATCTCTTGATTTTCACTTCCCCTTTTCAGAAGGTTTTTTTGGGAGTTTGGATTTTGTTTAAAAGAAAAAAAAAAAAAGGAAAAAAACTTTCCAAATCCAAAGCAGTATGTAACAATACTCTGCAAATATTAAGCAAATTGGACTCATAGATGTTAGGGAATTCACAAGTTGTGGTTGTGTGTTAAACTGTCTTTTACTTTATCATTATTTGGATCCCTCCATGCTTCAGCATGGCTGTTTCCTCCTTCCTCTGCCATCCCTTACAGGACAGCACCAGGAGTACAAAAGACTGAGTCTCCAGTTCTGCTTTCCGAGTCTGGAATAGCAGTAGCCTGGGGATATCAGGAAGGGAAATGGGGAAGGAAGTCCTGCTTCTCCCCTGATCGCTCCAAGTGGGAGATGCTCAGTGGTGGTTGTACAACACGGTACACCTATCCATGCGGTGAGTGGGCAGAAGCTGTAGAGGAGATGGATCCTTCATGATGCAGGCAGGGTCTTCAGAAAATATCTCTGTAAGGTCTGAAGACTTCTAACGAAGTCTTTTAATCACATGAGAAGACTTCTGGAGGTTTGTATTTTGTTCAGACCTTTGCTTTTCTGTGGAGCTGTGTAAATCACAGAAAAACTAAGCTTGATCAGTGAGAAGTTTTATGGAATCAGGTGGTTTTGGGTCTGTTTCAGTCCTGCTTTCTCTGGTTTCTTTAACCTGAAAGATAATAAACTTTCCCCTAACCGTCTCTAACTTTTGGAAATCGGTTGAGTAAATCATCCTGAGGAAAGACAGTAAACATGGAAGATTTCAATCCACTGTTAAATTTTTCATGATGTTTTATAAGCAGCTGGTAAACAAGATTTTATAATGGGAGGTATCATGCAGCTTCAACTATAACATTGAATTGAATGTTCAGTTGAAGTGAACTGTAATGTTCCATTTAATGTAATCTCAATAATGTGTTTTGCAGTAGAAAAGGGGCTCATGATGTGGTGTAGGCAACATTATACACGTGAGTTGCAAAGAAACAAAAGTTCTTGGCACCAAATATCTTACCTTTTAAATGTGGCAATGTTCTAAATATGAGTCACAGAAAGGAATAATTTAGTGTTTCTTTGTGCATTTGTTGACACGCACTTCAGCAGAAGTACAAAATTTTAAAATTGCTATTTTAATTTAAAAATTTATCTTAAATAATGCTACTAATTACAACAGCAAGTAAACCATTGTGTGTTTTACATTGGGATATCTGTGAAGCATGGTGTCTGGAGAACGATCCAACTGTGCCATCTAGGACTTCTCATGCAATTATTAGCCCGAGTGTCTAAGTCCTCAGAAAAGTCAGGTGCTCAGAGATGTCTGAACATATAAATCATCAAAGCAAAAATAAAAAACTTTAATAGAATTTACTAGACATCTTTTATGTCAAAAAATTTTATGAAAATGTTCAAAAATTTTCAATGTTTTATCAAGATCTAGGCATAGGAGCTGGCTTTGGTAAAAATAAATAAAAGAAATACCTTTATTATTTAAATATTTTATCTTTTATGAATTTATGGAGGGGGAAAAAAGTTTTAGGTAGCTTGATGTTTGAACTGTTCAAGAAAAGGTCATTTTAAAAGCAAGTTACATTGAGCTCAAAAGCCTTTGAAAGATGTAGAAATGAGAAGGTGAGATAGAGCCATGCAGATCAAGTTACTAAATCTGAGGCCTGAAGTAGAAGGCAATCCTGGCATTTGATTTTAAACCAATCGACATCTTTGGACTGAAAAAATAAGTTACATCTGGCCCTCTGCGGAACTTCTGTCTGTAGTACCCCTTATCCACACAATGCCACTGTTTATACTGCAACACAGCATGCATTTGAAAAAATAAAATTATCTCCATCATGAAAGGAGACTGTGTTTTCTAACACAGTGTGACTGCTAATGGTAGACTACAATGAATACCTGTGGCAACCCAGCAGATTGAAAATAACACCAAAAACCATCAAAAAATGCTGTAATACCAAGAGTAGCAGTAGAAACTTGCAGTCTTCTTTAACTTGGACATGTAAAGGATTGGTGTCTCATACCACGACTCCTCCTTTGCCAGGACATCAGCTGACGCTGGTGGTCATCCCTTTATATGATCTTCTCAAATTCTCCACTTCTATAGTACCAATACAGTAAAATCACCGCATATTTTCCCACCCTCTACGTATATAAAGAATTGTTTCCTTGTCCAGACCCCGTGTTCCTTGTGTTATTTACACCCCATCAAATGTGGTTTCTCAGGGATTCCTAATTGCCCATTCCTGGCTGGATCACAAAGGCTTTGCTGCATCCTTCTTCTTTTTGACCTTTTTCAGATTCCGCACTGTTGATCACACTTTCTGCAGTAGTATCTTCATCTTCAACTCGTGTGTTTTCCTCTCCTAGTTTCTCTTCCTACTTCCTCACTGCTTTAGTGTATCACCACAAAAACAGACAAAACCTCCCACCTACTTCTAGGGAAGAGGGGAGAGAGGTGATAAACAGAGGAAGTGTCAAGGTGTGATAAGATGCTGGCAGACAATATTTTTGTTTCTGGCTGAGCCGTGTTGTTCAGGACGCTCTTCAATATTGTTACCAAGTCAAAGCTTCTGTGTCCTGGAAGTTTCTCAGGAATGCCAATGCTTATATACACTTTAGTTTAAGATACTACTGAGACCTTTGATACGAAAGTATCCCATGCCCCGTTCTTCTTACTGATGAAAACTAATTTTTTGGAAATGTAAAAATGAAATTATTGGAATATGTATTTATGTTAATGGGAGAATCGAGGTCTTTCAATGTTTTCTTTTTTCTTCGTGTAACTCTTAAATTAGACAGGGTCTTTGTCATTGTTTCTGCTTTAACTTTGGTGCTGTTACATGTTTGGAGTGACCGCCAGGATTTCCTGCTTATGCTGGTGGTATTGCTTGTGGTAGAAGCAAACTCACTGTCAGAAAAAGCAGAAACTTGATTACAAGTTTGGAATATTAAATGAACAGAGATATTTAGACATTCACTCATATCCCTTAAATAAGACTTATTTCCAAATTTAATTTTTCTGATCCTGTTCAGAGTAAGAAAAGAAATAATCAAAACGACGTAATTAGAAACAAACTTTAAATATCATTGCAGAAATGTGTATAATGTTTAATAATGTTTATTAATAATAAAATTTAAGAAAATATAGGAAAAATAGGAATTCTTGTTAGAAGCTTTGTGTTAGAAGCCAAATATAATCTGAGAGAAACGTGATCAGCTAGTATATATTGTCATAGACCCTTTGTGGTAATTGAACTGAAATCAAGATGTACAAGCTGAGAATGTGCACTAAAGTGTGCGTATTAAACATCTGCTGCTTAAAAAAAAATAATTAAAAATATTTGGAGAGTGAAATAAACTGTGAAAAGTCTGTTTTCTGTTCTTTTCTCTTTTAAGTCATTTAGCCCTCTAGACCATATTTGTAAGTTTGAAAATATATCAAGGCCATTTGATTATGGAAATCATAAAACCTAAGATGTAGGATATGGTATTAAAAGAAGGCTAAGTATCTGCTAAACCACTTCAGTCCGTTTCTTTCAGGTACTCAATATGATGTACGGGTAGAAAGTTGTGGAAATTCAAAAGAAATGAGGGGAAAAGTTTTGTAAAAATGACAGTAAAAAAAATGGTAGGATTGGATTGCTTCTTGGTTTGTTTTTATAGCATGCTTTGAGAATCAGTTTTCTTTATCGATGCATATGCTAAAAGAATCCTTTGCTGCAGTCTCTCTCCATTGCTTCCTGGAATTTGAGGGTGAAGTACATAGCTCTGTTTTTCATACAGGTTTATTTTAACGAAGCTGCAAAATTACTATGTTTTTGACCAGTAAACTTAAGAAAAATGACCCAGCTTAGGGAAGGTCAGGCTTCACTAGGATGGGTGCAGGGGTTCTCATTACTGTGTGCAACATGCCTCATCTTACTTCAGGTCATGCAGCTGATAGTTTTCGAGGTGAGTCTCCTAATGTGAATCTAGGTCCTGTATCTGATAACAGCTTAAACCAATTGGTTAGTATTCCTATTCTCTCCGTGTAAGATGAAAAAGGGGAAAGCAAATAAGACTGTCCCTTGTCTCCCTTGTTGCTTAGTAGATTGTAAAATAAATCCAGATAAGTGAAGCATAAGGCTTTTGCTTTATGTAGGTGTTCTCCACTTCTATAGTACCAATACAGTAAAATCACCACATATTTTCCCACCCCCTACGTATATAAAGAAAAAATAGCTTGTGCCTGAGATGTAAAATTAATCTTGTGGAGATCAGCAGCATGCTGCTATGCTGAAATTCTATTGCTTCCACAGAGATTAATTTTCCATTTCAAATTGCTAGGGGAGCCATAAAATATTTAGATACCTACGTATGTAGAAATCTTTTGTTGGATACAATTGTGTCCAGATATAGAAGATGTGCAGTTACCTTTGGGGACTGGATCTATGCAGATTTAAAAAAAAAACCAAAAACCAAAAAACCCAACAAACTAATACTAACATCTAAAATTAATGCTGTAGAACTTTCCATATTATTTAAACTAACCTTCAGATTAAAATGAAATTAGTTGCTCATTTGCCATAATAATAGAAGGCAATTTTTGTGTTGTATTAAACCAAGGATGGATGTAGAGTTCTATTGATTTAAAAACCTTCCTCGCCAAGCTGAACTGGAAGAACAATGCACATCTCTTGTATAGCTTCTCCAGGTTTTATTAGCTCCTTTATTCTCCCCGTGGTGCAATTCAGCAAAAGAAAATGTAGCATACACCCTCTTGAGATACACTAATGTGTAGAAATTGGTGCAGAAATAGACAAAGATAACAGATCAGACCAAATTCTTTACAGTCTTCTTTAAATTACAGTGCATCCACAAAAGCCTTGCAGAAATTCTTCCATGGAAAGGGGGAATTTCTGTCCCGATTCATCCCTACCTGTTTAGGTGAGATTTTATTTCTGCCTTTTTCCTCCAGTATAGAAGGCACAGAGGAACCCTACATTGCGGTGACAGTTAGCTGCTACGTACTTCACCAAGACTCTGGTATCAGTGGTAGAACTTCACACGTCCAAGTGATAGATTTAAATTTCTGTCCCCAGGAATCACAGTTCTCCATTTGACTCCTTGACTTTCTCCCGTCCTGGCTCCCATGCACTCACCTCTCCTGTCTTAAGAGAAGTTTAATGTTTCCTGTGAATTTTCTTCAAACAAAGAGTCCATTATTTAATCCAGTGCACCCAGATGTTCCAGTTGGACTCTGGAGGGGGTGGGGGATGAAGAGGAAGTGAGAATCAGAAACAGTAAAACTTTCATAAATGGCTGTTCTGTTGTTATGTCTTTTGAAAATGGAGTATGTGCCCGCTGTGTTCCATAAACACATGCATTGCATTAGGTACAAGCCAACGGATTTCATTCAAGCACATCTAAATATTAGAGGGAAACCAGCACAAGGAGGTATGCTTGCAGGGAAAAATTAGGGGGAAGAAGAAAGAGTTCTGCCTAGTTGAGTGAGTAATAACTTGATTGGTAGACATTTATAGGGTAATATTGAAAGAGCAAACAACTGTAAGTCATCTAATTAGGAAACTGAGAAAAAAATAAGAAGAATAAAGAAAAGAGGAACTGAAGAAGACGTATACAGCAAGGGCTGTAAAAGTGTCTGTTGAATTGCTCTTTATAATAAAGAAAGGGCGGCACAGTGTCTGGTTTACACAAGGTTTCTCTCAAGTTACAGAAGGCAATAGTTGTGCCAGTGTAAAACTGGGAATTGTGTTTGTGTTTGGCATGCCTCGCGCAAAAGTTCTGAGCAGATGTTTGTAATAGTTTGTCATTAGTGGATGTAGAACCCTTTCTCGTAAAATTATTATGTTATGCTCACCCACAATGAATTCAAATAAAACGTATCGGTCAGTGTATGTGTGTATGCTGCCATATCAATAATAATTTGCAGGATGACAGAGATTGTTTCAGCTCCCTAATTCAATATGAGAAGTCAGTGAGATCATAAATCATGGAACAAATTATCTTTTATCTTAAAAGAGAGTGAAAACACTGCGGTTAGATTTATGTGAATGGACATATGCTCTTGCACCTAACTCTTCTGAAAGCAAATTAGTCAAACAGTTTTCTATACGGGTACATTTGAATTTTCAAATCAATAGTTACAACAACATTTATACTTTTTAGGGGTCCTTCTTCATTTTTTGTCATCACGTCACTCATTAAATAAATAGATTATTTTAAAACCCTTTAAATTCCAATATTTTTTTATTCTAAATAATTTGCCTGGCTGGTAGACTTTAAAGTTTGCATACACAAACAATTTCAGTAGCTTGAAAAGTAATTGCACATCAGCTCAGCTGTAGCAATTGTCCATGTGCACATAATTTTATCTTCTTCTATTCAGCTAAGCCGTGTT
The DNA here is from genome assembly GCA_013398915.1 of Dromas ardeola. NCBI lineage: Eukaryota > Metazoa > Chordata > Aves > Charadriiformes > Dromadidae > Dromas > Dromas ardeola. The sequence goes on along the minus strand of VYZM01024128.1, from coordinate 168,802 downwards.
GCATTAACTCACTCTTACCATGCATATATGCAGATAATTGCCGTGACTCAGCTGACACTCAGTAACTCGGTAAGCTGCAGTAACCTGATCATCTGCTTGAGCCCTTTTTTTTTTCTTTAAATTACTGTTTTAAAACAGACCTAACAAAGTTTCCCATTTCTTTTGCTTTTTAAAAATACCTTTTCTCTTTTGATTGGGCACGGATCCATTTTTTTTTTGTGTGTGTGGTTGGATCAGCCAGGTTCTGCACATTAATTTGGGGCCAGGAAGCGAGAGGGGTTACGAAGACCTGTGTCCACAGCTGCGCCTCGCACTGCTGTGAAAAGTAGAAGTCAAACCTCCTTCTCTGTCAGAGACGCGGGGAGCAAGAGCACTCATCAGCGAGCTCAGCACAGACGAGCACTTTGGAGCCACGAAACAATCTCCTGCCCGCATGGGAGTCTGCAGGAAAGGGTGGGAGGTTGACGGCTTTTTGGATCTGGCCCCATTTCATCTTAATCTGCTCTGGCTCCTGATCTTTTCAGAGTCTCCCCATTGTGCGTGTGATTTCTGCTAAACACGCAGAGAAATTTTTAAGATCAAGACCATATGATATAGCAAGATTAATCTACCCTTTGGCCTTCACCTCTCCCTCCCACTGGGGGAGAGGTTTGGTTCTGCTAATTTGTCATGTTACTTTTTTTTTCTCCTGCCATCATTTTTTTCCTCCTCATGGTTCACCTAAATTGGGGATTTTGGCCCAAACACTCTCAGCATATAATGAAGATAAATAGAAGTCTTCGTGTCCACTACATGAATTTTGAAGACATCATTGTTTATTTCACCCAGTTTTAATGTGGAGAATTTGTAACTCATTTGTAGAATATAAGTGTTTTTTCACTTTTATTATATATTGTGGCTGAGTGAATCCCTGTAGGTCTGTGAAGCAGATGTGTTAGTACAGCCGGTATAACAGCTTCATTCCTTCCCTCATCTTCTGCAATGCAGTCAAGTTTCGAATTGTTATGATATGCAGTAATTAAATACGAATAAATAAAATATCACCAGATAATGAAGCTGCAGTCCCCTCTGTCATGTTAAATCATTGATGAGGTGCCTGTGAGTAGGAACTGTGGCCGATGATGTCTTCTGCCTTAAAGTCTCTGATTAGTCTTGGGAGCATTTGTATAATTTTTCCGTCGTCTTTGCATCAATAGCCAGAAAAAAAATATTTTGCCTCAATAAAATATATATGGATCATTATATCCTCCTGCCTCATCAATCCATTCCTTTCATGTCTTCCAAAACCTGAATAATAACTGGAAGTGGACGAGTTTTGCAGATAACAACTATCTAATTTAACTGTGTTACCTTGTTAGGTATCAGTATGTCATTTGCAAGTTTGTTAGAATAAGGAGTTAGGGGTTTGGAAACAGATGGAGAGTACCTCTATTTATCTATTTCTTTTTTTAAAGTCATACTTACCCCATAAAAATATTAATTTCAGTGAAGGGACGGAAGAAATAATGAACAAAATGAAAATCTTTGTTTGCATTTGTCTGTTTCAAAGCAGCCCAGATGTTAATCCAGGTATTTTAGATCCTACAAATCCTAGTCTGCTGGAAATAAGGTATGAATTCAGTATTCACGCTCTTCTGAAAACTCCTCCTGTCCCCATAATGGCTTTCAACCCATCTAAAACATTACTTCTGTATCTATGTGTATTAGTTTTATAGATACAAATATCTCAGATTTATAATACTTAATTGCAGACTGTACTGTTTGCACTGTATTCCTGTCACCCGTGAGAGTGCCATAGAATATCTAGCTCATAAGTCACAAGAAAGCTGTCATTTGGATTCATCAGATGTGAATATTAGGGGAAGGAGCTCCTCTTCGAGCAGGAAGGCAATTCGTGCATCAGGTTGACTACTTTAAAAGGTGCTGCTTGTTTGAAACAGTTCAGGGGGCTGGAATGCTGCTGCTCGTCTTCAGCTGTGTCAGTTGGTCACTTAAGACGTATAGCTCAGTCCATCAAGTGTTCCTTGCTCCTGGCTTTAGACCACAACTGCTGCGGAAACACCATTGTCCGGTCGCAATCTATAGGGTGATGGGTTGGGACTGGAGAATCAAAGTACTTGAAGGCTTGGTTTACCATGTTTTCTTGTGATTTATCATTGCATTTGCACTGGTTTCTCTTTATAATACTTGTATCTTTTTTTCCAATATTTCTTTATTGTTAGAATCACTTTTCCTTAAAGCAGTGTCTCTGGTGCTCTGCTTTTATATGATTGATGAACTGCACCTTCTGTCACATAAAGATAGCATGGAGTGCGATAATTAGGAAAGAAATTGGACTGGGACTGATTATTTTTCTTCAGTACCATCACAGAATTCCTGTTAATACTAGAGATGTCCAAGTGAGTTTTAAATAAACCCTCTCACACAGTCAAGCAGTCTGCTGCAGCAGCACAGAAGTTAACGTATGCTAATTTACCTTCCCGAGCCCCATTTTCATGTAGTCAGGTTGCTACCAGTACTCAAGTTACATCATGGATGGTACCTCCAGGTCTCTACACTGCAGTCACCAAGTAAACATGCCTCATTAAAAACCCTTCCGTTTGTTCATAGTATTCTTGCAGCACAGGAAAAAACACGCCTGATCTACACAACAGAGTTTTGGCATCTGGAATGACCTTTTATCTCCACAGGTTTGCACGCAGGCACATGTAAATGCGGAGTAAGCAAACAAAGCCCAGCTTGTGGCACCTAAATAGAACCACATGCCGCAGACCTCAGCCAGCACCGCAGCTGCCAGCAGAGCGTTCGGCGTGCACGCATCCCAGGAGCAATGTCAGCAGCTGCGAGCCCAACAACATTTCTGGCGGTGATGTTCCCCAGTTTAGGCCCGGCCACGCTTTACATCTCTTGCCCATCTGTTTGTTTTGCATTGTGTTACATCATCCCGATTGCAATATTTAAGCTATAAAGTCATCGGGGGATCGTGCAGAGGGGGAAGCTGCCTTGTGCAGGTCGCCTCAGGGAGAGCTTTCTATTCATAGGAGTTGGTGTCAGAGAAAGTGCAGAGGCTTTTTTTGTGGGAGGAACAGACATATGGGAAGCTGGGACTGACGCTGACAAAACCACGGGGAGGTTAGAAGCAAATTGGAAAGTTAAGGCCAGGATGTTTTGTCTTCAATATTTCTCCATTTCAATTACAAAGCGGATTTGTGATGTTCTTGAAGAGCTTCCTGGGTTCCAGATACTGGTAGAATGGAAATCGGGAATTCTAGGGACTATATTTTGCCATTGGCATTGTTGCCTTATTCAGTATTTGTGACTTTGAAGAACATTGGTGTGTATGTGCTTAAGCTTGGAAGAAAGAAGTCTAGAGGAAAACAGGAGCGTGTCCTGTGAATAAACGTGTTTTTTAAATTAACTTGGTTTCAGCTGCATTTGGAATTCTTGGTATTTGTTTTTTGAAAATATTCTTGTAAAAAAAAAAAGTACATTGGAATGACTTTTCAGAGGAAATTGTCTTTTTGAGAATAATTATAGAAAAAAAAGTTATTAAACATTGGCTTTGCATCAGGTCTTTACTGGTAGCTGTTTGTTATCTGTTCAGAAACAGCTTCTGAATGTTGCATCCTTTCAAGACTAGGAATACTCTTACTTTTAAATATTGAATAATCCCAAGCTTCTAAATGCATGTTTTAGAGAAGTAAGACTTTAAATAAAGAACATATCTGAGAAAATTGTGGGTGACTCACAAAGAATAATATGGCAGAACTTGTTAAATTAATTATTTTTTCATCTTTCATAGTTGCTACATGACTTCAACTCAAAAGCAGCCCAGTGTTTTGTCAACCCATATGACAGCCCTCTTCAAGCACTTCATAGAATTTCATCTTTATTTAAAAAAAAAGTAGCAATGGATATGGCTCCACATTTGAATTTCTTTAAAATTAATGGAGGAGATACAGGAATAGAGATGTTTCCTGGACATCACCTTGCAGAACAAAAACTTACGTGGATCAAAGAATTAAAAAAATTAGATACCTGTACGAAACAATCTTGTGTACTGTATTGTTAGGCTTAGCGTACTTTGTCAGTCATATTAACGTGTCTCATGTCACGGAAGAAGGTCAGCTCAAAATGGCATTGTCTAATATGAACTAAGTTTCTGCAACCTAGTGGTGAAATAATTTTACAAAAGATGACTCTAAAAACAACAATCCACTGAAAAAGTAGATACTATCATAAATGATAAGTGTACTTTTACAAGGTAGCGTATAAAGTACTGCTTCCAACAATAAAATAATTGAATGTGTATAAATATAGTCATATTGATACATATTTAGCATTCCTCCTGTTCCCCTTTCTGTTCCCACTTGTTGTTGATTATCATTTAAGCACCAGCTAAATATTAAGCTGTGATCCTTGCTTCAAATGTTTACAGTACAGACTGCTTCAGGAGATGGTGTGGGCTAACGTGTTTTCAGTTGGTTGGCTTTTATTTTCTTTTTTTATGACAGCTTTTCTTGAACTGGGCTAGCATGTGTGATTTTCTGTTTTCATTTTGTTTTTTCATCTGGACACACCTGTTTATTGGCTTAAAAATAAAAGATGTGTTTCTAGATCAGATTGAGTTGTGGAAGATGCAGATAGAGCCATGCCTCCTAAAACACCTCTAGCATCACAAAATTAGTTTAGATCTGTCTGACTAGAGTAAAAAAGGATATAATCCATGAAGGTGGTAAGAAACGTCTTCTCTCAGTATTGCTCCATAATGTAGCTGATTTGGAATTAATGTACATACATCTTAATGGTAGGCGAGAATATTAGCCAACAAGATTGTGAGTTGTCCATGGACAAAGTCTGAGTTTTTTGGGAGATATCAATTCTGCTAATGCCCTGCCAAGAGAAATTCTTAGAGCTAATCAGTCTGGCTTTTGAAGACAAATAAAAGATTTATATCTCAATAGTCACCCCACTCAGGAAATGATAATCATTTTAATTCACCCATTAAGCAAGCACTTTTCCCGTGCTAAAATGTTCTTGGACTTTCAATCGGTTATACATTAGAGTGCTTCTCTTCCTTTTACTTATCTTTCAGCTAAACCCAGACAGAAGTGCTGACAGTGAAACAACTTTGGAGTACCTTCTATGAGTAATACTAGGAAGTATGAGTCAAAAGACTCGTAGAAGGAATCTGAGAGGTCCCCAGGGAGGACCTGCTGTACCTGAACTTACTTTACAGGTTTTTGGCTAACCTGTTTGTATGAAGTTGTAGTTAGGGAGACAAGTCCTCCACATGATCTATTCCAGTACTTCCTTATCCTTGCAGTGGAGAACACGTTTCCTTATGTCTGAATTAACCAACCTTTCAGAAACTTAAGGTCAGTCTTCTTTGTCCTATTTGTGATGCAACTAATAGTAGGATTTTTTTTTTTCTTATTGGCAGTCTATTAAGTATTGAAGGCTGCTATTTTGTCTCATCACTTCTTTTCTGAACTGAAGAACCCATTTACATTAGTTATCCTTCACTGGTCGTGTTTCCCAGACTTGTGATCTTTCTTGGTATTCTATCAACACTCTGAAGGTGAAAGCCTTGTTTCTAAATGGGAAATGCAAAAGTGGATTTCTTGTGTTAGCTTACACGGTAGTAGCCCTGAGGAGAGCAGAATAATTCAGGCATCTTCCCCAGAGTGATCCTGTTGATACCAGCAGGATGATGATTCCTTTTGCTGCAGTACTTTGCTTCAGATTCGGCATGTGGTCCACTGCAGAACTTATGTCCCTCTTTGTAAACTGCTGTTTAGCATTTATGCAACTGAGTCTTGTAGCAAGTTGGCTTCTGCCTTTTTCCTGTTGTTTTTGTGTTTCTTATTCTTTCCTGGTTGTAGTACTTTGGACTTGTTGAGTTCTATTTGTTTATTTTTGATGATGGCTTCTCCAGTTTTCAGGATTCTTCTATGTACCATTTATGTTCTTCTACGATGCTTACAGCTTTACCTGGGGTACTGTCATCTCCAGATTTAAAATGTACACTCAGCTTATTAATAAAAATACTGATTAGTACCAGACTCAGAAGCAAAAGTCTGGTGATCTCCTCAGCTCATTCTCTCCTAGTTTGAAAGTAAAAAATTGGTAACTATTCTGGTTTGGTTTTCCAATACCCATCTTAAAATCAGTTTCTGTAAATGATATTGTCCTAAGTTGCAACTTGGGTTTCAAAATATCAATTAGAAAAGTTTATCATCTCTATTGCCTCCCACACACACATTATCCCATCATAGGAAGGCTACTTTGACACAGTTTGTTCTTGACAAAACCATTTAGACTATTATATATCTTTTTTATATCTTCTAAGCTTCAAATGGTTTGTTTCCTTTATTGTTTGGTATTGTCACAGAATCACAGAATGGTTGAGGTTGGAAGGGACCTCTGGAGGTCATCTGGTCCAACCCTCCTGCTCAAGCGGGGCCACCTGGAGCCAGCTGCCTGGGATCATGTCTAGACAGCTTTTGAATATCCACGAGGCTGGAGACTCCACCACCTCATTGGGCAACCTGTGCCAGTGCTCAGTCGCCTGTACAGTGAAAAAGTGTTTCCTTATGTTCAAAGGGAACCTCCTGTTTTCCGGTTTGTGCCCATTGCCTCTGGTCTTGCTACAAGCGAAAAGAGAGCCTGGCTCTCTCTTCTTTATACCCTCCCTTTGGATAATTTTTTCTGGAATCTCCAAGTTAGGCTGACTGTTCTGCAACTCCCAGTTTTCTGCTTTATCCCATTTTTATGGATTGGCACTTGTTTTGACTTTTCCTAGTCTCTTGGAACTTTACTTGTCCTTCACAAGTTGAAGTTCCTGTTTTTAATGGGTAGCTTATATTTGTAGATCCTTTTTTTTTTTTGTGCAAGACTCCTTGCTAATCTAACCAATTAGCTGTGTAAGGGCCCTGGGAATTTGGTTTGTGCTTAACCATTGTGACTATAATCTTTATCCCACTATAGTGTACTTTGTTTCTTTGAAGAAGAAAAAAAGGCTTTTAAAATTTAATACTGCACAATAAAGTTGTTAGACTGATAATTGCATTATAAATGTGCAGATTTACTTGAGAAAAAGCATCAAAGCATAAACAAATAGGACATTCAGGTCAAATACATATTTTCTGCCTCACCACAAATCAGTTACATGGAAAAATCTGTAACTACAAGAGACATGGTTAAAGTGTGTTAAAAGTTGACTGTTTTGAATGGATGTTTCTCAGTAATGCCTTTAGCTGATGCTTTCCATGTGAAGTCAATGTTCTGCAAATGGGGACTTTTTTCTGTTCCAACTGTGGAGCTTGTAAACTTCCAAAAGAGTCATTTGAAATGGAAGAAGGTTGAAAACAAGTGATACTCTTCAGACAGCAAGTAGTAGTACCAAAAACCCAGAATTTGTTGGACTGCAACTTTGTCACTTCTCTTAGGCTGGAATAAAAGAAAAAATATGAGGGAATGCCTGTGTACTTGATGCTTAGGATGATGTTAATATTTACCATATGGATTGAATAGGAGGTCTGTTTATTCTCAAAGTAAAGAGCAAGATGATTTTTAATAGGTAATATGACAGATATTACCTCTTTGTGCTGAAAAGGAAAGCAAGCCATTGATCTTGCTGAACAGAAAAGTTAAGAACTAATGACTTTGTACCATCCTCTCATTTAATCTCCAAATGCATGAATAAAACAAGGCCAAGAGAGACGCCATCAAAATTTTGCAGATAAAGGCACTTCAGTGATGAATTTTTCTTCTGACTTCACCAACGATATTTGAGCGGTATCTGCTGTTAGAGCATATGCCCAGTAAACAAGCTTTTGTCACAGAAAGAAAAAGAAAGCCGTAAGCAAAGGCAGGACACGTTTCTTTGTTTCGTGAAGAATAATGCTGAGGCCATAAATGAAAATAATACAGTTGATTGCAGTTTTAGTCAGTTGTGTCATCTTAACCATTTCCAGTTAAAAGGAACTTTCTGATATTTGGGTTAGTACAGTTAGTGTGTTAAGCCTGCATAAGTACAGGGAGGGTTCTGAATACAGAGGCAATCTAATGAACATTTCTATCAGCATTGGAACAGCTTGGGTGGAGTACATTGAGCAGTGCTAAATAAAATCTCTGGAAGTGCAGCAGAGCATGTGGGAAGACACACAACACGTACATGTTAAAGATTACATGTGTGCTAGTGGTGTGTTTTTCCTAATGACAAACATAATTCTTATTTCAACTTGGTCTCCAAGTTTCTTAAAAATAATTTCTGATAATGCAGTTTCAGTTTCAGAAATTAATACTGTACACATGCAAATTCATTCACATGGATTCACTAGGAAATATTTCATATTCGTTTAGGCAAGCAGGTTTTGAAGAAGTCTTCTCATTTTGGCTGCCTACAAATGCAGAACTGGAAAATAATTATATATTATGCCTTGTCAGAGAAGCTGTTTCAGTGATGAAAAATGCTTTTTTAACTCCTTCTTATCACTGCTGTGGGTGGAATTTTTCATGATAGCAGATTCCTTCTCTGTTGAAAAGTAAAATTTAACGTCATACTGTTTGTATAGCCAAAATATTAACATGAAGGTTTGCATGAGATGATTCTGACAAAAAGGTTAGCACTTGGAGAAGGCAAGAAGATAAAATCTACTCATACACAGTAAGATCATGAAATACAGCAAAAATCTTACGTTACTGTTTGTATCCCCAGCCAAAGATAATGCTTCTAATTAGGGTATGTTCACCAGTACTCAAAATGTATAATTTATATCTGTTCATGTATGAGTTAGATTCATCTTTTCTAACTTACAGGTTCCTAAGACAGCTCACTGAAATGAAGATGTTCCACAGAACATGCATACTGAAGATGCATCATAGTTTTAGCTACCTAGTACTAGATGAGTTCAGTCCTCCCAACAGGGTTTTTAAGTTACGTAAACAGGAGCATGTTTGAAGATAAAGTAAGAAATACTTGAAGCAACATCTTAATTATACATAAAAACTATTTACCTTTTTAGAAAAATCTTCTGGGCAACTTCACTGAATTTAGAAACAAATAAGGACTTTGAAAGTTATACAGTGGTTCAGAATGAGATATTTGTGATAATACATAAATTCATTAATACCTTCCTTATTTCTAACTTACAAGGCATTTTTGGAGTAGTACATACGTCTGAAAGCATTCTTAGGTTGAGTGAAGCTATTTGTGTTCCTAAAAGCTTGCAAGATTCTCTATTTTATTGATTTGCAATAAGGCATAGATGGCTTTAGTTGTTTGTATTTTATTGTATGTAGCTTTTGCCTTGTCAGTGAATACTTACCGCATTTTCAGAATTGGAGAATGATTTTCCACCTAAAGAAAATCAAGCTTTATCTATATTTTATATCCTGGTCAAACCATGTTTCTTGGCAGAAAAAAAAAAAAAGGAGAATTCAGGTATTTGCTACCACAAGTATTCGGCACACGGTTGAAATAGACAAAATTCTTAATCTTTATCATGAGTGGAGGACTGCTTACTGGTAAGAAATCAAATCAGAAGATAAGATTTCTCAAAAAAACATGCATTCACAGTGACAGATAGCTTAGTGCATGGGATAAAACCTGAGGATTTTCTATTTGACACATACATCACTGTCCATCTGTAGCAGGAACATATTGAATGGGAAGACATGCAGAACAAAACTGAAGTAGGCACAACCATGACGATAGAAGATTTGAAATTACTTAAACCTCTATGAAACACCTTATATCCCTCTCATTTCTGGAAACTGTGTGATAGTTACCCTTTTGAACATGTTGTAATTACAAGTCATAGCTGCCACTGATAGATCAGTACGGTTGGGTGAATTGCAGCATATATCAATGCCCCTAGACAGAATGGTACCCTTTCCCTTTTGCTGAAGAGAGTGAAACTTAGTTCTGCAAACAGAAGATTACTGGGTTTAATTGAAGGCATGAATGCAACTGAAAAGTAAAATCTTATTAGCTGCATTAAGAATTAGCAACATGGAACAAATTACTCCTAACATTAAAAACTAAAGTCGGTATTGCATTTGAGGTAATGATCTACTGATTGGCCCGAGGCCACTGCTAGTGAGGCTAATGTCTTTAAGCAGCGGTAAAAGGTACCGGCCTAAGGCTTACAGTAAAGTGGCTTACCAGCAACCACAGACATCCTTGATCCTCCCTCATTGCTTATCTGTAGGATACAGCTGTTGCTGAAACCAAGTGAAATGTTCTGGTTTTAGAAAGTGAAATGTTCTGGTCTTAGAGAAACAGATTGGCAGGGGTACAAAAGAAAAAAAAAAAAATCTATCCCCTACACGTGGACCTCAAAAAAGTGCAAAACACAGGGAGAGTGATATTTTAGCCCAGAAAGAACTCACGAAGGCCATACAGTCGACTTCTGAGTAGCTGACAAGTGAGCCTTTTTGATCTCCTGGTAATTTAGATAACTTTCACAGTCTTCTCTAGAAACACGTTAAATTTGTTCATTTTATGACACATTTATTGCAGATTAGTTACTCTCTGCTGCTTTCTTGCCATTGTCAAATCTAATGAACATAGAAGCTAATGAAACATTTTGGAAATGGAACATCGCAGAGCTGGAGACTGGAGGCGTTATGATTCTATGTGTTAGCATCCCTTAATTACCTCATGCTTACATTTTATACATTTGACAACAGGAAGAATCAAGAGCTTACAAGTAAATATGTTGGGGTTCCTCCTAGCTGCAGCAGTTCCTACTCCTCATTGACACCATCGTGCAATCTCAGGAACTTTGTGTTCCCTGTCTTGTCCCTACGGGGTCTCAATGATGTAAAATCGTAGGCTTGGGATATTTCCTCTTTTTTTCTCAGCCTTATTGTTGTTAATGTCCATTACATATCTCAGACCTCTGTGATAATATTCCATGCTATAAAGGGACTGCAGTGTTACATTGTTAGTCTCACTGCTGGTAGTCCGTGCTCCTCTCTCCTACTTTGTAGTTCTGTCTGTAGTTATACAATAGAACATCTTATTGCAAGATGTTTTGGCTGGAAAAAAACATTCTTATTTATCCGGTATGCTGAGTTGGAAAGCAATAAAGCCTGTGATCAGACCTTAAAGTTGACCTTCTTTTGCTTCACATTACCATGGGTATCATCATTTTGTTCCTTTAATCTTAGTCAGTCGATGGTGAGAGGAAGGCCTGGGGCTTCATGATACATTTCTTTCCTCACTGAACATACTATAGAAACACCTGGTTTTTCTCCTTGGCTGAGCATGCCCGTAAGAGTGAGAAAGGCAGTATAACTCTCTTCTGTCAGGAGTTCAGACCTAGTTTTGACACAGTTTTGGCATCAAAAGAAAATCAAGGGAAAAAATGCTCTTCTATTTCACGACTTACTAAGGAACTGTTGTATAGTTATCAGAATACTGTTGATGAGGAGAACATATGTATTTATTTCCTTACCAGTATTAGATTCTGTGTAGAAAATACGGTTTTAAAAACACACATTTTTGTTTTGCTTTCCCTTCCTCTTTATGTACACATACTTTTCGTACAGCAACAGGCAGATGATGGTAGTGTCTTAGAGGAGACATGCAGTGGTTGTGCAGTTACTGAGTGGGATCTTTGCCTGCAGTAAAATTTTATTTTCCAAACTACATGTGACAACAGAATTGCGTACATAGACTGTTCATGGGAGCTGAGACCTATTTGCAACAAGCAGCATGGTTACATCCTGCCCGTGGCTGGAAATCCTTTTAGACTCTGTAGCTAGTCTTGCCACAGTCTTTGAAGGCATGAGTTGCCTGAGCCTGGTGTGTGCAGCACTGAAGGCTTGCCCACATGCTGTGGCCATGCTGTGACCCATGTCATTTATTAATATACTCGTAAACCCATAGGAAACGTGGCACTTGACAAAATTTACCTTGGGGTTTACAGTGGTGTTTGGTCAGAGAGGGCATATGCTCATTTGAACTATGACCTTTTAAAACTTCATGATCTGCAATTTTTGAGAGGAAAAAGAAAATTGTGCCAGAAAAGTTAATAACTGAGCTTGAAAGGGTTTGAACAAATGGAAAAACAGGGAAAGAGAGAAAATTTCTGTAACAGAGACTAAAGAGGAGAGAGAATTGCCCTGACAGCAAAGAATGATAAGAGCATCCAGGGCTGTATGAGTAGAGCCAGTAGAGACAGGGGAATAACTATTTCCTCCCGCTCAGCACATGTGAGGCCACATCTCGAATACTGTGTCCAGTTTCAGGCCCACCAGTTCAAGGTAATCATCACTAAATTGGAGGCAATTAGAGGAGGACTATCATGATGGTGGGGGGCTGCAGCACTTGCCCTGTGAGGAGAGGCTGATGGAGCTGGGCTTGATTAGCCTGGAAAAGAGTTGGATTCAAAGGGACCTGCCAGCAGCCCCCGGTGCCAATGGGGCAGCATCTCTTCTCCATCAAGAAGATGGCATCAGGCTCCTCACAATGGTGCAAGGTAGGAGGATGACAGATGATAGGTATAAATTGAAACAAGAGGTTCAGACTGGATATAAAGAAAAACAGTTTCACTGTGATGGCAGTCAGGCACTGCAATGGGTTTACCTAGGGAGGCTCTGTAGTCTCCATCCTTGGGGATTTTCCAAAAACAACTGGACAAATCCCCGAGTATCACAGAATCTCAGAATGGCTGAGGTTGGAAGGAGCCTCTGGAAGTCATCTTTTCCAACTCTCCTGCTCATGAAGGGTCACCTAGAGCAGGTTGCCCAGGACCATGTCCAGACAGCTTTTGAATGTCTCCAAGGATGGAGATTTCAAAACCTTTCTGGGCAACGAGTTCTAGTGCCTGGTTACCCTCACAGTGAAAAAGTTCAGACAGAACCTCCTGTATTTCAATTTATGCCCTTTGCCTCTTGTCCTGTCACTGGACACTGCTGAAAGAGCCTGTCTCTGTCTGCTTTGCACCCTACCTTAAGGTATTTATATACATTGATAAGATTCCCCCTGGGTCTTCTCTAGGCTGAACAGTCTCAGAACCCTCAGCTTTTCCTCATATGTGAGATATTCCAGTCGCTTAATCACCTTAATGGCCCTGTGCTAGACTCTCTCCAGTATGTCCATGTCTCTTGTACTGGGGTGCCCGTAGCTGGACACAGCACCCCAGGTGTTGCCTCACCAGTGCTGAGCAGAGGGGAAGGATCACCTCCCTCCGCCTTCTGGCAACACTCCTCCTAATGCAGTCCAGGGTACCATTTGCCTTCTTTGCAGCAAGAGTGCATTGCTGGCCCATGGTCATCTTGTTGTCCACCAGGACGCTCTGGTCCTTTTCTGCCAAGCTGCTTTCCAGCTGTGTGACCCCTAGCATATATTGGTACATAGGGTTGTTTCTCCTCAGGTGCAGGAGTTTGCACTTCTCCTTGTTCAACTTCATGAGGTTCCTGTCAGCCCATTTCTCCAGCGTGTTGAGGTCTCTCTGGATGGCAGCACAACTCCTCCTAGTTTTATGTCATCAGCAAACTTGTTGAGGGCACACTCTGCTCCATTTTCCAGATCATTAATGAAGGTGTTGAGAAGGACTGGTCCCAGTGTCAACTCCTGAAATACACTACTAGTTACTGGCCTCCAACTATACTTCATGGCACTGATCACCACTCTCTGGGTGCAGCCACCGAGACAGTTTTCAGCCCACCTTGCTGTCTGCTCATCAAGCCCATACATCAACAGCTTGTCTATGAGGACCTTATGGGAGATGGCATTGAAAGCCTGACTGAAAGTCAAGTAGACAGTATCCATTGCTCTCCCTTTGTCTACCAAGCTATTCATTTCATTGCAGAAGGTTATCAAGTTGGTCAAGCATGATTTCCCCCAATGAATCCATGCTGACTACTTCTGATGATTTTCTTGTCCTTAATGTGCCTTGAAATGATTTTCAGGATTCACTGTTCTGTCACCTCCCAGGCTGACCTGTCTGTAGTTCCCTGGGTACTCATTTCTGCCCTTTTTGAAGATGAAAGTGAGATTTGCTGGGTCTTCAGGCATCTATCCCAATCACCGTGATCATTCAAAGATTATTGAGAGTGACATCGTGATGACATCAGCTAAGTCCCTCAGAACTTGAGGGGTGCATCCTGTCAGGTCCCATGGACCCATGTATGTCTACTTTGCTTCTAATTATCTAAATTCTTTGATCAGATCCTCTTCCACCGAGGGTAGACCTTCCTTTCTCCAGACTTTCCCTTTGCTTCTGGGACCTGGGATTCCTGAAGGGCAGTCTTGCTGATAAAGACTGAGGCAAAGAAGGCATTCAGTACTTCAGCCTTTCCCATGTTCTGTGTCACCAGGGCTCCCTCCTCATTCAGCAGTAGGTGCACGTTTTTCCCAGTCTTCCTTTTGTTCTGTATGTATGTAAAGAAGCACGTCTTACTGCCCTTGACATCTCACACAAGATTCAATGCTAGTTGGGCATTGACTTGCCTAATTGTGTCTCTGCATGCTCAGAATTGCTCTATACACCTTCCAGGTTACCTGTCCCTGCTTCCACTTTTTGTATACTTCCTTTTTACGTTTGAGTTTTGCCAGGAGATCCTGTTTATCCATGCAGACCTCCTGGCATTTTTGCCCAACTTCCTGCTTGTTGAGAAAGACTGTTCTGGAGCTTGGAGGAGGTGACCTTGAATATTAAACAGCTTTCTTGGGTCCCTCTTCCTTCCAGGGCCTTATCTAATGAGACTCTTCCAAGGTTCTCCAGGATCTTCCTGGACTGTTTATGCCCTGCTGTGTTGTTCCTTAGGTTGGTTGAAGTGTCCCCCAAGTGGACCGGGGTTGTGAATGTAAGGCTACTTCTAGCTTTGAGCAGGAAATTGGACTAGAGATCTTCTCATGTCCAACCTGGATCATCCTATGATCCTGTGATGATTGTTCATTTCTCAAATTATCATACGAACATATGATCATCTGTCTTTCTGTTTCGGTGGTGAGAGATTTAATGTGCAGCTAGCTGCAAGAGGTGGCTTCCTCATGGGATAATATGCCACTAGTATAGGGATACTCAAATAACAGTGCATGGTCTATATGTAGCCCATCAGGACAATTTGCAGACCACTCCTATCATCACCCTTTCTAAGAAGCCTGTCAGTAGTGAGGGGTAGTCAAAGGCCCTGGTGGGTGCAGCCAGCTGCCAGCCTCCCTCTTTCCCAGAAATGGTACTGCCCCTCCATAGCATGTGAGCAGGAGCACGTCTTGCTGGGAGAAGAGGAAGATGGTGACAAGATGCAGTTATCCTCTGCAGTTCAAGTCACCCACACTGTCCTTGCCCACGTGTGAGAAACCCCAGATGAAGAAGAATAACCCTTCATTAGTTATTTTCTTCTAATTTCTGAACATGTTGGGTGAAACGATGTAAGGACTATCTTGAGTATTGTCCTAGACAGCATTGTATCAGTAGGACAGAAAAATAACCTGGATGTGCATTTAGTTGCCTCCTCTTTCATACCACTTTCTCTCTGCTCCTTTCTAACACTATGTGGGGAAATACACATTCAAATGCAGAATCTTATCTCTAACCTCATTCTAACTCTGGGTGCTTATAAGGTATTCAGACAACTTGAATGAGTATTAATACTAATAAGATGAGAGTTAAGGTTTAGTGCATAGCATGAACTGCAAGAGAGGGATGTACATAATTTTTTTCTTTACATGTTGGAAACAAAACTTTTTACATGGTAAAGTATATTACAGAGAGTAGCTGGCTGTTTGCTTCATGGACTCTTAAGTTTTTCTACTAAGTAAAAGACTATAATCTAATGATTTTAGCTTGATTGTGTCATTGTTCTTTAGTCTTTTTTTTGTTGACCATTAGAATATTCACTTCCCTTTCCGACTGATTCCTGTGAATGGGGCCCACACTGGGATTACATCGTAGTTTTACGAGATTGAACAAGTTGGCTGTTAGATGTTTTATCATATTAAATCCTTGTTTACAAGAAAGGTAAAGAAGCAGTTTGCATTTGACATGTAGAGGTGGTTTCTGGAGCAGAAGTTTACGCCAATATATGAATGCAAGGTTCTTGCTGTAGTAACCTGTTGGAATCTAATGGAAAATTTTCAGCTGATTCCTGCTTTTTTCAGTTGATAATTTCCTCTTGCAACAGAGTAAATGTTTTTATCCGTTTCCACTCATCGTTCAGTATGAAATGAGAATAGTCATCAATGAATCACATAAAATGTCAACAGAAAGAAATAAGCTACTATTGGCCATTAGGAAGGTGGGAGAATTTGGAAAGAAAATCTTTGGGAAGATCAGGGCATTTCTCTGGTCCTCTCAGTTCTCAGCTGTGCTGGATGTTCCCTCAGTAACGCATCAGTTCTTGCTTCCATTTCCTTCAACAGCTTGACGAAAGACAAACAGTTAGGGCAGCCAAGAGAAATACGCTTCATGACATCATTCTCTGGCGGATATGTTTAAGTTAATTAGTTATGCTCAATTTTATTTCTTTGTTCTCTAATCTGTCTGAACTATGTTACAGGCTCCACTGATCATCTGTGAAGACTAAATAATGTGCAGGCTTGTACATGGTATTTTCTGACTAGGGAGAAAAAATTCTTGTTTATTTCTCTTAACCTGTGTTGAGGAACCTTAACCATGGGAAGAAAATGGGGAACAGGTCTGATACTGAGCTAAATGTTCACTGCTGTGTTTTTAAACAAGTGAAGTATACTGACATCGTCAGGTGAAGACAGTGTAAATATTGCTGCAGACTTCTAATTGTATATTGGCTAAGAAGTGGAAATCTTTTTTTTTTTTCCCCCCTGACTGTATAATACATCTGGTGATTAATTCAGTATCCTTTATGAGTGCAAGACATCAGCGTTATGCACACTAAGTTCTTTCATCCTCAGGCCAAGAACCATTTTGCAGGCGTAACACAAGAATGCCTACAGAGCTGTGTGGGTGTATATAAACTCTAACCTGAACATCTTGCAGTGTTCTCAAGTGGGAGGGTAATTTTGCCTCTTCATTGATTTTACTGATGTCTCTTATGAGCAAGTAGTGCCATTTCCCTCAACCTGTGATGAATTGCGTGTGCTATACAATGTGGGCTGTTGCTCACCAGAGGATTAAGCAGGAGCAACAAACCTGCTTCACTTTCTTCAAACCTGTCATGAGTGACAGACACCTGCATCATCTTGCAGAGTCTTAACATTTTGATATATAAAAGCAGCCTTCAGGTTCTTCTAGGGGAGACTGCCTAGGTTGACAAAAATGCTTACGTTGCATTTGGTTCGTTTACAAAAAAAACCCCACCGAAATCTTGTGCTGAAATCTTCAAAAGCCAATAAATTTTATGTGTAGTCTCAGCACTGTTAAATTAAGCTGTCCTAAGTACCTTCAGTAACCATGGCATCTAGAAGTCTGGATTACTGCAGCAGTTCTTTGTCTGGGATGTGGTACATACTGTACCCGGATTTTAATGGAGCCATTTTTACAGGTTTTATATTTTCCCATAAAACTCCTCAAGATGAATGAAAACAAGTGTGGGCTAAATGTTTGTGCTTTTCAGTGCTCTTTCTGTTACAGAATCTTGCCGGCTTTCTTAATTGCTAACTTATGCAGTTTCTTTGTCTTTTAGAATGTCGGGTGGTGAAATCTACTTCCTATACCAAAATAGCTTCGACTTCACGTAGGAGCACCACCAAGAGCCCAGGCCCATCCCGACGCAGCAAGTCTCCTGCTTCTACCAGCTCAGGTAAAGCAAGCTAGAAATCTTTCTTAACAACAGCAACCAATCTGTTTCAATACAATTGACAATTTGTGTAAAATTCCATGGTTTTGTGGAAAAGCATTGCATGTATGAAACGGTTGATAGTAAAAATTCACTTGTTTTCTCAGTCGCATCTGAGATGAAGTGTCTTCCCAATAGAAAATAATTCTTCATTCATACTCTGGCATCACCTGGGTTCTTTTTACTTTATTTTCCGTGCACGATTTTGCTGACAATACCTGAAGACTGACAAAAAGAGGTATTCTTTGTACTAGGGACTGAATAAGCACAATGCAGAAAGTAGTCCAGGTTACACAGAGTAGGATCTATGTCTGCAAAAGGTTGATTTCACAGTCTTTTTTTTTTTTTTTGTATTTTGTTTCTGGGGGAGTTAAGAGGCAGCAGTGAGGAAAGGATAGGTTAAAGACAATGAGGATATTGAGGAAAGGGGGGCAGGGCAGAGGAAGAATGCAATTACAGATGTGAATGTGAGGTGCAAAGATAGCTGAGGAAGAAATAAGTCAGAGTTGACCTAACAAGCCAGTGGAACAGGCTGGAGAAGACACAGCAAAAAGCGAAGGGCCTTGATATGGCTGCCTTTGCAGCTGCTCCTACCAAATAGTCTATGACTAGTTCTCCCCTGCAGCTTTTTCCCAAGCAAAACAAATAAACAAAAAAAGTGCATTAGATAATTTGCCAGTATTGGTGCCTGAAAGTACAAATAATATTTAGTGTGGGCCAGCTGAGTAGACCCAATCCAGCACTTGCAGCATTGCTTGCGAATATGGATTTTGCAAGAGGCAAACTTCAGAGCTGTCCAAAAGCCACTTCACTCTTTCTGCCATAAGTCTTCCGACCCCGTAACGCTCCCAGGGAAGCAAATGTCATGCTGGAACCTGCATCCATACAACATAAGATCTTTATGGGGAAGTGGCGATTAGAATGGCCCAGGTGCTCCTAGCTGGTTTCAAAGAGCATGGACCGGCAGGAACCATATTTTTCACAGGAAGGCTAAGGTGACGGGAAAAAAGCGTCCTTCCTCAGAGAATGAGGAAAGTGGGAGAGACACAACGAGAGACAGAGGCGTAGACGTGGGTAGCAGGGCTGGGAGGCAGCATGCCTCCTACACATCCTAAGAACAGCTGTAATAGAAAAACCTGAAAAGAGGTAATGGGAAGAAGTATCACTTGTGAGGAACAAACCCAGACTACCTCTTAAATATATATTAAGTAGCTTTCCTTGTAGCTTGGTGGAACAGAGTTTAATTAAATTTTAGCAAGGGACGCCCTGCTTGGTATGTGTTACAGGCTCCATTTTTTTTCTAATTAATTTCATTTGGGAGTACAGGCAATGGACACTGAACTGTGTATGTTGGAATAACATACACTGTTATAAAAAAGTGTTTCTGCCATGAGACTCGTAACATTTTTGCCATGTTGACTGTGCAATACCTTGTTTTGGTCCTGAGAGAAATAGTACTGTTTTTATTTAAACATGCAGGAGAAGTGTACGTGAGTAAATCTTAATTTCCTGCAGTTCAGTTTTACAAGGCTCTGAACAGAATACCATTACATGTTCAATCACTGCTGAAGATCAGGAGATTATTTTACCGCTTGTGAAAGAAAGGAATGTTTTCATTATGCCACAATAATAATTAATATATAATTAAATTTATAACAAGAAAAGAAAAAGTGTAGTGGAAATATTAAAAATGCAAACCATTTTGGATGGTTCTATGCTAATGTCAGATTTACCTATCCTGAAAATATCTTAAGTAAAAACAATAAATTTACAGGAAATAGGCACATACTACTTTGTCAAAAGATCATCCATGACCTTGCCTATTTGCCGTAATCATTTGGACACTGTAATTAAGATTTTCTTAGAGAAAGACATCAGACAAAGTCCTACAGGAATATATAGGATGCTGACAGAACAGCCTGTCAACCGGTAGGAGCCTGAGTGAAGAACTGGCTGAAGGGCAGGGCTCAAAGAGTTATAATGAATGGGGATACATCTGGCTGGTGACTGGTCAGCAGCAGTGTTCTTCAGGGTTCAATTCTAGGGCCAGATCATTTTTCTCAATGGTCTGGATGCAGGAGTTGAATGCGTCATTAGCAAGTTTGCTGATGATGCCAAACTGGGAGATGCTGTTGACTCTCTGGAGGGACAAGATGCCTTGCAGAGGGATCTAGATAGATTGGAGCATTGGGCTGTGATTAGCGGGATGAAATTAGTGAGAAACAAGTCCAAATGCAGGATTCTGCACCTAGGACGGAGTAATACTGGGCACAAGTATAAATTGGGAGAGGAGTGACTAGAGAACAGCCCTGCAGAAAGGGATCTGGGAGTGCTGGTTGACATCAGGCTCAACAGGAGTCAGCAGTGTGCCCTGGCAGCCAAGAGGGCAAACTGCATCCTGGGCTGCATCAAACACAGCATAACCAGCTGGTCAAAAGAGGGGATTATCCTGCTGCATTCAGTGTTGGTGCGGCCTCACCTTGAGTACTGTGTGCAGTTCTGGGCCCCACAATTTCAGAAGGACGTGAAGGTACTCAAATGCGTCCAGTGGAGGAAAGCTGCTGAAAGGGATAGAAGGCATGTCCTTGAGGAGCAGCTAGGGACTTTGGGCTTGTCTTGTTTGGAGAAAATGAGGCTTAGGGGTGACCGCATTGCTCTCTACAGCTTCCTGGGGAGGAGAAGTGGAGAGGGAGGTGCTGATGTCTTCTCCCTGGTATCCAGCGATAGGCCACACAGGAATGGTTCAAAGCTGCGCCAAGGAAGGTTTAGGCTGGTCATTAGGAGGCATTTCTTTACACCCAGGGTGGTCAAACACTGGAACAGGCTTCCTAGAGAGGTGCCTCTCTGGACACTGACACCTGTCAGTGTTTAAGAGGCATTTGGACAATGCCCTTAATAATATGCTTTAACTTTTGGTCAGCCCTGAGGGCCAGGCAGTTGGACTAGACAATCATTGTAGGTCCCTTCCAACTGAAATATTCCATCCCATCCCATCATGTTCTATGCAATGCTATGCTATGCTATGCTATTTTTTTCAACACATTACAGTTTAAGAAAGATAAAACAATTGAAAATGTTTCTATAGAAGTTACTTTTGGTGGGGACAATGGATCTGATTTGGCTGGCTGTGCCTCTTGTGTTTGCTTTCTGCAAATAGCGAAGCCAAATTGTGTGAATGTTACAGGGAGCCTATTTCTAGCCTTACATAGAATAGCCTGGGTTGGAAGGGAGCTTTAAAGGTCATCTAGTCCAACCCCCCCTGCAATAAGCAGGGACATCTTCAACTAGATCAGGTTGCTCAGAACCCCGTCCAACCTGCCCTTGAATGTTTCCAGGGTTGGCAGATCTACCACCTCTCTGGACAGCCTGTTCCAGTGTTTAACCACCCTCATCGTAAAAAATTTTGTCCTTGTATCAAGTCTGAATTGACCCTCTTTTAGTTTAAAACCATTACCCCTTGTCCTATCACATAAGTATTTACATCAATATTACTGTCATAAAAAGAAGCTATGTTTTACTAAGTGGGCACTTGCCGTCAAGAATTGTTTTTAGATCACATAAAACTAAAAAAACCATCAATTAATGGATTTTAAAAATACGCAATTTGATATTAGACACTGCATTAAAAAAACAACAGTGGAAAGAAAAGGAAACACTAACTCTTAGATATTGTTAAACAAAACCTGAAGTTCTCCCATGAAATGCAAACAATATGAAAAAAATTTCGCTAGTCTGCCATCCAGTAGGCCTAAAAATACTGCCTATTTATTGGAATCACGTAGCTATGACAGTAAGAGAATAGAGAAATTACCATCTAGTGCATATATGAGCAGATAATTTTTTCCATATTGTTTAAATTAAACATAGAATCATAGAATCATAGAATCTGTTGGGTTGGAAGGGACCTTTAAAGGTCATCTAGTCCAGCCCCCCTTCAGTAAGCAGGGACATCTTCAGCTACTCAGGTATTGTACTGAACATCTCAGCCTCCTGAATGACTGGTGCATAAGTAGAAGTTATGCTTTTGTTATCATGTTGTTACTTCTAAGTGTATATATATGTATTTTTTATTCTATGCTTTTAAACTGCTTTCAGTTAATCTTTAAACTACTATTGGTGATTTTTCATTCATTAAGGATAAACATAGAAAATACTCGGGAAAAGCAATGGATTCTTTGCTCAGATCAAAGGTAATACATACACATTCCAAAAAGAAAGGTGTATCATCTTGTGAAGAGTTGTATCATAAAAGAAAGTTGATAAAAGCAGGAATAAAGGGCAGGCAGAAAGCATTATTGATAGTGTACCCTTGAGAAAAAGCTAAGCAAGCTGTGTGGAGCTAATGTTGCTAATTAGAAAGAATCTGATGCCTCTTGTTTGATTCTTGATGCATTTTGAAAAGTCTGCACATTCTTGCTACACAAAAGGATGAGATGCCTGCCTCAGTTATCAATTCATGCCCATGTCAAGATAATACTCATGTGTAGATACATGAGACAAAAAAGGGAAGTTGCATAGACAAAGACTACGTTAAAAAAAAATGTAAAAATCTCAGAATTGTATATTAAAATTGATAAAATCCTAAAATGAAGGGATATTCTTGAGTTACCCTTAATTCTCTCCTGTTTGCACCTATAGTATGGTATAGTCTTTAATGTAGGTATTCAACGTTACTTTTCTTCTCATCCAGCACAGGATAGCTGATCAGGATTCATCATTTTTAGAGTTAATGAAGATACAATCTTTGAGTCTTTTCCTCATTGTTAGAGAAATGGATGTGTAATAAGGCTAGGATATGTAGACAGTCTGCTTTGGTTTAAGCACTCAAATACTATCCTCAAGAACTGTTTCCCTTCTTTGACACAGAGTTTCAAGTGGTAAGTGAATTAATCCAAGCTTTAGATTGAACTAAACATTTGTAAATGCAATGAAGTCCATGAGACCCTTGTTCTGAGCAAATAGGGGCATGAGGTCATGAACTTTCCCAAATTTGTCCCAATAGTTTCTGAAGTTGCTTACAGAAATCAAAGGGGTTATTCTGGGGAATTGAGGGAGTTGGTTGGTTTGTTGGTTTTCTTTAATGCCTGTGTCTCATTTTCACATCTCAAAGTTTGGAGCAATACCATTTTACCAAAACCAGTGCTTGAAGATAAATTCCATCATGTTAACAAATGACTTTTAGAGAAAATCCTGCTTGAAGTCCCTCACCTCTACTGTGTAGAGCTTTCTGTTTCAGTCTCATCTTGTCGTGGTGGCCCCTGACTGTGTGTGGGAGCATGTAAAGAATCCTTATTGTCCCCTGTCCTTGACCAGCCGCCAGCCACTGCTCCAGAGAACAATTTCCCTCATCATCTCATCTGGTGCAGGGGGCAAAGGGCTCTCAGTGACATTCCCAAGGGTCTTAGATAACTTTTGTGCTTTGGAGGTGCTTTTCTCCGTCCATTGCCTGTAAAGGCAGCATCCTTGGCGAGCCTGAAAGCCCCATATAGAACCTGCCATAACAACACTGTCGGGTTTTGCAGGTACATGGCCATGGGAGTAACAGCATGGGAACAACAGGACCACGTCAGCATGGGGGAAAGGGTGGAGCTGAGGGTGGAAAGCAGGCTGCAGGGTTGCAGAGAAAGACCCTTAGCGATATCAGAGGCTCCATGATTGCTCAGTGGCGTGCAGGTTCAAATCTGTACTCTGGTTAAGTGAGGGCAAGGAAATACATGTCAGTCTGTAAGGGAGTGGGAGACACACACTCCTCACCCTTTCTTGAGCTATACAATCTACAGTGAACTGCATCTGCTTTTACATCATTTCTTGACATATTTAAGAGGAATGTATGGTTTTCTATAGGTGGTGTTCACCTTTCTTCCGTCCTTGCTTTTTCCTTTTTTGTTTCTTAACAGAGCATATGCTTAGTGTGCTCATATTTTCCTGATAGCCTACCTGACTCCTGAGAGCAGATGCATCCTATTTTTATATAACAACACAGAATACTTCTTTCTTAAAAGAGTACATGCAAGCTAGGAAGATCTGTGATAACTGCTGATTTCTCCATTATTATATGTTTTGTTCAGCTTTTTTATTTACATCTGACAGTGTTTCAAAACAGTATCACAAGACAGAAATCTCACTGCAGGAGGATTGCTCACTGGTTTTTTGAAAATGCTTTTGAGGTATTGTCTGCTTCAAAATGCTTTCAGTCTAAACAGAGAAGAGAAGCAGGGAACAAGGCAAAGAAGAGAAGCAGAGAAAGGTAGCGTGACCTCCCAGGCAGGCAGAGGGCTGAAGTCTGGTTCCAAGCACAACAGATAATCCTGCCTCGGTTTAATTTTCCTGATGTCTTCTTAAAGCCTGTAAAACACTTTGATGTTTTTTTGTTGGCTTCAAATATTATTTGGGAAAGGACATCATAAAAGAGGCGTTGAATTTCAGTGAGACCGGGTATCAGCCCATAGCCAATGACTGAAAATTATGAACGTCTGACGGCTATTTAGTAGCTGTCGGCTTCTGTCCAGCTACCAATTAACACCATTGGTGGCAGCCTCAGCGCAGGTGAAGAGGTAAGAGATGTGAAGAAAGCAGCTTTTACTTCTTCATGATCATTATTTTTAATCAAATCAAGAGCAGCACGAGATGGCTGGAATTATTGTACCCGAAGTCCATTAAATTAAAGAAAGATACTGCATTCGGGTGAACTCGGTTTTAGCCTCTGAAATCCCAATTCAAATTTTCCGGACTTGCTCTTAACAAATGCAGCTACTTCTTTGTTTTGATTTCTTTTCTTTTCCAGTTTGAGCACTTCCTTCAAAATTATTTCCCTCTCACTTCTCCTCCCCTCTGAGCTTTCTCCTGATCCCCTCAAACTATCACCCAAAATATTTCAGATGCTTGGAATCTTATTTGTTAGAGCATTTCAGGTTTGGTGTTAGGAGGAGTTATTTTGCAGTTTCACTTACTTAGTGCGACAACTGTCTATTTCAAGAGTAACTGGGATGATACGTATCTATTTTGAATCACAGAGGGAACGTATGTGAAGAATGGACAGAGTAGGTCGTATTACCAAGGGCTATGTGGTTTTAAAAAAAAAATTGCACCTGGGCAAAGAAATTGCGAAGCTACATGTCAAACTAAAGCCTGATCCAAAGTGTAGATGTTCCCTGAAGAAAAAAGTGGTTTAGGATATGGAAATTGAATCTTATTGAAGGCTTCTCTAGAGCAGATTCTTGTACTTTTCTCAGCTAGTTAGAAAAAAAGAAGTAGATGTGTTCCTCCACAAGAACGTATGTTTTCATTTAGTTTGATAGTTCATCCCTAGGCTGTTATCCAGAAACAGCCCTTCTTCAGCCACCTGACTCAAGAAGGTCTTTGGATCCCAAAGGAAGGAAAATGATGTATCATATTGTCTTTGGTGAAGTCACATGTTTTTATTCACACTATTATAGGTACTCAGCTGACAGATTTTGTAATAAATAAGCTGAAGCAAAACTTTCCTGAAGCCAAGAGTACAAACCCATGGGAGTGATGGAGTCATCCTACAGGCCCAGGGATTTCCAGATCCAGATGATTTTTACTCTTATCCTGACTTCCTTTTAATTTTTTATTTATGGTGTTTTTATTTGATACTAATCATTGGAATATTCAATTCTATAATTTTATAGCTTGTAGTAAAAATCAAGAGTTAGTACGAGAAATAGATTTGGTTAGACTGAATAGTTTAACCCTCTTAAAGGGTTAAAAAGGTAAATGCTGAATGAAGAAACATCGTCAGCATTGGCACTCCATTTGCATAGGCTGATTTGAGAATCTTAGTCTTTCCAATTAGGCAAAACAGTTCAAAAGAGAGATTTTCGTTAAATCTTACGTACATGTAGATGCTCTCTAGATTAGGCACTACATGAAATTAGCAGCCAAGATCATAGATATCAGCTGTACTCTGATGAAGTGCAGAAAAATACCCAAGAGGCACTTTCCTTTTGAGGCTACAAAAAAAATACTTATGGATTCTAGGGAACTGTATTTTCCAGGAAGGCTCCTGTCTTCTGCGATCTCAGGCATGTCTGCAATATCTACATGTCTGGAGCACTTCTCTGCTTGATAGTGCGGACATAGCTACCTTCAGATTGAGGTAGATGTACCATCATAGTGGCCACCCCATGGAGATCAGCGTGGGCTGAGCTTGTGTGGGGTTTACAGTGCCTGCTGAGCTCTGCACCGCCTGGGTTACATGTTGCAGCTACCACAGCTACTGGTGACTTACAGGGATTCAGGTATTGGTGGCTGCTGGGATGGGAATGTTATCCTGACCTGAGGGTGATCCCTTCTGCTGACATTTCTAATCTGTTGATCCCTTGATGAGGTGAAAGCTCTGTATTGGTCTGTTAAGCCTTGTCTTCAATGGCAGAGAGATGTCCTTTTTGGATCTGCAAAACGTCTTGACATAAACTCTAGCAAAGACTGAATGTAAAAAGGACAGGCAGTTAAAATGGTTGCAGTACTGGTTATTTGGGATTTTTCTTAACTAGTTGCATGCTTTCTGCCAGTTAGAAAAGGACCTGGGGGTATTGGTCAAAAGCTGGCTGATTATGAGCCAGCAGTGTGCCCAGGTGGCCAAGAAGGCCAACAGCATCCTGGCTTGTATCAGGAATAGTGTGGCCAGCAGGACTAGGGAAGTGATTGTCCCCCTGTACTTGGCACTGGTGAGGCTGCTCCTCAAGTACTGTGTTCAGTTTTGGGCCCCTCACTACAAGAAAGACATTGAGGTGCTGGAGCATGTTCAAAGAAGGGCAACAAAGCTGGTGAGGGGTCTTGAGCACAGGTCTTATGAGGAGCAGCTGAGGGAACTGGGCTTGTTCAGCCTGGACAAAAGGAGGCTGAGGGGAGACATTATCGCTCTCTACAACTACCTGAAAGGAGGTTGTGGAGAGGTGGGGGTTGGTCTCTTCTCCCAAGTAGCAAGTGACAGGACAAGAGGAAATGGCCTCAAGTTGTGCCAGGGGAGGTTCAAACTGGATATCAGGAAAAATTTCTTCACAGAAAGGGTTGTCAAGCATTGGACCAGGCTGTCCAGGGAAGTGGTTGAGTCACCATCTCTGGAGGTATTTAAAGATGTGTAGATGTGGTGCTTAGGGACATGGTTTAGTGGTGGACATGGCAGTGCTAGGTTAACAGTTGGACTCGGTGATCTTAAAAGTCTTTTCCAACCTAAATGATTCTATGATTCTGTGATTTTTAAGGTAGAATCTACAAAGCCTTGTCTTTACTGAGGAGTGATAATAAGGGTGCTTGCTTAATATGTCACTCTGGACAAAGTCTCTCCTTTGCAGTAAAGACAAAGATGATGAGACATATACAAGTAGAATATAAAAACAGAAGGAAAGAAAAGGCAAGGTATGGTTTGTTCCCTAACTACTTTGTAACTACATAATCTTCTTGAGAGAAAAATGTTTTGGAAAAGACAGTGACAAACTACAGGAGTAATTGAGACAAGGTCCACTAGTGATCTGACATCACCATTTTCTAGCTAACAGTTGCTGAATATGACCTACACATGTTGTGTCTTCTGTAAATCATTTTTTAGTTTTGGCTGTCCTCGGTGTGAATAAGTTGTGGCTGCAAACAAGCCTGCATCTTTCTTTTCCCTTAGTCTTCTTTTTCCTCTTCACGCACACTTTTGTGTTTGGCAAACCACTTTGGTAAACACACAGAGACGTCTCAACATTTTTTATAAAGTACAAGATACTAACACATCAACAAGCAGGTTTATAGGAGAGTATGATTTTAATATAGTGCAGTGGCATTGGCAGCTTCTCAGACTGGCACTTGATACTTTAAATCAGCTTTTCTCACTTTTTCTTTGTATCGATTAAAAAGATGTCCTATCAAAATGTATTTATTGGAATGCTGTCAAAGTACTTTCTATTTGCATCATTTTCACTAGTTTATAATCACCTTCATATGAAAATTTATTTTTCATTTATCTCAGTAGATGATGATATCCAGCATTAGTGTTCTATTTTGGGGGGGTTTCTACCTTCATGTGTGTGCAATGTACCGAAAAAACAAATAGAAAGCCAGATTCTTGCCCTCCTATGCATCCTCAGCAAGGGAGGACAATAAGGAAAGGAGTTCACAGCTAAGCAGTTGCATACATCTGCTCAGAGCAGCCACAATAACTTTGTTATTGTTTTAGCTTTTTAATACGTACTTCACCTGTGAAATTTTGAACGGATAAATCTTTTTCATGAGACGATGGGAGGGCACTGGGTGTTAAGCAGAAGTCTCTGACCCCTGCCATTTTATGAATAAAAAATGACAAGAAACCTCCTGCCTCACTCAATAACATGATTAATCACAACAGTGATTTACCAATTTCATGTCTTTATCTACATCAAGGTTCCCTGTAGGAACATGTGCTGTATCAGTCAGTGAGAAATGCAGTGCAGATACTGGACAGGAATGCAGTTTCCAACTAGAATGCATTCCACCTAGAAATGGGGTTTAGGGCAGTTTAGGCTATATTCCTGTGCTTTTCAGGAATGCATTGTTATTAAATATTATATATTTCATTCATACATTTGTTGCCATGTTATCTGGTCATGAGCTGCATATGTAAGAATGGTGTCATGATTGTAAATGGAGTTCAAGAAGGGTGTCATAATCAGTCCAGTCTCTTCCTGATACAGCACCTCATATCAAGGAACTGGAGTCAGAGGTAGAATGGTCAGCAAGCCATGGACAAGAAGATAACAAAGGAGGGCCCCTGGAGTGGACTGGGGAATTATTAGGAATTAGCATTTCTTCCCTGTTGTGATGCCTGTCTTAAGCATTACATTAATAATATCAGTAGTAATTGTAATGTATATCTGCAGGTGTGGAGAGCAACATGATGTCCACAAAGAGTTCATTCTGCCAGAACTTAAAGCCTAGGTAGACAACTAGTAGAGATGACATGACTAGTCTGATGCCGTGCAGGTACATATGGAGAGCTGGGAATAGAACCCACCTCCCAGAAGTCCCTGTTCAGGCTGACTCTAAGGTAGACTCTGTATGGTCTTCAGTCATCAGAGTTTATTTAATGGAGTTCTCCAATTGGAATGAAATCCATCAAGGTAGGTGGGGAGAATTTTGATGGTTTTGCATCATCTTCAGCATATCCTAAACCTCTAGGTGTGTGAGTTTGGATTCACCTTGCCTATCTTTAGAAGTCTACACTGCAGCGGATGCTTCTAGTACGTTGTTCATCAGGTCTGTTTCAGATGCTTGCTTGGGGATGATAAAACTCATGCTATGACAGCAACTTGGTTAAAATAAAATCTAAAAAACTACTTCAGATGTAGAAGCCTACACAATACGGACCTAAAGATTGGTAAAAGGAGTCTCATCCCCAACACTAATTGTCATCTCTAGAGTTTCCTAAAGAGCTCTCCACAGACAGTCCTTGTATGCTCACAAAAATCCTAGTATGCATTTTAGGTACGAGGCAGCTTTGTATTTTGGATATAGGTAAGGAGGTGAGGTAATTCCACTTAAATCTCCTGAGGGCCTTGATCTTGATTTCACATATTAAGGATGGCCAACACGAGCACAACTGTCACAATTTTCCTTTTTAAAAAGTGCTGTTAGGGAGAGCCTTGGAGTTTAGCTTAAACACTCTGGATACTCTGGTGGTGGCAAGTGAGTAATTTTTAGGTTTTATAGTACTTTTTTTTTTTCATCTCAGATACTCATCAACATGGGATGTAGGAAAACCTGTGAGAAACACATCAAGAGTCAAATACCCCATTGCATCTATTTGTCTGGTTCCATTTGGTAGCCTAAAGTCTTGGTCTTCAGGACAGAATGATTGCAGTAGTAATTCTAAGAAAAACTATTGTTGCAAGTTATAGGGAAGTAGTCAATCTGTAAGGAACCGGTGCCTAGTGCTACAAGGTTTATTAAAGTGTATCTGTTATCTTAAATTTTCTCATTATAATAAGACCTAAGAATATCTGCTTGATTTAAAGAGAAGGCAGAGCACTCGTTACTGAGCAGTCTTGAGGACTAGCTCCATGTGAATAGTAGTAGTTTAGTACTAGTTTCTAAATAATACCATATTAGTTTATAAAAAGCCTTTAAAACTTTAGAAGTTTGAGATTCCAAAAGCTCATTTTTAATGTCCTTCTGTTGCCCTTTTCCTGAATGGTTTCAGAAGTATTGATAATAAATTTGATTTTAGTCATTATTGGCCAGACCTGTGGGGTGTTTTGCTGAATACTGTATGAAATTCAGTGAATGCGTCCGTATGCATGTGCTCTCCCCCACACACTTAGTACAACATTTAAATCAGAGCTGATATGCGTAAACCATTGTCCTCTGTACAAAGAGAATTTGAAGCCTAGATGAGTGCAATGGGTTTCTATAAAAGCAGTCTTTTTAAATCCAGTTGGTGTATCTTGTTGTTCCTATGGTTATACAAATATATTGCACCTTTACCTTAAACAATGCCTTGCACAAAGTGATGTTGAGATTTGATCATTCATAGCGCCTAAACGCTATTGAGTGATCATTATTTATCGTGCAGTATAGTGTGGTTTATTTACGTGTGTGGTGTGGTAGGTATACATGTTTCTTCCTTATAATGTGCGGGCCCAGTATTAGCCAGTGAGAACAATGTATTATGTAAAAAGTAAGAAAAATCTATTAAAAATGCCTACTGTATTATCCAAAGAAATTAGCATTTGCTAGATTGCCAGTCAGCCAAGGTTTTACAAGAGTTATTGTCATTTTGAGTTTCGGATGAGTCATTTGGTATATTGCCCCCAAAGGCACCTCATTATGATTCAGTGCACAGCATATAAAATTGCTTAGGCTTTCGGGGCTCCATGGAAAGCGAGTGGGGGTTGCGGTGGCTCAGCGTTGTGAAGCAGCAGCATTATGCTTAATTGACACCTTTGATGTAGCCCTAAGACAGCACCTGCACCTCCCACTGCTGCTCTGAAGACGTCAGCCTTACGCAGAAAAGGCTTCTGCTTATGAATCCTGCATCGCATTCAGCTCGCTCTGTGAGCAGCCCCAGCTATCCTTAACTAATCCCATTGCTTCTCAGTTTGGCTACAGCTTGGCTTAGTGCAGAGCAGGAATTTTGCTGCTTGCTATTATCAGGTTAAACAGTAAGATTTTGTCCATGTTAGAACTCATAGAAGGTAAGTCAAATGCCTTGTTGATATCCTGGTATGTAAATATTTGACTAAGATTCAGAATCTGGGAATCTGATTGTCGGTTCTTTTTTTCCCTGGTGCTGACAAATACGGACTGTGATATGACAGTGGCTTGTTTAAGAATATTTACATATATATATGTGGTACACGCTTTGTAGTGTTTCTATCAGTGCTTCAGTGTGAACATTATTAATAGCCTCTTTTGTGATTACTTTGTAGTAGAATTCTGTCCTCTGCTGGTATTGTTTTGTTAATTTAATGGATAATGTCACATGCATGCAAAAGATGCTTCTAATATGATAGGCACTGACATATCTGAAGGAACTTACTTATTTCAGAAAGTGATGGTTTGCTTTAAGTCAGGCTTGAGGTGTTTCGTCCAATTTATTTGCCTCTGGAAAGCCCTTCTGGGTTAAGTCTGAGGTGATATTTGGGTCAGAAAGTATTGCAAAAATCTCTTCAAATGAATGAGTGAGGAACAGCAAGCAGCTGATTTGTTCATGCAAGCAACGCTGCTTTTTATTTTTGGTGGGTAGCACTTCAATCAATAACTAAATGGAATGAAAAGGTTTACATATAGCAAGTGTCTGTGAAGCACCTTGCTCCCCATCACTTTCAAGCACAGGAACAATGCAGTTTAAGAAGACATGATCATGTTCTCTGCCATTGACTAAACAGTCTTTTCAGGTTTGCTGATTATTTGCTTGCACTCTGTATAAAAATTGGCTTCACAAGCCAAAACTCTGAGGAAACAGTTCTTTTGTGAATTACCTTATTTAATGTTTAAAACATTAAGCAAAAGCAAATTAATCTGCTCAACAAAGAATGAAAAGAAATATGTTGATTTAACTATTTCTTTGCTTTTAATAATGCCTTGTATTTATTTTTTCAATTCATTGTCCTTTTAGTGAATGGAACCCCTGGTAGCCAGCTTTCTACTCCCCGCTCTGGGAAGTCTCCAAGCCCATCTCCCACCAGCCCAGGAAGCCTACGGAAACAGAGGGTAAGGAAATAAGGTCACTGATTTCTGAGCATGGCTGGGGAGAATCCGGCATGGCCATTATCCGATAGCCTTCTCCCCACTGATTCCTTGTGTGTAGAGCCGTAGGGTGGAAGAGCCTGGCTACAGTCCTTGTTGTGTTTGTGCAACACTCTGAAGTGGAATACAACTATTCTGTGTCTGTCAAAATGCTAAGTATGCTGGGAATTGGTTTATCCTTGAAGGGAAAACCAGGAGTATTGTTCTCCTTTTTTACAAAACTTTTTTTTTGTTTTAATTTCTTTTTCCAAACATTTCACAACTGGAAGGAAACGTTCACGTTGTCAAAGACTATTTTTTTTTATTCTTAGTTTGCCATGGGCATTATGTCACTTGCAAAACCTGCAGAAAAGCTTTGATTTTGAAGCAAGGTGAAAGGGTGCGCTGAGGAATTTAGCTATGGATTAGCTGTGACATCATAGCCTGGTGCAGTGAAGATACTATCAGTACCAAGGCAGCAGGAGACTTGTCAGTCACTTTGCTGGACCAGAGTTGTTAGTAGCTGTATGTTCCCACTAGTTATCATGTATAGAGGAATCTATAATGTCCCTAAGCATCCAGAATTAAGGTAGTACCTATGTTACTGCTGTAACCCTCTGACAAAATATTACTCGTTCAACCCAAAAGGCTCCACATGCTGATTTAATTAATTGTATCTGTTTAAAAGCAATGGGACAGATGTCTATGTATCTTCTCTTCTGCTATTTTCTAAACTGTGATCGGTTCTCAGTGAAAGCTTCCCTAAGGCAGTACTCTGTATCTCAGACTTGTTTATAAACACAGTGTGAACACATGCTTTTTCTGCCTTTTCAGTTTTTAAATAAAGACATAATTTGTGTCTCTCAAAGTAAAGGGATTATGTACAAAATGGGCAGTGCTTGACTTTAGGGGCTGGTGCAGACCTGATTGCCCAGATATCCAGGTGAGGAATAGCTGTAGCATGGCACGACCCCCTTGTAGCCTCTGTACCCTTCTCCGTGTGTGGTGGATACCAGGGAGCTGAGGAATTGTGCGTGCCCAAGTCTTACCCCAGGCTGGGATACAGCCGTGGGTTTCTGCCGTGACTTGTTTATAGATATGGAAGCCGACTGTGATCTTGCAGTATAGAGATAGCCAGTGAGCGGCAGCTTGAAGCCTCAGGGCAGTGTCATGGTTTTCATCGTCTGGTACACAGAGCATAAAGATGCAAGTTTCAGTTGGGTAAGCTGGTACTAAAATCTTTTTGAATGCAATGTCTTCCACACCTTTTTGCCCTTTCTCTCAAAGTTTATTAATGAATCATTAATAAGTCACTGAAGAGGGAAGAAAGAGTCTTCCAAATGAATTATACATTGGTGACGTAAGGGTGTCTGTTTAGATGGATAATATCAGTATACAGTGGATTTTTATTTGCCGTAAGGCTGTTTCTTTTCATTGGTAACTTTCCTAAACTTCCTTCCCCACGTCTGATGCTTCTCTCCCCACAGTGAAGAAATGTTTTTCTGTTACTGTTTGTGGGTGGGTGATTGGGAACCGTGTGGTCAGCACCATTAGACACAAAGGGTGTTTGTGCACAAGGTTTCTGACTTTCAAATGTGAAGAGGAGAGTGAATGGGTTTCTTCTTATCTGGGTTCCCTATGGGAAAGTGTAACAGGATCACTAAGTGGCAGTATTATGGGTGCAGAGGGCTCTGTAGTGGTAACATAATCACATTGCTAACTGTACAGAAAATAGATATCGAAGTAAACTACAGGAGAGATAAGAGATTGTTAGAAGAGTTGAATTCTTCTCAGATATTCATATCCAGTCCCCTTGACCTCGGCAGGGGACCTTTCGTGCTTGTCTGTCTTTCTTTCAGACAGATTTTTTTTTTACCTGATGAAACATGGAATACATTCATGTAAGAATAGATTGCAATCATGTAAAAATGCATTGCAATAACATTATTTAGGTTGCAAAATCAACTGCTCAAAGTTCAGGGTTGGAAACTTTACACTTGCTCTGAGAATTTATTTCAACTCCTTTTATGTTTAACTTGTGAAGTGAATGAGCTAGAAGTTCAGTGTAAAAACATATTTTGTAGTTAAAGGTTTTCCTATGACTAAATTAGATCTAAGAACAGCCATTAAACAGTGCTTACTAATCGTAATTTTCTTGTTAGCAGTATAAATGGTGTTCTGTTTTGGTTTAATACCATCTTTTGTATGTTGACATTTAAATTTTATTTAGAGGACAGGTTAGTTTATGAGCCGCGTTGTCATAAACCAAATTTGAACCCAAAGCATTTTGCTTTGTCTTCAGTGGCTTTAGCTCCAGGGCAGATGAGCCAGCTGAAGGATAAGGTTTATTCCCTAACAGGTTGTTGAAGTGTTGGAATCATGTGATAGACCTACAAGAGAGGAGACTGATTTCAGTGCCCCCCTTGTCCCCATTGCTGACAGATGAGGTATTCCTGCCCCAAAAGAAGAGTGTTGGCTGCTAGAGCCGTGGTCTGAGGTTGAAGGTGATGGCTACGTTTCTGACTGGTCTCAGTTTCTCTCTTTATATGGAGTTTTAGGACAAGACTAAATGGCCTCAAGTTGCGCCACGGGAGGTTTAGATTGTATATTAGGAAAAATTTTTACACCGAAAGGGTTATTAAGCATTGGAACAGGCTGCCCAAGGAAGTGGTTGAGGCACCGTCCCTGAAGGTATTTAAAAGGCAGGTGGTGCTTAGTGATGTGGTTTAGTGATGTTTTTTGTCAGTGTTAGGTTGATGGTTGGACTAGATGATCTGAAAGGTCCCTTCCAACCTAGGCAATTCTATGATTCCATGAGGGAGCTACTGCTTTAGAACAGAAATAAGATACTGGGTCCTGGAAATGCCAGCTCAGCTTTGTAATTCATTTTTTCTCTGCCCCTCTCTCTTTGTGGTTAGAGTTAGAGGAGTGCCTGTTCTCCCATGCCATCAGGTATGTGGGATGCCAGTGGTACGTACTGGGTCTGGAAGACAACAGGGAACGTTGACTCTAGCACAGCCTGCTTCCCCGTGATGTAACTAATCCATCAGCTCTTCAGCATCCCCATCCCAGTTGTGAGGGAGTTGTAGACTTGGTCCATCAAAATGCTCAGGGGTCTGGGCAGGCTGCCAACATTTTTCCTGGGAAATACAGGTGAGAGGAAGTCATGCTTTAGAATTCAGAGACACAAAAGCAAGGTACTTCTACAAACTGAGGGATTTCTCCCTGTGAATAGTAAAGACCTGTAAAAATAGTAGGGATGGTAGAACTTTCCCAAGAAGATGTTCCTTCTAATTATGGAGTGTATTAGGCAACTTAAAATAGGGATTGATCAGTCTTCTTACCTACTGACATTTCATCATTCAACTTTTTAAAAAAAATAAGTTCTGGCCTTTGATGGAAGGCTTTCCATTGATAAAAATAAAGCCGAGAATGCTGTTGGGATACATGTACTATACTTATGTAAACAGTACCCATGTAACCTTACAAATAACATTTTCTATCTTCAAAAGCCAGAACACAGAAAGATGAAGTTTCATCCTTTCTCACTTGCATATGCACATGACTGAGTTGTTTCAAGAAATTCAGAAATCAGTGAAAGTTATATATTGATAGTCTTGGGCAAAATTCAGTGTATGTTTGAGGAAAGTAATATTTGAAATATTAATTTCATGAGCGTAATACAAGGACTTGAGAGTGAAGTATGAATTGTTGGGACTTTTATGTTTTTTTAAGCTTCTGAGTGTTTAAACTTGCAGCCTGTGTACAATAGTTATGTTTTAATTCTTTCTTTATATTTATTCTTAAATGGGAAGTTAAGACTCTTGGTTTTAAATTGCTATGTAGTCAGTTGTGTATTTCCACAGAGGATAAAAATATCTGAAATTCAGGTTTATATCAGTTGAAGTAGATAGTTACTGTATTGCACATGCATATACTTCTTATCACAACAGAGAGCGGTTAATGATGCAGACTCAGAAAAGGTGACATGGCAATCATAACAATAAATACACGTAATAGCGGCTCCCACATTTTATTTAACTAGCCTTTATAATAGTTTATGAGCTTGTTTTTCCACTGTCTTGTAAACAGAGTCATTACTTCAGTTAGGGTGGAAATGTTCTATACTTTATACCTGATTTTCCATTGCTTGCCATTATTTTAAATGTTTTTTCTACTTCCCTAGACACTACAACCTACAGAACAATAAAAAATGACATTTAAGGTACCTCTTGACTAATCAAACAAAGAAGTTGAATTCTATGTATATGAGGATTTTTCAGTTGTATGTGGCCAAGAAGTCGTACTCATTCAGCAAGTTTTGTCTTTTTATTAGTCTATGCAATATAATGATAAGATTCTTCTCATATTTTTCAGAAATACAGCTCTGGCTAATTATAGGCAAGGAAAATTCTTGCAGAAAGGAAAACTTTAAAAAAGTTTCAAGTATTTAAAAGTATATGAAAGGACATAGAATGTGATCCTGAAATCTTGTGTATGATTTTACATTGAAACAACCATAGAGTTATAAAAGTAACCACAAAAATACTTCCCAAATATTAAGACTCAGTTCACACAAATATCGTATTTGTAGGTTCTGAATGTATTTTTTTTTAGTATTCAGAGGAGTGAGCAGTCACCTGGAAGATTCAAAAGTTTGGTGTGTTACCCTCACTGTCAAATAGAAAGATACTATTTTTCTGTACTATATATTAGAAATTACAAAACTGTATATGCTCAAAAGAAAATTTTAATAATTAACTAACTGGTTAGTATTCAAAATAAGGTGGTCTCATCTGTTTAATTTTCTTTTCTTTTGGCTAGACTGTTCACAACAAAATAGAAATGTATTTAAGATCTGATTTTCAGTCTGCCAGTCTAACACGTCTGCTACTGTGTGTACACATGCCCATTGGCAAAATACACACAGAATAAGCATTCCAGGGAATGAAAAACCCCTTTAAAGGACTTATCCCCTTTAAAGGACTTATCCCCTTTATATTATGCCTGCAAGTAAAACATAAACCTGCATAGATTATTGAGATCCTTGTAAATTTGAAATTTGGAAAGCATTCGTTTTAGGTAGTCCTTGTTTTACAGTATAGCTTTTAGATTTGTGGGGTTTTTTTGGTCTCAGTTGTCTTCCTGTGATTGAATAAAAACCCCAAAAAGCACCAAATGAAGGTCAACCCTAAAGCTGTCCCCATCAGCCTTCCCATTCTCATGCTTTCTTGTATTGTGTCTTGTAGTTGTTTCTTATTTCATAAATATGTTTTATACCTAAAGGATCCCCAGAAACAGCTTGAAGGTCTCAGAGCTTGCCTATGAGGTGTGCTGGGCACCTGCCTACTCGGTGCCTCTCTAAACCATCAGCTGTGCTTAATTCACCTTAAAAAGATAGTACTCTGTCCTCTACCGCTTCTCCCCACTGAACTTCCTCTCTCATTCAGTGCTAGTGTGTATCTTGGCGAGGATCGTTGCGCTGTGTAGGTTGGGTAGGGCAATGTATCATCCCCTAACACCTCTGGCATTTGAGGGTTGTCTGATCCATCAGAGGGTGCTCAGAGTGGGTGTTGAAAAACCGAAGTGGATCCGTACACTCAGACTCTCCCTCTGCTGTCATGAGCCGGTTGCTTGGCTACCGTCAGAAAGAGCCGGTGACGGGGGGATTTTACATCCTGTCTTTTTACACACACACTCAGACACAGAAAAACTCTGGAAGAGAGATACCATTGTCAGTACAGTATAGGTAACGGCAATATTCAGCGTCAGCATTCTGGGGCTCAAATGTTGCTGGATCCATGCTATATCACCAGGGGGTGGCAAGTTTTGATTACCTTGTATAAGGTAAGCACTTATTTTCCTCCTGCTGTTTGCAAAACAGCAAGAAGGGAAATATATTCCCTTTAAGATTAAATTCAGATTGCCAAGTTTCCAAACAATTAGGAGACTCTCCAGAACAAACAAATATTTTTCTAATAGGGTTTAATGGGAAAGAATCGAAGAAAAAAATAATTGCCTCTTAGAATATTTTGTACATTGAAACTCCAGCTTTATTTTCTAACCATCTATTTGTTGATTAAAAAATAATTATATGACATTAAGCCAAAAATCTGGTTATATAGAATATGTGTATTTCATGCTAAGCACTTTCTTCTGGACCACAGTAACACAAAGAATGTAAGACAGTTGCAGTGCAACAAATCAAACACAATAAACAAATCTATACTGCACTTCATCTTACAGGACCTGTATCGCCCACTCTCTTCGGATGATATGGATTCAGTAGGAGACTCAGTGTAAAAGAGAAAATGGAACAATGTTTATGGTTTGTGATTTGGTGAAGGTTTAACATTTTTAAAGAGAATAGCTGCTAATTTACAGTAATAGTGAATCGCACAAAAGAGTTTTGCATATTTAATATTAAAAACATGGGGCCAAATTATTTCTAGCGTGTGGGGGTATTTTTGGCTTTACCACTGCATTTTAATGCAAGAATTTGTAATGAATGAGCCATTGAATGTGTCCATCAAATACAAAACAGCATTGTGCACAATTTAAGGAACGAAGATTAGGTAAGGTGAATATAACGCACAAATCCATAACGGGCACATTTATGAATAGCAGTCTTTTTATCATCTAAGATACTGATTATATGTTCTGTTTTTAACATAGGTATCTTTATTCATTTTGGTATGAACAGTTAATGAATGCTTTGCTTTTACCAGCGAATAGGTAAAATGCAGGAAAGAAAAAAACTTGCCATATGAAAGTGCTTGCAGCACGCTGGCTGAGCCCGACACGCACATTGGGAACGCTCTAAGTTTAGTCTTTTTCTCTAAATGAGAAGAAAATGAAGAAATCCCATGTGGTCACAGGACAAAAAGTAAATGCTTTCAAAGCAGTGTTCGAGTTCTCTTCACTGCGTTGCCATCCAATGACTGTAAACAGAAGGGTGTTCGGAGACAACGTGAATGTTTTACCTGGCAAGAGCTGTTAATGCTGGTCATCCGTGTGTTGTCGCAAGTAAATATGGACAGATTCCTAAAGGAGGAAAGATGGGGGCCTGCTGGCTAGCAGCGTCATCTGACACACGGATGATGACACCTTTTGGAAAAACACATTTTGCCTCAGAAACCAGTGATTATTTTCACTTATGTTAAGGACAGGAACATTATTTTTTATTTGCTGTAATAAGACATTTTATGCATTTTTTAAATGCAAGCCTACAGAAACGGTGGTACTGTAAATCATCCTCCTATTGACCTAATTTCTCCGTTTTCCTAATTTCTAGAGCTGGTCGTTTTGTACAGCATGAATATGCAAAACTCCTTTAGCGTTAAAGTAGGTCATGCATTATAACCAGTTGCTTAACAAATATCTACTAATTTTATTTGTTTTCTGCTGCTTTATTGTGAGAATCTTAGTCTAAATTAAGTAATAGCAGTATTGCCCATTGCATGTTGCATATTGCTTTAAAATTTATCTGTTGTATTTAAGCCCATAGTGTAGTGATCACACACTTTTGCTGTCTTGCTACACGTTTCCTTTCACCTTCTCAAATACTAATGATTTAAGAATTAAAAAGTAGTGTGATTCTGATCCTCAACAAAAATCTATAGAGATTGTATTTTTGAGCTACTTAGTGATGATTTAATATATTTTGAAATCAGGAAGATTTACTTAATAGCAGAAAATGTTTAGCTGCCTCATGCCAACTTTTAAATGCTGTGAAATCATTACTTTACACTGATGTGTGGATAATAAAATTCAGCAGCTGGAAAATGTTGGCATGTGATGTTATGGCTTCACTGTATCGATATCATTTTCTCTGTGGAGGATATTTGCAAAAAGAACTAAAAAGGCAGCAGAATACAAAACTTACCTTCTCTGTTTTCAATACTTGGTTCCAGTATCACCTGGAGAGAAGGTCATTGATCTGGCAGGTTTGCTGAAGCAGTTGGGTCATTCCATTTTGAGACGCATGTTTTGCCATTCCTGTTTCAGACTTTAGATCTAAAACTGTTCCCAGCAATAGGAACGGTCCCCCCCTCCGCCATGCCCCGCTCCTAAGGCTGTCCTGTTCTACTGAAAAAGTTTGCAGCTGTGAAGTTACTTGCATTTTTTTGCCTGTTATGAGGGAATGTCCTTGTAAAATGTATTACTCAATCCCAAGAAATGTGTATCATGTAAAGGTGCATTGGGATCAGTTTCCAAAAATTCGGACAACTCCACCAGACTGAACAAAATACTTTCTGACATTTTGAAAACTGTTTTTCCCCGTAAAGAGAATAAATTCCAGGAATTTTATTTTTCCTCCCCTCTCCCATCTAGGCTACTGCTGCTTAAGGCAGTTTATTAAGAATGTTTGTTCTGCGCAGGGAGCACAGATTGCCAGCAAACCTGAATCCCACGGCTTTGCTTAGCTGTGGAAAAGAAAAATGGACCTTATATCAGTAATTGTTATCATAGCGAGTTTTCCATCAAGACTGTTTCAAAGAATCTGCTAGTCCATAACATTTAATCATTTCAACATATGACTTGTATTAAGGGGCTATTCAGGGGCAATATGTATCATTAATATTTCATTTAAGGAATGAAAGTCCCTTAGAGATTGAAACGGTACACTGTTTATAGACTTTGAGGTCCCTTTTGTGTGGAATGTAATTCCCATTATACATGAGCAGAAATGATACGTTTCTTTTGAGCAAGACCAGAAGGTTTCAGTTTATGGGTGAAACTGAAATTGTGTTTCTTGATCTCTAGTTCTGCTTGCAACAGCACAGGTTTTAGTTTGTCCCTAGATTTCATCGACTTCATTAAATAACGGAATAGCTTAAGCAACTTTATAGTGTTTGAACCTCTTATAGTTCTCTGGATGCTGCATCATTTGTGCCTACTCTAAGGTGATTATGATGTAGCTAAAGAGTCTTGTATAGATTGTGAATGCTTTGCTTTCCTTTGAGCTTTATGAATACTTGTGATTATTTCCCTAATGCTTTCTGCAACTTTGTTGGTTTTTTTTAAATCTCTTTTCTTCTTCTTTTATGCAACAAAAAAAGGTCACATGTGAAGCACAAAATGTGTATGTTTATATTTATACACACACGCACACACACACACGCGCGCACGTACATAGATTAATGGCTTTGAAACCCATGCACAGTTATGTCACATTTGTGACTTTAAACAAATATGTGGGGAAAATGTATTAATGGGAGGATGTTCATCTGGTGGGATTCGCTGTAGCTCTGTTAAAGTCAGTGGAGCTGCACCTGCCTGGACTTGCTGAGCAGCTCCCCCAGGGAATTCTGTTCAATTTTAAGAGATCTCATGTACAAACAATGGCTAAGTTCTGCTCAGTTTTAAGTTACTGGCAAAACCAGGATTGACTTCAAGGTGGGAAGGGTAGGACCTTATGCACAAATATACACACACAGACAAAACATTAATGGCAAATTTTAAATGGTATTATTTTGACGCGTTCAGACTTTTGTCTCCTCTTGAACTGCACTGTTCTGCAGTGTATTAAGTCATGCAATATTGGAAGTTCTTTTGTTGAAATCAGTAAAATCTTTAATATTCATTATCCAATGTGAAAATAGCTTTTCAATTTGTAAAATAATTCAGCAACAGCACATTATGTTTAGTTATTTTTCTCTTTAAATCATTTTCAGAGGGTATATATGGCTGTCAAGTGAAAAATTCTGGGGCATTCATATTGGGGCTATAAATGTATATTACAAGAAAGGATACATAGTGTTAAACAGCCTTGAAGAACACCTCGGTTGAGACTGTGTGGCATAACAATTGAAATAAATAATAGTGTTTGCTTTTACGGTTTCATATGTCACACTGTGAACTTTAGTGCAGTATGTTACAAAAATGTCTTCAAACTCTAAATATTAAAATGGATGAACAGAAAAGAACCTCTGATCAAGCCAAGTTTACTGCTTTGTCAAAAGCAGTAGAGACATGAACAAACTGAAAATCTTTATGGTGCTAAGTTACCTCATCACTTGATAAATACTTAGATTAATGTTGTCTGTGATTTTCTTGTATCCAGTTAATGGTATACAACCGAACACAAGATTGTTCTTAATGCAATCTTCACTTCCCGTTTATCTGTTAGTGATGGGATGAGATCAATAGAAAAATGACCTTATGTCACGCGGCCAGCGGTAGCTCCGCATGCAGTGCAAAGCCAGCAAGTGGTTGTCACCCTCTTTGGAAATGGGTGTGCGCCCCTCCCCCCCCCTCCCCGGAAAGCCCTCCGTGCGGAAAGCCGGGCTTGCCGAGCAGAGCAGAGGCTATTCCGAGCCCTGTTTCCTGTCCTAACACCTTTCGGCTGGGCTCGGCTTCGCCTCTTTCACCTCACACCTGATCTTTCAGCCTGGCTGAGCTCCCCTAAGTCCCAGCGGAAGGCAATGGGTATGTAGATACATGTGTTGTGTACGCACACGCTAGCGAAGGGTTAAAAACACACGCCGTGCACACATACACATCCGTATACTTTTGAGTGGCTGTATTTGCGCATGTTGATTATATTAAAATTTGCTTAAATTAACCCTCAGCAGTGAAGTATGAAAAAAAGCCGTACTGTATTCAGCGTGTACTTGTTGTCCGGTGTTATATGAGGTAATTAGTTTGTGGTTTGCCCTGCAATACGGTGTTTTGGAATTCGGACTCTAGTGAAAGAGGAGCCACCAATGTTTGTGCTAAGGCCTCTTCGTTTTTGTTGGTTGCACTATGATATTGTAAATATTGGCACATTTACAACGTAAGTTTAAGATTTTACAAAGTTATGCATACAATTATTTTTTTTAAGGAAAAGTGCTTGGATATTTGCTTTTTAAAATATACCATTTTTGTATTAATGTGATGCAGGAAACCAAAAAGAAAGCTGTTGATTTATCAAAAAAAAAAAATGTAAAACTTGCTAAAATAAATGCCGATGAATGTTTTATTTCGTATAATCAGCTGAAGAAAATCACCTACATTTTTGTGCCATTGTTTCATCATACTGTGTTGTACTTGTGTTTCATATTTGCCCATGTCATCCTGGTTGCAATTTGTTGTTTCGCTAGATTTAACATTACTGTAGATTATTGTAAACGATGTAATAAATATATTTAAAAAATACACACTGTTCAGTGAGTTTATTTTGGAAATGTGATTAACAGGCTTTAAAAAAATACTTGCGATTGGTATTGCTTGTTCGTTTTGGATCAACATTGTCCATCTAACAGTTCACTTAATATGAGCATATGGGATTCATGCATCATAAAGGGTTCCTTTAAATAGTGGATGCATTCAGTACCTTTTTAAATAAATGCTAGGTGCTAGTGTGTAGATGTAAAAGATCCTTCAGGGAAGAACTTGATTTCTAACAGGTCTTTTGGAGAAAGTAAATATACCTGCCTTGAATTGCTTGTGGGTAAGTTTGTGTGCATACGACGGGATAAATTTGAAGTACGAAGTGGGAAATTAGTAGACTGTACCCAAAGCAAGGTACCAGCTCCCTGCTGACAACTCAGCTAGAGCAGACTCCTCTTAAGACAAGTATTAGGAAAATATGCCTGTAAAAAGCCGAGAGTGCTGAAATATACCCACGGTGTTTTAAAATAAGTACCTTGTTTTCTTGATACATCTTTCCACTCTTTAAAAATACGTATCTATATCCTAGTTTTATTTTTTGTTTGGCGGGGGTGAGGAAAGAGAGACGTTACAATTTCTGACATGTCATCTGCCAGTCCGATGCTTCGGCTGATATTCAGACACTCTCCTACAGGGATCTTTGCGTATGATGAAAGTTCTAGTTTTGAAACCCTCTTAGTTGCTAGTAAATAGGTCTGCCTAAAAAAAAGGTGTACAGACATAGAAAGGAAACAGCACTATAGAAATGAGGAAAAAAAGACAGAAAATAATTGAGGTTTCTGTCTCTACGAACAGTTAAGAATACCA
Source organism: Dromas ardeola (assembly GCA_013398915.1). Lineage (NCBI taxonomy): Eukaryota > Metazoa > Chordata > Aves > Charadriiformes > Dromadidae > Dromas > Dromas ardeola. The sequence goes on along the minus strand of VYZM01024128.1, from coordinate 124,852 downwards.
GGAGAGCTTTTAAAATACAACTCAAATAGATTAAATATAAAAGTAGTGCTTGTGCTGTGCCCTTAATTAGGTGGAAGAAACAAGAACCTCCTTTGACAGCCTTTCAGTTTTTATTCCGTAGTTGAGCGGAAAATTTTGCCTGTGTTTAACTTTAGAAAAGGAAAAAGGAAACTTTCACATTACACTACTGCACATGTAACTTTTCATGTTAACCGCAGTATGGATATAGTAATGACAGGTCAACTTCCGATACCATGAATCCGATACATACGTTTTTTTTAGATCATCAGTCTTTTCTGGAGGATGCCGAAGGTTGAGTGAGCCTACAGTCTGAATTATGGCTCAGCTTTGGAAGCAGCTGTTAGGAGCTAGCAGAGGTTAGATCTAAGTTTACTGTTAAATGCTATATAGGAATCTATGTTGGTCTTTCGGAATTGCTTTGTTACACAAATCAAATGAGTGTATAAGCAGTCAGTGCAGCAGCTTAATAAGAGGATCCTAATAAAACAAAGTGCTTCAGCTTGAAAATTTAACTTCAGTCTGTCAGCTCCATTTCCTTGCAAACTCTCCCATTAGTCCCTCTGTCCCTCAAAGAAGAAAACCAACAAAAGTTCCTGAATAACACACGCCGGATTATTGCTTGTGGTGTTTGAACTTCTCTTCTCCAAGCTGTGTAAATCCTGAATTGCGTAAATGAACGAAGTATCATTTCCCTATGCAGGGCCTCCCTTAAGTCAAGCATCTAACAAGACAGGGCAGCAGGTTTGCATATATTTTTTACTGTTCCTTTCTAAATGAAGTGGTTTATAAATAAATTTGGATCTTATGTGTCAGTTTAGTGCAGTGTCTCAATTTTAAAAGAAAACAATTGCATCATTTCACTTTCTGTACATTGAATTCCATTGGCTTCCATTCTTTCAGCATGAAGATTGTGGATTTGATGTTTCTCCACGAAGTAATTTTTTGCCAGCTCTGTACTGTTTACATGAAAACTTGTTTCCCATCTCAGCTGGCTGGGCCAAAAAATGTAAGCAATTAAACAAAGGAAAATCAAAAACATTTTTTGCTGGACAGGGCTGGGAGAGGGAGTGTCAGTGTAACCCTTTGCTTCTCTCTAAATTGAATAATAAAAAGCTGAGTTTGTCTTCTAAAAGGTTCATCAAAATAATATTATTTTACTGTTTTAAACCAGCTGTCCTCTGCTTCACCTTTTGTTCTCTGGAGGTGTACCATTTTGTTGTATTGACTCACTCACTTCTTGCTTAACACTGTTACATATTACAGGAATTTGCTGAACGTTTCAAAGTCCTTCAGATCTAATACCTGCACTGGACTGTTGTCTATTTTACCATTAACCATGTTGATCCTTAGGCTAAGGAGCTGGCCATGTCAGGAATTCATGATGGCTACCTTGCAAAAGTTATTTATAACCAGGTGAGCTTGGTTGCTTAACTGTTTAGTTTTGGTTTTAATCCTGTTTATCCTTGCTGAGTTGAACTTTATCATACACCTATAACTGACACACACAGCTTTTTTTCTGCGCTTTTTTTTTAATTCTGTAGAATTCTGCAGAATAGGGAAAAATTTAGGAGGCATCATTTAAAGACATTAATAATTCCCCTGTCCTGAGCCTTCTTCCTGAATTTACACTTTGTTTACTAATTTTAATCTTTGCTTCACTGAGCCCATTTCTAAAAGAGCAGAACTCTGTATGAGATCCGAAACTTAGCGTTACACCTGTGTGCATTTCTGTTACTCACATTTCATCCAGATGCTTCTTTCATGCTAGGAAAATACAAAGGAATCTATTGTTGAGAGACTTTGTAGACTCCATATGCGCTAATAAAGGTTTTGAGAGGTTTGGAAAATATAATGCGGTGTTTGGGGTTTAAGATTCAGAAATCTGAATTACATTAACAAACTTCCTACTCATACTTGTTAAAGTTTCTTTTCATAAGTGCTGATACTGGTAGTCCACAAGAATAATTCCTGCTGTTTAGCTGGAATGGGATTTTAAGATTAATTTAGGACAAAGGTGAGTATGGGGAGAGAGAAATTACAGTAATGTTTGTTTTGTTGCCTTTTTTTCATGGATTTAGCGCAATTTCCACTGAGATACAAACTATTTACAAAACAGTTGCTAAATAAATCTCCCAGTGAGACGTGGATGAAACTCTATAGCGCTAATGTTTCCATTCACATCAATGAGACGTGTGGTGTGCTGGCCATCTGTTATATAAACCTGAATAGGATCCGAAATCCTTACACCAAAGATCTGATTTTTTTATGCCATCGCTTTTATGGAGGTGTGCCATAAAAATGGCCATGTGCTGGCAACCTGTGCAACTGGACCCCTTTAAATCTGTGTAAAAGTGATGACATTTCAAGCACCTCAGCATCTCTTAAAATTAAAACAGCTAATTGCATTAAGGTCTGTGTGTTGAAGGGATTATGCTCTTGCTTAGAGTTTGTTTCCCCACCTTCCCCCTTCCTCTCCATCTGCAATATCCCTGATGGGGTCCACAGCTGTGAGAGCAACAGCGTTGCACGACAGACTGCCTCGCGATTGGCAAGCCAACTGGAAGGAGCTCCAAGACCCACAAGGATTGCTGGACCCGGAGGGCTTTCAGCTTGTGAGAACAACGAGCTAATTAAAGCCTAAATAAACGGAATGTCCTCCTAGCTGAAGTAAAGATAAATAAATAAATGCCTGCCTGTTGTTCCAGCGGACTGAATAAAGAGAAAAATATTTGTGTTGTGTTTACCTGGTAACGTCTCTTTAATTGTGGAAGGGGGTCTGTCAGCAGACTCGGTGAATATATGCAAATGTACAGTTCCTGATTTCTTTTTAGTCTGTTGTTCTAACAGGAGGGGTTCAGAAAAGGTAATGAAAGGTAATGAAAAGTATGTGTTTACTTCATATTTTTCGATTAGATCAAAAATTTCAAAGTTTGAAGTTTTAAAAATCCCAGTATGTATTTTTAGCAAATGCTTCCTTAGCTACTGCTTCCTCCTCAGGGGCGAGCTGTGCCTCTGCTCACACGCTGGTGAACCGAACCCTCTCACCGAAGGGGCTGCCTGCTTTGTTTGCAGACCCGGCGTGCAGTATATGCTGCTGCTGCATCACTTTAGTTCTTCTTCAGTTATGAATAGCGTCTTAGCCTTCCCATCCTTACGTAGTGTCAATAAGAAAAGAAATAGGGGCACTTAAAAAATTGATCTCATATTGTTGTTTTATTTCCTTTAAATTTTCTATGGGCCACTTTTTTTCAGTTTGTTTAACTAAACCTAGGCTAAATACATATTGAGGGAGCTATACCTAAGACAGACATTTAGGAGTGAATTTAATTTCAGTTGTGTGTAGGCCACTAGGACTATTTGTATTTCAAGTGAAGCACTTGTTGAAACGATTTCCTGAAATGGGTCCTCGAAGGCATCTAATTTTGGAAGGACTCAGCAGTTGCAGTTCTCAGCTAAACCTCAGCTAGAGGGTCCTTGAGAAATTAGATTCCCAAATAGGAATGTGAGTGTCTCTAGGCACTCATTCTGAGAAGCCGTGGCCACCGAGTTAGGGCTTGATTATCCCGTCTCCCTTTCTCATGAATAACGATGAGTGTGAGACTCCGTAAAGAGACCGTCAAACTGCTAAAGAAGGCTGCAGCGATGCGTAGTCAGCAGTGCTTGACCTAACATCTGCTGAAAAGTGTAATCTCTCTATTTAAAATGCAGAAAACTGAATAAAGTAGTTGTTCAATAATCTACTGAAAATCTACCACCAAGTTTTTTTGCGTTGTATCCCTTAAATGTTGTAAAGATTAATTCCTGATTGCATATGTAACAAATATGAAACATATTTAAATTGTAATTCCTTTAAGAAAATGCTGTGGAAAAGAAGTAAGAAATTGGATGCCTGGTCTAGCGAAACAGACACAGCAGAATGAGTAGAGAAAACATGTTTTTCTGCTTATTTTACAAGCAGGAGTGTAAAGGAAACAATTCTCTCATTACATGTGTATAAAAATAGACTTTGAGAGTGACTTCTCCAGGCATGAGAACTCCTAGCGTTTTCCCGTTCCCTTGATCCTCATCTGCTCATTTGTTCAAAAAAGAACCAGAGGTAAGTTTTTACTGAGACGTCCTGCAGAGTTTAGCACAGGAGTAGCACATACATAAACACATCCTAATCACGAAACAAGGGCAGCCATATCTTAGAGAGCTGCATAAAATCAGTCAGTGCTCACTTCTGTTGTCAAGAGGCAGCAAAAGTAGTCCAAAAACTGATTAATGCAATTTTTAATTCCGGTCAAAGCTCAGAAGTAATGCTCGGATGGATGAAAAGAATGAGCTGGGGTTGATTAAAAGAAAAAAAGAGCAAAGAATCTCTTGACAGACAGGATGTGCAAGCTCTCAGGACTATTTAGTGAAAAATAGGCCAGGTTCAGCCTTCGTCTAAATCATCTGACCTTAATCTATTCAGGGAAAAATTAAAAGTTAGTCTGTTCAAATGAACTGAGCATATTGGCCAGGTTTTAACTCTGCTGACTGCCTTCTCCCTGGCTCCGTACTTGGCAAAAATCCCAACTGCTGCATCGTTAGTTATTCTTGCTCCAGCCGTCGGCTGTGCTATGCAATGGCAGAGGAGAGAGATCATTCCAAATAAGCTGTGTTAAATTTGTGAATTGGATTGGCACCCTGATTGTGGGCATCTAGATACCTTGCAAACACAGATGAGGAACCGATAGTGTTAGTTACGCGCAGTACAGCCTGCAATTTACGGAATATATAGGCTGAAGGAGGTAATTAAATACTGCAGCACTTTGTAACCTTTCAGCATGCGAACAATGTGAACCTGAGAAAGTTTTAGTTTTGGAAATCCTCTGAATACTTCTCACTTATGTTGCAACACGAGGACCTGAGGAAATACTCAGAATAATGTAAGTTTAAAGGGACACTGTTACATTTGTAGCTTCTTCTGGTTTCCTTTGAAGATGGGAGAATCCTGAAGATACATTTATATAATCATTACGCAGCACCGGATAAAATTTTTGGGTGAAATCCATTCCGTCTCATACGTCTGTGTAGTTTCATCCATCTAGATGCGTGATGAAGCTGTCTTCCTAAAGTACATGCCTAGAGTCCGTATGTAACTGGTAGACATTGATAGGTGCTTTGGAAGGCTTCCCTAGTGAGATCCTGGCTCCTATATTTTTGGCATCCAAGCTGGGTGGCTACGAGTCTCCTTCCAGAGACTATAGAGATACCGTCCTCCCCCCATTAACTGTATAGGCAAACGTAGGCACTTGCTGTACAAGTACTTAAAACCGAGGTACAGACTCATGCCTCAAGTGAGCTATAGCCAATCAAATGCTTTTCCAAAAAAGTAAACATTATTCACCCTGACATTTTATTCTCTCCATACATTACCATAACGGTTTCTCCCTTCTAGAACACAACTGGGGAGGATTTCACCAGAGGGAGGAGGAATTCTGCCCATTACAAAGCCAACTTCAGTCAAAACAGACGTTCGTGCTACTAGTGCCTGCTGGGTTAACGATGGCGCTGACAAAACAGTCTCCTGCCTGCAGAGGGCATGCAGCTCCTCAGATTTCGTGCCAAAATGTGTGTGGAATAGGGAGAAACTAATGGACCATACATAAAAGCGTTGCTGCACGTTGCTGCACATGATGGATCAGGGATATCTCTATGAACACGGGGGTAAAAAAAGTGTAATTTCAGTGGAAAAAATGGACTCTTCCCAAGCATCTACATATCCCTTCACCAAATTAGACTCATACTTTACATAAGGAACACTGAAGCTTCTCTGGGACATGTGTCCAGCAGGAATGTGCTGCAGGTACTCGTGCTCCTTAAAAATCATCTGTTTTCATTTGTGTCTCTCCATTTCCAGAGCTCCCAACACAGTGGCTCCTCTACCTCATTAGCATCCACCAAAGTTTGCAGCTCTATGGATGAAAATGATGGACCTGCAGAAGGTAACATTTGAAGGCTGACATTTCAAAGCAGTCAATGTAGTGATAACAGCAGCTGTGTAGGAAATGAGTCATTCTTCCTGCCGGAGAAGGTGGGAGCGTTGCGGGCTGGATGACTCTCCGTAAGGAGACTCATCAGTCGTAGCAAACCAGTTAGGTTCACTCTGGATCAGATTTGATCCGGACATCCCTATTCAGAGGGATTTTCAGAGGGTGTTTTTGTTGCAGGATACTCAAGATATTAGTTCTGCAGGTGACACTACTGACTGGGTTATTTCACTCATTTTTTGTCTCGACTGTCATGGTACTAAAGAACATACTGCTGACCTGGGTCTTTACTCACAAGTGATTAATCTCATCCCATACTAAGGCTTTGAGCAAGTTGGCCAAGGGATGGTGTCCGCTCCAGTACTGCCAGTTCACACGCACGTATACGTAAGTGTGTGTACGTGCTCCTGTTTGACAGTAACTCTTCCTGCTGCCTGTAAATCCAAGCAAACACCAGCCATGTATCACAACATTCCCTTTTAATACTAAACTGGAACAAAGGACAGTTAAAGATACAGTTAAAAGCGCTGTCTTAAAGAGTGTAAATTCAAGTCACGTTTTTGAGAGGCTTTTTTACGTTACAATATTTATATAGTAGTTTGTATCAGCTGCAGTTTACAGTCAGCTTTTAGAGGCATGTTAGGTATTTGTAACACGCTATTTCAAATACATTTAAAAATAATGGTACATGAATGAGCACTAAAACACATGAAACTACAAACTTTTCTTATGCTTAGACACTGTGTAATGCAATTTTACCTAAACATCTGGTGCCCAGGTTGCATGCGAGGTAGTATTATTGAGAACATTTGTTTAAAAACTAAATATTTAATATTGGGGGAGGGGGAGAACTAGCACTTAGCACATGAGGAGTTTTATGGATGTCTCAGTTTACAGGATGTAATAAAATAAGTGCTTGAGTGTTGGACTTCTTTGGTACATATATTTAATCATGCTGTGTCAAGGAGTTCCAACCCTTTTTGGAGGCTGGTCTGCGCTTGTGCAGATCACAGAGGCCTTCTCATAATTAAAAAAATACAATTTTGGTTTTGTCCTGGGGGCATATTGCAATGGGAATGGTAAACTATGTAACACTCGAATGGTGGTATGTTTGAGCCCCCAGAAGTCTTATTTTTCATTATTGTATCTGTGTGAAACCTGTTGAGTATATACAATGTCAGCAGCATGGTTTCACTGTACAGTAAGTGAGATACTGACTCTGAATGGTTTCCAGGCTCCTAAACCATAGACTTAAAATGCATGTTATGTGCAACATCTGTGTTTCCTTCACTAACAATAAAAATGTACTAATGATTCTTTCAGAAGTGTTGGAGGAAGGTTTCCAGGTTCCAGCATCGATAGCAGAGCGATATAAAGTTGGAAGGACTATAGGAGATGGAAATTTTGCTATTGTGAAGGAGTGTATAGAAAGGTGAGGATAATATGCTTATTGCTGAAAAAGTAATCATTAATGTCATGCTTTTTCTAGATCATGTCTTTATTTGTAGAATGCAAGATGTGTAATAAGGTAATGTCTCAATGCCAGATGGAAAAACTAGACTAATGCCCTCTCATATGAAAAAGAGAGTGAGTCCAAGGGACAATCTATGAATTTAATTCTTTGTGGGTTTTATATGTTTTTTTTCTGCTGCACTCTGCATGATTTTACCAGTTCTTTGTGTTAAATCTTTCTTGTTGCACGGAAATAACATCTTTTCTTGCAGTATATTCTTGCAGCTCTCCCTTTACAGTAGACCAGTGAACCATTTCACATGTAGGAGCATTCTGTAAAGATGTCTGGAAGTTCTGTGTGTGTGGTGTAGTGGTGGTGGTCAGCACAAAGGGCTGACTTTGGATCCATCTATTCTGCCATCTGACACTGAGGAGTAACCTCTTCCATGTTTATCTTGAATTAAATGGGCGTCTATCTCCTGCTTGCCTGCTTTATGTCATTATGTGAGCTCCATCCAACGTTAGGAGCCTGCACTGCAGACATCAAAATCTAACTTCTTCAGTGCTCTTTGCTGCTAAGAGGTGAGAACAGTTACCCTTCGAGACAGATTTTAGACATCCACTCCAGGCTAGAAAAGTCATGTCACCTCAAATGTTGGTGTTGCTGAAAGTGTCCAGGTTGACTAGCTCAGGTGTCGGTTTCTAAATCTGGTCAGGAAGGTCATGAACCAGGTTTGAACTGACGCTATCCAGTGTTAAGAGTGTAAAAAATAGGGAACAAAGACAGAAATGCGCTGAGCAGGACTTCAGGTGTGTTTTGGTGGTATCGTTAAAAATAGGAGAATATGGGGTAAACAAGACAGAAGGTACCTGTATGTGAAATGATTGTAAGATTGGTCTTGTTAGATAGTAGCGGTGCAGAGAAGACAAAAAACTGCCAGAGCTAGAGATGTCCAAAAGAAAGAACAATAGAGATGTCAAGATCTGATAACAAAATTCCATAAGTGAAGTTTTTATATCCCCTATTACCATATCCTAGAGAGGGGACTCTTACAGAAACTGTAACTTCACCTTTAGGCTCAAAGAAAGAACTTTTGCTCTTTAGCCTGCAAGAATGTGATGTTAACCTTAGAGAGTAAGTCAAGATTAGATCTCACGGTAGATGATGATAAATTAGCTTGGCTGGTTTTAAACTAGAGTCTCTTTGGAAAATGACAGGTCCGGCTCTGCATCTGAAAGTCTGGCAAGTCAGAGACCATGAAGACAGCTGTTGGGGAAAGGGGGAAGAGTGGATTTTGTATCAGCTGACAGTATGATCGTGGGACTTGGCCAAAGCTCTTGTGAGGCCTTTAAAGCTCTCTCAGAGTGAGTTCATGGTAGAGCTGGTCATCCGGAGGGCGACAGCTCTTCAGATCAAACCCCGGGGTCTGAACACAAAATTGAGGAATGTAGAAACCTAAAGGAAGCAAAGCAAAACAATATGAAAATAAGAAAGCACTGTAAAACCCTACGGAGGGGGCAGAACTGATGAAAAACATGGGTGAAAACATATAGCTAAGAAAAGAGAAAAAGGCAAGCTAAAAGTAAAGTGAGTAGTGACTGAGAGAAACAGATTACAATGGAATATAAAAAAAAAAAGAGGTTTTGATAGACTGTCATTCAGCTGAAAATACTGGTTGTGCTGAGAGCCAGTTCAAATGTGCTAGTGTGCATTTTACAACTCTTCTCAAGCCGAAAGAAAAGACATGAACAAAATTAAATATAGGTCCCACCACACCTAAAAATAATACTGATTACAATAGCCTCGAGAGATTAAGTGAAAACTGTTTTCTGTCCTCTTGTTTGTCCCACTGGTCCCAGAAGTATCCGATAACACGACGTATCTAGTGAATATGTGCTCAAATAGAGCGATTACTCAGGTATTCCCAGATACATACGGTCTTTGAGCCATACCATTCCATAGATCCCATTTATATCAGAAAGTTACTACTTTGGGAGAGCTTGAAAATTAAAGTAGAATTATTTCCGTTAGTTTCCACTTCTAAAGCAGCATACCCCTGCCGTCACGAGTGTGGAAGGAGAAATTAAAGGCTCAGAGGTTAAATTAAAGCCAGTACGTGTAAAACCCCTTCAAAAACATTCTTCACAATCTTTCTAAGCAAAAAACACCTCACTTCAAAGTCAGATATGTCCATCATTTGCAGAGCCAGAATTGATGGGGTGATACTTGGGACAGAGGACTTTTCTACTTTCTTCTCACATACAATTCCTGTGAGCGTTAGACTTCAAAGGAATAGCGCCATGAGGTGTTAAGCAAGTAGGAATGGGTCTTGTTACACATCTTCACTGATCACATGGATACTACTTCTCCATAGCCATGGAGGCCAGGAGACCAGCCCGTGTGCACTGGTTAGCCACTCTTCAAATGCATTCACAGGCATTTTCCTCTGACAACGAACAGCCTAAACAGAAACCAAAAATTATCTTCAAAATTTTCAGGTGGGAACTTCTAAATGGCATTTTATGCATCTGTGAAGGTGCGCACAGACACACACACACACAAAAATATATTTAATGCACACACAAAAATAACAAAGATAGATTTTTGTCTCCAGTGCAGTGGAAATCTCTGTGAACTTTACAAAAGGTTAAAGCAGCCAAGGAACGCAGCACAGAGCCCTGTTAGGAACTAGAGGTCTAACTCTGTGCCCTGCGGTAGAACTGTGGGTCCAGACTTTTATCCAGCCATAATGTGTTTCCTACTTCGTGTGGCACCTTTTTATTGTTTGGGTTGAGTGGTAGGTGAGAGATGATATGCCTATTTCACCGTGAGTTTCTGGCGTGGCCGTGCGGCTTTTTTGGCGGGTGTGTAAATTACGGAGGTTGCAGCGCTGCTGACAGCCTGTGGTTCTGCAGCTTTTTAGGGGAAAGGATTTGCATTATCTTGGCTTTAATTTTCTTTTTACCAAAACAAAGAGCAGTCACAGTTGTCATCTGCTCGTTACGTCTCTGCTCCATCGTATGTGCAATTTGTACTGCGGTGTTTTCATATGTGTTCATTTTTAACTTTCAGATACTTCCAAATTCTGACATTTCCTCACTAGCTCAGATTTCCCAGTGTTTTGGAGTACATAGAGTCTCCCATGGCCAACAAAAACCATCCATTTCCTTTCTCATGACAGAAAGGAAGCATTCCTAGGGCAACCAAGGAGCTTGAAAGAGATTCTTATTGAAAGAGGGCATATTTTGTCTGAGTTTGAACCTCAGATATCTTAATTTCTAATAGTCCTTCTCCTACCTCCTCCTTCCATTCCCCAACAACCAGTATCCATATCTCTGCCTCTCCTCGCACTGAGCTGGGTCTCGAGCCACCAAACAGCGACATGGGGAAGGGGCATCCCATGTGGAGCATGGCCCATTTCTGGGGGCTGTAGCATTAAAGCCTTTAGTGGGGGAGTATAGATATAAGTTTTTAATTTTTGTTTGCTTAAGTCTTTAACAGCCATGCTGTATTTTTTTTTTGCAAGTCATAAACATAGCCATCCAGTGTAATTTCTTTGCACAATCTTTTAATTGATGTCTTAATACAGACTTTCTTTGCTCCCTGCTGACCTGGAAACTCAAACTGAATTAATATTTTGTGGGGTTTTTTTCTTTTTATTTAAGTCCCCATTTTCACTTAAATTAATACCTAGTGGTACATCATTGCCAGAGGAGTTCTCCATGCTTAAATATGGCAATGAAAATGCCCAGTCGTTTTCCTAAAGTAGTACTTTCAGTTTATGACTCACTTTGCATGTCCTATTTGACAGCCTGTGCACACTTTTAGGTACACTCATCTCTCTATTTAACTTATTATATATCAATTTAATGTATCAGTGTAAGTATGTTTTGCTAAATGAAGAATGAAAAAAAAATCACCCCATCTGCTTGAGAGGTGGTTGGTTTTTTTCTTTCTTTTTTAACCAAACATATGCCTAAGGGCAATATAATAGACTTTTGTAAATTTTTTAGATTTTTATTGCAAAATGAACATGTTTCAGTAACAGCTTTTTATATTACCCATTCTCCATTTAGCCTTAACTTGTGAACAGAGATTCTTGGTTTCATCCTTATGGCCATCTTTAGGTTTTGTAACTTGATTAAGAAGTGGAAGTTGACACTGTTAACTTGTCTACAAGCTTATTTTTCTCTGTTATCATTCTATATAATAAATATCTATATATATGTGGAATGTGTGATAAATATTATAAGGTTTCCAAAAAAAAAAAAAAAAACAAACCAAACACTTAAAAGGAAATGTGTTTTCATCCTGAACTAATTCTCTATAATTTCTTACTGCGTCTAGATCCTTTCATATTCTGTCCCATAAACATCATGTTTAACTCTGCTAAATACCATATACTTACTGAATACATAAACATTATTCCAAGGACTGACTTTTTATCATAGCAGCTGTGAGTGTAGATGTGCAAACAAATGGAGCGACTCGTTCTGGATGTCATATCCAAGCATGTTCAGGAGCAGGAAGTTATTGGAAGTGGTCAACATGGATTTACCAAGGGTAGACCATGCTTGACGAATCCCATAGCCTTCTATGA
>VYZM01024128.1:79529-107148 GCA_013398915.1 Dromas ardeola | reverse complement strand
TGGGGAAGGCCTTGTTATACTCTATGGGCACCAGGGAAGGTATTTCTGGAAAGACATTAATTGTTAATTCACCGATTGCTGACTGTTACCATTTCATAGCGTGCACTGTTGGAATTGATTAACCATCTGTTATTGACTGACTTTTGATGACCTGACTTTAAATCAAACTCACAGACAGGAAAGAAATTCAAGGAGAAAAGGCTTGATACTGCAGAGCACGGTTTCAGTTAATACCACCCTGCATTAATTGGCAGTAACATGTTTGACATAAGTGGCTGCTGCAAATACTGCCCTCACCTCATGGCAGATAGGCCATTCATTGCTTTGTAAAGTGTAAGAAAAAGCACTTCATAAATACAAATATAAACACATTGCAAGTGGTACTTGTAAAAGGAAGCAAGGACCTGGTTTCTGGCACGTTGCCTTTTTACACAGCGAAACAAAATTGTTATTCAAACCTAACAGGGGTTTGGCCAATTTAACAAGCAAGATTTATTGCAGAGTTTCCTTTACTGCTCCAGGATATGATTTCACTTTTGCAGAAGAAAAGAGAGATTATATCATTTACATAACAAGGTAATAAATAAATAATTGGTTACTGTACTTCCAAGTACACTTCCTCATGTGCACAGATGATAAAAACTGCCTTCAGATGTTACTGGTCCCATTTCACTCCAGAACAGGGGATTTAAGACTGAAATGTCATCCTGAACTCACCCCTTGTGCCTGAGTAAATGATAGTGACCTGCTGTGCGAATCGGCTAAGCAGAACCTTGCAGGTTAAAGTGCTCTTCAGGGAAAGGGAGGTCTGAAAGCAATTCTGCCTGATATAGCTGTCAGCTCCGTTAACTCTTTGCAGGATATCGCCTCTCTTTTAACTGCAGAGAACCCCACAGATATCCTCTCTTTTCTTACCAGGCTACCTGGTAAGAAACTTTACCGAGTAAAGTAGGCTGCTTAACTGGAGAAAACGATTCTGCTTCAAATTGACTTGACTCTGTTAATGTGCTCTGCAGCCTCTCTCTTTTTCTGAGTTTAGGTTTCTGTTGCACATGAACAGTTGTTCTTTTTCTTCTGACTTTTCCTTTCTCTTTTTAAGGTTCAGCTTCTTTCCTTCTTGCCCCTCACATCTCAGCTCGGGCTGTTTTCTTTGTTTGGAGGCAGATCCTTTGCTGGTGTTATTGACACTTCTCCTGAGCATCTGGAACATATTAGATGAGACCAAAGATCTGTCTAATCCACTACCTCATGTTAAAAAGCAGCTGGTACAGGGGCTTCACAGGAAGGAGCCTAGGGAAGACAGATTATTTATCCCACATATTTTGCCACATGCTGATATCTAATACTTAGGGATCAGGTAATGCCATGAAGTACATGGTATTGTACATTTGCCAAATATTTGGCCTTTCTCTCTAATCCTCTATCTGGTTTAGCTTGGCCTTTTATTCCTCCTTTTCCTTGACACTGTGTATCTTGATATATCTTGATCAGTGACCAGCCAGAGCAAGAGGTTTTGATGCGCTCCAGATTTGACAATGGTTGGCTGCAAGCAGTTTCCAAAGCTGGGGTTTTGCATCCTCAGTGGGAATAAACCTGCCCTGGCAGACTTCAGCTGCACCTCAACAATGCAAAATTTTTAATAGTTTGGGGTTTTTTAACAAGTAATGACCATTATCTCAGATTTGAGTCTTTGGTGGTTGTCTTTTCCTACTTTTTTCTCTGTAGCTGTGATTCCTGGAAATACTCTTTTTTTTGGTTTCTTACCCCTTCTTCTTTCTCTTAGTGAAAGCAATGTTTACTCTGGAGCTGAGTCTTAAAAAAACCAGCAAATAACTTGAGGCTGTTCATAAAATCATGACAGTTGGCAAAGCTGGGACTTCTCTGTTGCCTTCAGAAAATATGTAATTTTTCTTTAAAAGACAGTCTCCTGTGATTTTTTTTCTTGATCTTTTTCGTGATGTTTTGACTGCAGCAGCGATTTTTTGCATTTTTATCTCAGAATTATCCTTTCCCTCTTTTTTTTTTTTTTGTTTTTGTTGGTCTTTGTTTTCTTTATGGTGCTGCTTTGATTTTGGCTGAAGGCCCGATACCTCTGAGTAGTATCTCCAGAAGTTGTTTGGTTTTCCCTCCACTCTGTCAAACTTCCTCCTTAATCTCTTCTTTAAACTTATTTTTTGGTCTTTCTCCAAGAACTTACGTGTTCTTCTTCCCACTTGCCAGCTCAGCTCTGGAAATACAGTCCAAATGTCATGGCTGCCTCAGATCCTGGTGAAGATCATTTCAACTTTGAGGACTTCCACTTATTTTTCCTTCTCTTCTTCTTTCTTTCTCTCTTGTTTTCTTGTTTTTCTTTAATTGGCAGTAGCTTTTAGCTGAATTTGACAGCACAATGAGCTGGGAATGGGACAAGCTGCCATCTGTAACTGTAGCTGTGGTGAAATACTAATGTTAATTCTTAAGTGTCTTCCAGTATGATTTTCTGACATATATGCTGGAAAGTTCTTCGGTATTAGCTGCAAGAAGCATCACATTTCCAAAAACTTCACATCTTGTGTAGCCAAAGTGTTTTACAAAATCCATGTTTTTGAAGCTTTATGAGATGGAAACAAACTTTTAAAATCCACTAGCATTGATGACATGTAGCTGGTTTGAGTTTTACTCAGAGTTCCTTTGTCTTTCGGGAGTTCAGTCAGGCTTTGGGCAAAAATTTGATGTCAGCCTGGTTGTGATTGTAATGAAGAGTGGCAGGGGTTGGTGTGTGGCATTGTGACAGGCAAGTATGTAGGCATGCCAGAAATTTGCAACAGAGGCTCTGAACACACAGGTTGGCAAGTGCTGGACATGTTACAAAAGCAGCAGCAGGTGGGAAGGGTTTGCAGGAGAGACTCCGGCCTCTTGGGCGGCCAACTAAGCCATGACAAATGGTTCTGAATATGTTCAGCTGCCATTACGGGGGATCCTACCACAGTACCCATAGTTTATAGCTGCAAGAAATTGTGCTACTCCTCCCTCCTCCTCCTCCTCCTCCTCCTCCTCCTCTATAAATGATGCTCCTTGATCTTCCCTAAATTTCTCAGTTATTTCACAAACAGTATTGCTCATATGTCATGGTCATTTTGCTCCAGGGAGGAGATCTTTTTGATGCTATTACTTCCACCAACAAATATACAGAGCGGGATGCCAGTGGGATGCTTTACAATCTGGCCAGTGCCATCAAATATCTTCACAGCCTGAACATTGTCCACAGGGATATCAAGCCGGAGAATCTACTGGTAAGTGAAAATTCAGCTTTTAGTATTGTTGGTAACTTGGGAGTGTGTGAGAGAAGGTCTGCGCTTCTCCCTCCCTCCACAGACACCCCAAGTTTATTTCAGTCTCTTAAGTCAATGGTCTTTTAATTTTAACCTTGGCATTGTAAAGCTCTCCTAAGAATAACAGCTATCACAAAAAGTAACATAAGCTGGTATGTCTAGACTGTTCCCTGGGACACAGCAGCAGAGTTGTTCCAATGATCGCCAGAAGTGACCTTTTAGTAAGCTGCAGTATAATTTCAAGCTTCTCATAAATACAAAGGTGTTCTGTCCTCAATAGACTATTCTGTACTTTGGCAGCTGCCTAAGTAATTAGCAGCAGTTCGGTTTTACAGACGTGGTGGGTGTAAATGTTGTGCCCTAATCATGTAGTGCGTCAGAGCACAACCAGGAAGAGACTTTGGTGTCCTTCCTTTCCCTGCTGCATCTCCCAAATTATCCTCTAACACGTTTTATTAAGCCACTTTTCCAAACAGACAGTCTAAATCTTCTTTTTCCTGACTGAATCTGTACCCACTGAAGGCAATGGAAAACATACCCTTCTTTTGAGAATTTTGCTCTCTTGAATGCAGCAATTGTGTTCTCCAGGTGACGTTTCTTCTGAGAATTTAATTTCTCCTGATTATTTCACTGTTCTCTGAACTTTCCCAAATTTGCTGACATGTTCCAGTATCAAGATGTCCCAATTCTCCATATATTCTGCAACCATAAAACAATGTTTAAGATACCTCGAATATCAGTTCTCTCAACTGTGTGCTCTCTGCCATGACTTAGTGCATTTGCAACCCTTGTGCTGGTGTTCATAGGTGGCTGCATGCAGAAGTTATAGCAGTCACATGCCAGATTCATTAATGCTGTGATTTGGAGTTCACAGGAGAGTCTTGGTCTGGGGCAAGGCTTGACCTGCTGCTGGCTTGACAAGTCTCTAAATGCCTAAAGTCTGACAGCAGTAGAGTGAAGCTTTTGCGGGGAGAGAGAAAAGTAGGCAGGAGGTGGGGGCAACACGGAGAGGATTAGATGTGCTTGTCCAGCCAGATAATTACCATTATCTCTGGTGGTTACCCACTACCAGGAATGATCACACTGTTTGCATTGTAGCTGAATTGTTTCTGAGTGATTTTTCCCGTGTTGTGCGTATGTAAAGGTCCTACATTGATATTGATACTTAACAGTGAGGATGCAGCACTTAACCTCTTGCAGCATCCTAACTCTCAACAGCCAGCATTTTTATTCATAAATTATATTAATTCTCTAAGGTTTATCAGGTCCTTGAAAGAAACAAACGCTGTTTTAGAAGAGTGCTTTGGAACCAGCCTTCCCTGAGTTCTGACCCTGTCTCTGACACTGGCTGGCTGTGGCCTTGGTGACTCTTGGCCTTTCTACTTTTATCTTCTTATCCGTCAAATGTGATAGGTAGTTCCTTGTATCACAAGATGGCAATTAGGGTTATTTTCGTGGCATTTATAAAACATTTGCAAAATGCCATACGGGTCTTTGCCTTTCTCTGTAACTCTTGACCCAAGTGGATATGGCCGTATTTTTACCTTGTTGTTGTGATGTTGCTTTCACGCCATTACTGTCATGGGCTTGCACCCACAAACCCCGGTAGTGTTGTTACAGCAGGCTCTCCTGGCCACCATTGTGACAATCTGCCCTTTCCCCTCCACCCTTTTCCTACCCGCAGGTTGTAGCTTTAGGTTTAGGGGAGCCTATAACAGGCCTGCCCAAAGCAGAGCAACTAACTGGGAGGGCATCATCTGCCACAATCAATATGTGCCCCAAGGCTAACAGCCCCATTAGCAGGAAAAAAACAACAGGGAGGATAAGCAAGACCTGACAAAAGCTATAGAGTTACTACAGGAAAAATATGGGGGAGGGTGAAGGGGAACATGCTGCTCTGGAGAGGGTGCCCAGAGGACGATGCATCTGGAGCCTCCTTATTGCATCTCTTCCCAGCTCCTGGGAGAGCTTTCCCTTTCACCTCCCTCTTTCTCTCCTTTGGTTTTTCCTTTTCCCCAAAAGTAACTTTCACCCTTAGAGCAGATGTGTGCCATCAGCTATAGACCCTGCTGATAAATCTTTGTGTGTGTGAACCTCTCTCAAACATCCTATCTACAACACCAGTTATTTCTGTAAGTGCTTAAATATTCCTTATTATCCTCAAGGCGTTCAAAGCCCACCGAACAGTCAACTGTCCAAGAGTTCAGGGTATGCTGAATACCTGTGATTTTGTTAGCTTTTTTTTTTGTTCTCTAGAGAGCGTCTTCCATGTTTTAATTGGAACATTTTTCATAATTGCTGCTATTTAGCACGTTTATTTTGTCAAGTCATGGGATGTCTTTATAGCCATATAATAAACCCTAGAGAACAACTTCTCTGACTGTTGCCATCTGCACTGATCACAAGAGCAGCTTAGAAAATACTGACAGTCTTTATAGTAATAGGATACATATGGTGGCACACAATTATGTGTGGCTGCATTCAATTAGTGTTGTACAATTACACAGTTTTATTGCTTAGTTAAAACAGTGAAAGCACTACATAGTGGGTAATTTGCACTAATCCCCATTTCTTTAATTGCCCTTCAGTATTTAAATGCAGTGGAACATATATAGCGTTTGTTCTGAATAACATGAGCACTAAATTATCTTTCACATTCCTTGACTGGCAAGTAACATACCACAACTTCGCATTGGGCTGCTTTTTATATGGAGTTATAACAGGGTGAGGAAAAGTTACTTTCTTCAGTTTTACAAGTCAACTGAAGTAGTTTTCCAAGGAAAGTAATTCCTGGAAACAGATGGGGCAAAATACTAGAAAATGCATAGTACCAAACTTTCTGCGTTGGTAAATATTGCCAAACAAGCCTTTTTCGTAATTAACTTTTAGGATATACGTGTCATACAAAGTGTGGTCTGTTGAAGGAGGGAACTTAGGAACATTCACTAGGCTAACGCAACTCTGAGGGGGCTTTGTAAAAGACAACCGCATGAAACAGAATATGAGATGCTAATTAGACTGGATTTAGCTCTTGATGTCTAAGTGCACACTTTACATTTTTCAGCAAGTGAATATTTAAAGCTCTAGTCCCTAGCCTTTAATTAAAACTGTTGTTGAAATTAGATTTATTACTGCCATTTCAGAGAGCACTTTCTTTAGTTTCAGGAACCAGATGTATTTAACAATCTGTGTTTTTAATAAAACCATAATTGCTTTTTTTTTTTCCCAGTGCTTTTCTGTAAGCCTGTCTTTTTTCTGGCTTAGTAGCAGAGAAGTGTGAATCCATATCAAATTGCTGGTTTCTCTTAAAGATCCCATTGTATTATTAAAAATAACATGAGGAAAGGAGAAGAATTTTGTATATTCTGAATGTCTGCTTGTGGCTGTATCACCTGGTAGGAGGGATTCAGGACAGAGAGGGGTTTTCTCTCTAGACATGACTAATGTTAACAAATTATATTTGTTGTATGTATATGTACATACAATATGCTGTATAATATAGCTAATTATTATGAGCTATAGTAGATCTGTAGCAATCAGTGGCAAGAGACTTCAAGATTTTATTTTTGCATCAAGTGAACTGTTCAAGGGTCCATTGTAGAATTTATTGTATTTTTGTAAGAAAAAATCATGATTTTCCTCTGCAAACAGTTGTAGATAAATGTGATTTCTGATGTAGGAGTGGCTGGTCAAGACGGGTATTAAGGATGATTTTGGATTTTGGTTTTGATTGTGAAGTATGATAACTAATTTTGCTCAGTGTTACTGCTAATTGTTGTCCGGATATCACTATTGGTGAGCCAGGTTGCAGGGAGCTTTGATTTGGGTTGCAAAATAATGAGGTGATGCATCTATACTTTAAGAAGGCCTCCTGTAAACTGTTTCCATTTTTTAAGGTGCTGTTGTGGAAAACAGCATTCAATTTCATCATAGATCATTTCAAAATAGGAAGCAAGAACCCAAACCAGCAGCTGGATTAAAGAAAGACTCGCAGTCTAGTATTTAATTTAGATACATTTTAGTCTTTTTTATTTTAAACTTTTTTTGGTAAGTTTTCAGTGTTTGCAGGTTTGGGGTTGTCCTTTTACGTTGAGCCAGCCTTTAAAATTGTGTATTTTTTACTGATGTTTCTAGCTTTTTTCTTGTGACTGTATCTTAATCTCCCTTTGCACCCATAAAAACCCATGAAATATCATGTTGGGTTTGTGAAGACCATGTTTTAAGACAGGATTTTCATGTATACTCATTAACAGCCCTACCAATGTCTGTTGATGATGATGCTAACATACCACTAAGACACTGATTGGTGTTTAACAGTCATCCAAGGAGACGACAGTGTTTCTAGGTAAAATAGTCCAGCCAGGTTTGCATCTTGTGACTTTGATAGGCAGAGAAGAATCTGTTGGTGCTATCAGTGCAGTCACTGTTGTTCTCTGAGAAGCTGAAGTTCCCGTGCAAGCCTTTAAGCTCTGTGCAAGTAAAATGAATAAAATCAAAAACCCTACGCTGTGAGTTGTCTGTCAGTGGGTAATTAACCTAGGAATGTCACTGCTGGAAGGTCAGATCTTTGCTTCTGGGCTTTAGCTTCTAGCAAGAAGTATGTCCTTTGTTGGCCAGGTAGTGAGGTAAGTCGTTCCCAAACACCCTGAGTGCAATTCAAGGGAAGTTGTCCAAATTGGCTGGGAATTTTCAAAGCATGGAGAGAAGTATGTTGTTGGTAAGGAGTTAAAAAAAAAGACTGCAAATTAGAAAGAACATTTCAGGCAGTTAGTAAATGATATAGTTGTTACCTTGGTGGTATTGTGTTAAACCTTTGAATTTTCCTCCTGATTTAGGTTTATGAACACCAAGATGGAAGCAAGTCCCTGAAGCTAGGAGACTTTGGACTAGCAACAATTGTGGACGGACCTCTATATACTGTTTGTGGGACCCCAACATATGTAGCTCCAGAAATCATTGCTGAAACTGGGTAAATCACTTCTAGTGATGATTCCTTGATGTGTACACAGTGGAGCATGTTCTTGACCAGTGTGCCAGTTAGGAGTTCTTGCAATTAAGATTTTTATGCTGCCTTTGCTTGGGTATGATGCAGAATCATGGCTCATAAAACAATTTAGCTGGAAGGGTCCTCTGGAGGCTATCTTGTCCAAACCAGCTCAGAGCACGGACAGCTTTGGAGTTTTATCTTCTGCCAGTTGTTGGCATCAAACTGCTCCGCATTACACTGAATTACTAACTAGCCATTTGCAGATACAATAGAAGTAATTCTTAAGCTGCCCCCAGAGACTCCTAACTACCGTTCACTTGATTTTATTTCATTATCACGTACTGTCCTCTTCTTTTGATTTGTTCCACAGAGTAAATGCCTGCTGGCTTGAGCAGCCTGTGTCACCTATGCAGGCTTCATGTTGGTAGGCGTCACTGTCTAGCTCAAGAATCCAGTACAACGTCTTCTGTGCACTCCTACATTCTGATCTAATGTAGTTTTAACAATTAAATGTAAAAAAGGATTTGAACAGGGAATTAGGATAGGTAGGTAGGACATAGAGAAACTTCATATGAGAATAGATAAGAAATTATTAATAATTCTGAAAATTTTTCCTCTGTTCATAGAATCATAGAATCTGTTGGGTTGGAAGGGACATCTAAAGGTCATCTAGTCCAACCCCCCTGCAGTACGCAGGGACTTCTTCAACTCGATCAGGTTGTGTTCTTGTACTGTGGCTCATAGGAGTCAGATGTCTCTAACCATGTCTCTCACACTTCCAGATATGGCTTGAAGGTGGACATCTGGGCAGCGGGTGTGATTACTTACATCCTGCTCTGTGGTTTCCCTCCGTTCCGTGGGTATGGACTGATCTATTCAACCATCCTTGTTCTGTGAATTGATGCCTGTGCTGCTTTTGCATTAAGCCCTAGAAAAAGTTCTCTGCTCATAGGGTTTGTTTTTTCCAGTGCTCTGCATAGTAATTTACACAAACACCATAAATGTCTGTGATTTTACTGTAAAATCTCTGTCTCATGTTTGTTTATTTTAGTTTAAACTTCATTGCATTACAAAACAAGAGCCTCCATTACGGGTTCTGGGTGCCTTTGCCTGATGTTTAAAATACACAGTGAAATAAGCATCTTCTTTCATGGACCAAATACAACATATTTTGTGGTCGGTAAAAGGTAATTAAAAAGTAAGCCACTTAATAAGGACATGTCAGATCTTCTCTCCCCCCTCAAAGCAATTGCCAAGTTGTTGACAATCCTAAAGACAAGCAGGTTACCTCAGAAAGAATGTACCAAATGCACTTTGTCTTATGGTCTCACCATTGACACCCGTGGTTGCATGCTTGGGGGGAATCAACAGCTTCCAAAAGCATACTCAGGGATGACCAATTAAAAGCAATTTCAAGAAGCCTGTTGAAACCAGCTCTGGAAATAATTTCTTTGTGGGTTTTGTTGTTGTTTTTGTTTGGTTTTTACTTTACAGAAGTGGAGATGATCAAGAAGTGCTTTTTGATCAGATTTTGATGGGACAGGTGGATTTTCCGGCTCCATATTGGGACAACGTTTCTGACTCCGCAAAGGTGGGGTTTATAGTTGATGATAACTTTCTTCTGCAATATTATTCCCAGTGCCAGTATCTAATGCATGTTGTTCTTTCACAGTGCTGTATTTGACATGTCTCATACATCTCCTGCTACACCTATAAATACCTCTGGGTCACCAAGTATGTTTGATCACTGTCTGTCTGTTAGACTCCAGGTGGTTCTGAAATGAACCCCATCCCTGTATGATGTACTCACACAACAAGAGACACCAGCAGCCCTTACTGATCAAGAAAAATTTTAAGTAACTTTGCTTGACCTACACTTAGCTTGAAAGCTCCCTGGGAATGTGCTTTTGTATGTATTTATGATGGGGACCAGGTACCAACCTGGAGCCTTTGGATATTGTATAATAATATTATAGGGAGGCTGTTTTCCCCTTTTTAATCCCATTAAATGATATGTCTGTTGTTTCTTTCTGTCAAAGAACCAGGCCTCACATTGCCTGTAACTCATCGTTGTCACTGTGGTATGAAATACAGACTTGCTCTGGCCACCAGTTCATGTGCTGTAGCCTCTTGGCGCAGGACACAAAGGATGTAGGTGGAGCTTGAGGTGTGCTGAGGCAGATACAATCCTTTTCAGATCTATTAGAGTTCAGATCCAATCAGAGTTCATTATACTTGCAGAGCAGATCAAGTCTTTTAACTCTCATTAGTGTGCTGGAGCAACAGTTTAACTTACAGATTTTCTAGGGATCTGGCATTCACTATAGTCATGTGTATAAATATATATATATGTATATAGAGAGAGAGATAATACATATATGTACGTAAAAACAATAAAAAGCCAAAACCATAAAACT
The DNA here is from genome assembly GCA_013398915.1 of Dromas ardeola. Classification (NCBI taxonomy): domain Eukaryota; kingdom Metazoa; phylum Chordata; class Aves; order Charadriiformes; family Dromadidae; genus Dromas; species Dromas ardeola. The sequence continues at coordinate 96,433 of VYZM01024128.1, read as the reverse complement.
ATTCATATGGCTATCCTGTAGATAAGTGCTTAATTTCTGCCAGTTTACTGCTGTAGCCTGTAAGGCAAATCCAGGCAAAAGTGTCTTCCTGTTCCTTTCAATGTGACAGGGTTTAATTAATCACAAAAAGACCCCGAAATTTGGGGGTGGATGCAGGTAATGAGAGTAGCATTCTACATTCTGAATCTCCATTCTTTGGAGAGTTACATCCTGCTTTTACAGATATGTAGGAGGGTGATCAGGACTAGCATTTTAGCCTGTTAACTAATGAGGTTAATGAATGCGATACAGTCATAGAGTTGGAAGAAGTCCTCTAAACCACATCATTGTGTTGTAGCAGGTTTTATTTTGTAGCATCATAAATGAGAGCTCTGCAAGTCCTTTGCCAGGGGTGTTCTCCTGTGAAACTCCTTCCAAATAGTTCAGTCTAAAATTTCTGGTTTTGAAGCATTAGCCTATTCATTTAACTTCTCCTTGTCACTAAGAATTAGTATCTTTGGTCTTTGATGATACCCCTTTATTTGCTGTCATATTGCTGTCCTGTTTTCTGTGCACTTCACTCACTGGTGGAATTAGATCTATGTTTATTTACATGCTAGTTGAAAACTAGGCAATTGCAGAGGAAATTAGAGGATGAAAAAGTATGGTTTTAAGTGTTTTTTTTTTTAATATCTTCTGTGTCATTTATGCAAGAGCTTAAAGTAAAATTCTAGATTTGCTGGCTTTTTTCCTACAGAGGAATTGGCTTTTTCTTAATGGGAAGCTAACCTAATTTCATGTGACCATCTGTTTTGTAGATTACATATTAAGTGCTTTTCTCTTAAACAGTGGCTACAGAACTGTAACTCAGAACTGCCTTCTGTTTTCTAGCTTTTCAAGGTACTGTTAGATATTGATTTAAAAGTTCAGCTTGAAGTTCAGCAGTTCATAGTTGTTCCTTTTTTTTTTAATATTCTTAATATATTTCTGCAGTTGGTAGTTCACTCTCTGAGCACTCTTACATAATCAGTTGAAGAGCACTTTAGTGAATTAAATGTTGATTTCCTCTTTAAAAATGTTCTTTACATTTGACCCAGTATTTCATTTCTCAGGAACTTATCACAATGATGCTTCAAGTAGATGTAGATCTGCGATTCTCAGCCTTGCAAGTTCTTGAGCATCCATGGGTTAATGTGAGTATTTTCAGGCTTGGAGATGCTGCTTGCAATTTGGCACCTTTGAGCTCTTTTATGTCAAGTCCTTTCTATGTCCTTTTGGAACCAGCACATTCTTAAAATGCCACAGATTTAACTGGAAATATGCTGGGTTACAAGCGGGTTTAGTATATCACGCTTACCTTGGAGTATTCGCTATTTTATGCATGCTCAGCTACGTTTTCTCTGAAATATTTTGGGCCAGGTTTTCAACAAATCTCAACCACACTTGACAAATTTATACCTCTAACAATCAGCTTGCGGGTTCAGTGACACGTTTTGCTCTCCTGAAATCAGATGGACTCAAAAATCTGACAGTCACGATTAAGAGCTATTGAAGTATAGTCCATAGTGTTAAGCCTACTTGATCCAGCATGAAACAGGGAAACCTTTAGAATCATATTTAGCTTCTGACGTTGAAATATACGTATATTTATGTGCAGCCATATCCATTTAATCTGAGTTACCGTGAAATAGCTATTTATGTGTCCTGACTTATCTCTAAGCGACTGGACATTTGCCATAAAAGTGGCAATGAGTGAGGTGGCATATGGGTAAATCTGACAGAGAATAAAGAGATTTCTCTTTAATTAACGTTGAGACAAGGACACTACTAAATATTTGTTAATTATTTCAGACTATTTAATATGTCTTAAAATATTTGGATGACAAGAAAGAAAAACTGGAGAAAATCCAGATTCAAATTGAAAAGGGAAGACTGAGAAAAGAAATGCGATTGGGACGAGCAGAGAAAAAAATTAAACAAGGAAGAAATAATGTTTCGTTTTGTTTGTTGCAACTTTGAGTGTGCAGTCCTCCCTGGAATACTGTTTGGTCCCTCAGCTGCTGTATCCAAAGTATTTCTCTCACTAAAACACTATTCTAAAAATTCAAATATACAGTAACCTCAAATGTGGGGTTTTTTATTATGGAAGTGTCCTCCATGTAGCCCAGAATAGTGGTGATCAGTTAAATGTTTACCAAGTATATGCTTTAGTCTTGGAGGCTCGCCCAAACCATTTTTTTATAATTGTAAATGCGATTTCATGCAGAGCATTTCTGCAGTGTATGAAGAGTGGAAGGATCCAGGACAATGTCTGATGAAAATCTTTTCATTTTTAAGATGACATTCAAGTGGCTGAAATATTAATTTGCCTTGGTGCCAGATGCTGTCCTTGGACATGGTGTTCTGTCACAGCTTGTAATGACTTTTGGTGACTGAGGTGTCTCTCTGTCTCCATGGGAGGAGGACGGGTGGGGATTTCTGGAGTGCTGCTGAGGAAGTGACTGATCAGAAGCCGCAGAGAGGCCAGGTCACCCGCAGTGCCAGTCTGCACACTGCTGCTGAGGTTACTGAAACATCGCTTGTTTACACCACATAAGGATGTGGTCACTAATCTTCCTCTTTTTCTGGAAAATACATTGGAACTGTTAATGCTCCCCCCGGATGCCTTTTTTTTTTTTTTTTTTGGCTTCAGTTACACCATGATGTATTTTAGGAAGCCATTTTAGCAAGATGCATTAAGAAGAAGAGGCGCAGCTCTTTGTCAGTAATGGTGGTGATGGTGTGCAGGTGACATGAGGGTCTGCTCCCTGCCCTTGCTAGTGCCTGCTGATGGGGAGAGACAGGGAAAGGGGCTAAAGTCTTTCAGCACTCCAGAGCTCTGCTAACCAAACCTGAGCTCTGGTTACTGAAGCAACCTGGCAAATTCCCGTGTTTCTGTGCAGTAAGTTAAAATGTGGAGCCCTTTACCAGAGGATGCTGTAAAGGCCAAGTATAAATGGATTCAAAAGAGAGTTTGATACATTTTTGGAGGATGACCCCATTAAATATGGTGGTCTGGATACAAGTCTTGGCTCACAAAGTTCTTAAGTACTTGGTTGGCAGAAACTAGAGGATATACCAGAGAAAGTTCAAGATCTACTTGTCTTCGTTAAATGTACTATTTCATAAACAGCGACTATGACGCACTGTTGGAAACAAGATACTGTATTCAGTTCACCTTGGGTCTAGCTCTGCTGCACTTCTCGTGGTTATATGCTGATTCTTTGCAATCAAAACCTGTCCATAAATAAGATTTCAGCTTATAAGCAACCTGTCAATGCCTTTAATGAAAACTTTACGTGTTTAACGTGTGCACCAGGTAATTCAAGAGAATTTCTAGACTGTTCCAAAGGATAAATTGTCTTAACTAGATCAATGGTTATATTTTCAGAGTACTCAGAAGAGTCATCTTGAGAGACTTCAAGGTCCTTGGAAGATAATTTAATGTTGTTTTTCCCCCCATCTCCACATATTGCAGTCTGTGAATTCACTACACCGGTCTCTCAGTCACAGCCTGTATCAAGCCTTCACTCATCCTCCAAAAATGTATCAAAACTCCCTTTTGAAACCATTTATACTTGGCCTCTACAGCATCCTCTGGTAAAGGGCTCCACATTTTAACTTACTGCACAGAAACACGGGAATTTGCCAGGTTGCTTCAGTAACCAGAGCTCAGGTTTGGTTAGCAGAGCTCTGGAGTGCTGAAAGACTTTAGCCCCTTTCCCTGTCAGGAAATATTCATTGAAATATTCCATGACAGTTCTGTAATTTCTTTTTTTCTGTCCAATTGCTGCTTTTAGCAACTGAGACGAACCAGTATTTTGTCTTCATCAATATGCTAACGATAGTTCGTAATGCAGATCAAAACCTCTTTTGAATTCTGTTATGTATCCTCCAGATATTTTTTCTGGAAGGAGAAAGGCCGGCACTGGGGCCAGTTCAGGAAAGTGCTCGAGCACATTCCAAACGTTGCTCCTATTTCAATGCATCACACATGGAAGCGCTTAATATTAGGCATAGAATTAACTAGATGGCACTGAAATCCTAGTTCACTTCAGGAGAAATAAGCGCATGGCTGAGTTGAAGCAGGTGCTTAAATGCTTTGGTGAAAAAGGACACTTTCCTGAAGTGGGTCTGGGAAGTACGCAGTAGGTAGCCCATCAGGGACAGCCTTTGGTGTTTCTTGTGACACCGGGCAGAATGATACACTGGTTTCAGACCCAACCTCCCATCCCCATACCAGCACCAGCTTGACCAGCTGCAAGCCTGTCACACAACCTCCCTCCCCTGTACCTCATTTTCCCACCTTCAGGACAGGGAATTAATATGCTCATCCCTGTTTATAAAAGGCTCTGCGATCTATGTGTCATAATTACCTGAGCAATTATCTGCAACTTTCATAAAATACTGGTTCTGAGTCTTTCTGAGAAGAAATGGCACAAGGAGTTTTCACCTAACACTCCATTTTCCCAGATAACCTGTTTAAATACTTTTCGATGGCATCAAATACTGGACTTTACTTTCCGTTTTCTTGTTTCGGTTTTGAACCTATTCACAGAGTGGTAAACTTGCAGCTAAAATACTGGATAGGACAGCTGGCTGGAAAAGCAGGCATGTGTTTTCTTCGACAATTTTAAGAAACATTTTCTCTCTTTGATCAAACCTTTGATAGAAGTGTTGTAACTGCTTACACTGTATAAAACCATTTTGTAGATTGTAAATAACCGTTCTACTTTATAGCTGCTTACTATGTGATTACTTGGTAAATTGCTGAGATTCCTGGAATGTGCTTTGACAGTTTCAGTAGGAGCCAACCCTCATTTCAGTTTCAGTTTTTGCTATAAAAATAGCTGGAATCCTCTTGGAAACTGCAAAACTTGTTATGGTCAGAGTCAGACCAGTAAAGCAGTTCCTATGTCAATAATATCCCAGCTGTTTTCAATTCAAAAAAACAAAACCTGAAAAGAAGTTGGCTACGTGCCACTGCCACAGATGGAGATCTTGAATTCTAAATGCAATTCAGCAGCAGTTCCATGCCCCCTCCATTTAGTTTAGTTGGATTTGTCTCTCCTATGCAGTACACTTAGACCTGGAAACAAATCCATCAGTTTATACTTCCCCTGCAGGGACCCCGGCTCTTTCCTTTACCTGCTCAAATTCTTTGCAAAACCAAAGAATTATAAAAGAGGCTGGAAGCCTGAGGTCTGGCATTTTAAACATTGATGATATTGATAACCTGAATTACACTATCCAAGTTACAGAGCAAACCTACTCTCTTTTTGTTGTATAGGTAGTAAATATTTCTTAATACAGCATTGAGCAGTGAATGCTGAAAGGGATGGATTGCATTCTGTAAATCCTTCTCTGTTAAAATAATCAATATAAAATGTGGTGTGTTGTTGCTGGAGGAGGAAGATGGCACACACCAGCCTAAAAAGAATTAGGGAAACTGGAGCTTTTACATATTTGCTTAACCATGTCTGCCTTGGAAATGTGTGTGCAAAAGAAATGAATAACCAAGCAGTAAATAGTAATAAGCTGAACGTTTGTAAGGAAGTTAATTTAAAAAGACATTTCATATTTGGCAGCTGTACTACTTTTGGTTACACCCCAGGACACTGCCCAAAGAAAAATTTCCTTGTAATCCTTAAAGGAAACAGAGTCCAAAAGCTTTTCCAGCACTTCTATTTGGTCTAATTTTTTTGCTGTTACTTATATAATGACCTACTCATCTGATGATTTTAGACCTGGAAAGTAAAGCTCTTGTGACCGGGTTGTGAAATGGATCTGAGTGCTTTAGGGCAGCGGGAGTCTGGGAATCCTGAACTTCGTTCCATCTTTTTAACACTTCTTTTTTCTTTGAGTGGCAATTTCTCCTGCCATAGAGAACCATACAAATATGAAAACAATGTTTATTAATTACTCAAATGATGCCAAGACTCTCTGCCTCTTTTTTTTTTTTTTTTTTTTATTTTGATTTCTTGCAAATAGGCCATGAAAGGTATTTTGTGGAGGCTGATTAAAAAAAAGTATCTTAAGATCCCAAGCAGTTTACATTGTCCAGGTGAAAACTCATATTCTGGACCAGAGTTTTCAAACTGTCAAAGGATTTTGACTGCTCGACTTCTGAGACGTGCTCAGGAGAGTGCTTCTTTCAGACCATCAGCAGTCAATATTTGCTGAAGCTCATGACCCTTTAAAGTTCCCAGAGTTGAGCACCAAAAATCACTAGTCATCTTTAAAAGATCTTGGCCTGACTGCTAAAGCTGAGATGAAATTCTGTGATCCTAACCTGCTGCAAGAAGTACTTCCTATAGCAAAAAGTTAAAATAGGGGAAAGGAACAGTTAACCTCTTTGGGGGTTGACATCCTTCCCATTACAGCAACCTGATGAAATTCTTGTCAGCAATGTTTAGCCTGTTCTCCAATTCTACAACTTACCCTGCTGATTCTGGTGAATATGATGGGTTTTTTTTCACTTCCTGCCTTTTTAAACTGCAGAGCAGCTTGTTTTGTATGTAGTTAAACAGCTGTCATCTCTCACCCTCAATATCTATCTATTTTATTGTTGGCTGAAGTGATTCCAGGAGCCAGCTAATATATATTAGCTTGTTTATAAAGCATGTTTGAATAAAATAAAAAAAAAAGATAACTACTAAACATCACGTAGCACCAACAGTAGTAGGAAAATTTAATAACCATAGAGTGATTCCCGTATATCCCTATGCTGCATCTTAAATTGAGCTGGAAGATATTTCATCTAAAAGCTGGAGCCCAAACTATGTGTCTCTGGCGTGTTGCCACTGGAGCGGTGGGTGTGGTGCTTTACCAATACCATATTACCACAGTCTTGGTCACTATTGTCTTCTCCGTAATTTAGTCTTTTGACAAGACGACATGAACGTTTGGCAGGCTACCATGTCAAGAAAGCCAAGAGAATGATTTCCCCCCTCTAGTGAAGAAGAGTTCACTTTACAGACTAGCTTTCTCCTGGGAAAGGCGAGGTCAGCGGAAAGCAGGTTATTTTTAGGGGTCATATACCACCGAGCCAAGACTCCCCGGTGCTAGACAATAATCAGCTACTGGGTTGTATTGTTTTGTGTTTTGCAGCTGTGTGCACTTGACCTTATTTTGCCAGCTGAGACATTTTGTTAAGGGGTGAGTGAGGGATCTCTAAACACAAACTCCCCAAGCTAAATAAATAACAAACCCTAACCAACCTCCCTAAAATTCCCATGTGCTCACTGAACTAATGATTTACTGCAGCGACTGTAACTCTTGAAGTGCACTCAGAATTGCTGCAAAGCCAGACAAAAAAGTGTCTGTCATCTCTCTGTATTCTGATCTTGTCTCTTGTTTGCCTGTATTCTGCTGGGATTTTGCTTAAGTGGAATTTAAGAACTTTTTCAACTGCTGATAGCTACACATACCATGTAGTACCAGCTTGGGATGACCATTGCAGATGGCCAGTGACCTGATATCCTGCATATTCTGCCTGTTCTGCATTTTGTTGCCTATTCCGTGTATTCTGCACATCGTTGCCTGAAATCCTGCGTATGCTGCTAAGTGGGGAAGTCTCACTGAGTGGTGGCTTTTTGCACTTTTTTCAGGCGTAAGGATCTTTTTTGCGACTTATAAAAAACCTCGTTTCTTCTCTGGGGCTTGAATTCAACCCACTGACTTGCACAGAAGTGCAAACTCCCTTCTTTCTGCTAGGGTTTCGCTTCAGCGTCAAGGCTCCCTGCATGCCCAGGTGCAGATAGAGAGGTTTGCTCTGCAAAGCGGGATGTCTCAGCTGGGAGGAGGCACCTCCTGGCCCAGCTGCTGGGCTTCTGGGCTGGAGCTCGCCCACAGCCAGCTCGCTTGGTGGCCACGACAGTAGAACTTGTGTCTGCCTCTGCTTGGCCATGCAGTCGTGTGCCTACTTTTACCTCAGCTCAGCTCCAGTTGAGTTCACGTGTCTTTTGGCAAGGAAGGAGAGGCCACCCACAGCTGGCTCCAGCCCTTCTCTGCTTTCCCAGGCAGTCTATACCACTGTCTGTCCTTTCTGCACAGCATCCCAGGCTTGTGTGCCTTGGGACTGGGGGAAGAAATTGCAGTTCCTTGTTATCAGTCAGTCGGAGATTCGATTTGCAGTGGTGGCTTTGTTTAATTATGGTTTTAGTATGGTACAGTCACAGTCTGCAGGGAATGCCACAGCAAGCCATGAGCCCATGCCTCTCATAGCCTGGAGACGTACCAGTGGTACATCCTGGCATTGGTGAGGTCCCACACTCACCTATCCTGAGGGTCTCAGCCAGGACATGTCTCAGCTCCCATCTTGCCTGGGTTCCTCGCCATGGGACTCACTGAGCTGTGGCTGGAACATTCACCCAACCCCATAGTCCCTGAGTTTGTAACCTTTACGATGAGACAAGAACCTTGTTGGTGTCTCTCAGAGCTTTTGGAGATCCTTTCCTGCATCCTACCGAAACAGGGCATCTGGTTTCTGTAGTCTCTTGGGCGCTTTCTACTTTTGAGGTCATTATCTTTAAATATATGTCATTAGTAAACAGAATCATAAACAGGTCCGAGCTTATCAAGCTTTGAAATATTAATGGACCTAAAAATAACTGGGCAGTGGTAGTTAAGACGTGGTAGAAAGAATAGTAAAATATTTAACAATTATTATTAATTAACATCACCTAAAGTTTGAGAGGAAGATATAATCATAGAATCGTCGAGGTTGGAAGGGACCTTTAAGGTCATTGAGTCCAACCATCAACCTAACACTGCCAAAACCACCATTAAACCATGTCCCTAAAGATACTGGGTAAAGAAGAAGAGAGAGTCTGGTTCATGACATAATATGATGTTTATCTTATAATTACCTTAGATACATTGATGGAGGCAATGACTGACCCATATTTCATTACAAACTTTTTTGTAAACTTTTCTATATTCATAGGTGCTATCAGAATCACCTTGTAATTCCTTTATTTCGCCTTTTCTCTCTGAAGTTTTATTTTGCTTTATTTCTCTGCAGGATGATGGCCTTCCAGAGAATGAACATCAGCTCTCAGTAGCTGGGAAGATAAAGAAGCATTTCAACACAGGCCCTAAACCGAACAGCACAGCAGCTGGAGTTTCTGTCATAGCAGTAAGCATCTGAAATACACAGCCAAAACACTTAAATATGTGTCCACAAGACAGTGTATGTTTAGGACATGCCACCAAAAGAAACCAGAGAGGGTTAACCTTTAGATAATTCTAGCGTTTAATTAATAAAAACATAGTTAGACTGGTATTTGGCACAATTTCTCCATTGATTCTCCTTGTGAGTCACATTGTTATTTAACAGCCCTAGGAGACCTAACAGTACCCACACTGCCACATTCTACCAGAAGATCAGTGGACCTAACGCCGGTGTAGATTCAACAGTTTGAACTCATGACATTTTACTTGGCAGCAGAATCATCACATGGATTGAGGCCACACAGAGGTTGTAGCAGAAGGACAGCAGCCCTTTAAAATGGAAATTACCTCAAAATTGTAACAGAAAAACTGTATGGCAGCCTAAGCTTCTCTTCTCTGAAGACATCAGAGAGAGCTATGATGCCTCACTGCTACCTTCATAGTTGATACGAGTATAGCCACTTCAGATTTAGCTGAGTAGCAGCATTTTACTGTACTGCCACATGCAAGCTGCTTCCCTTTAGGCAGAAGGACTTAATTGCATAAAGACTTAATGAGGCTCCTTGCTGCCTTCTGTCGTGTTGCAATTCCAGTCTAGGCATTCCAGGTTAGAACGTGTCGGAGCTTCTGAAACCAAGCTTGACCAAACTTTTGACCAAGCTTTACTGAGGTTTCAATGGCATCCTCGGTGTAGCATACATCGCAGACATTTGTATTTTTTTTCCCCAAAGACGAACGTGTATTAGATATACATGCGCACAGAATACCTTCAGTGTATTATGAGATTATTCGTACTAATGCCATTGAATAGTAACATGCACATCCTTCACATTTTGGATACATCTGCCTGTGTTTGTAAGCTTTTCTTTATTACTCATGGTAATGTTAACGCTCCAAATAGTCACTAAAAATAAGTGACACGTTAAACATAACCATTCCCATATCAGATTACTCAGTGTTCATTCCCAGCTTCCATAAATTGCAGGTGGTGTGACTGCACATGTACACTTTCTTGTACTGTTTCCACTTTCATGTTTCTCAGCTCAGCCCCTCCAGTGGTGAGTTAAATCAGCATGAAGTAAACTCAGCTCAGCACATGCAATCTGGCTCACAGGTGTGAACTGCTTGTGCAGCAAAACGGATACTCTCTTAAAGTTACTTGGTAGAAGTACTTAAAATTTCAAGCTGTGCCTCTCATATTTTTTCTTTACTCTTTCCAACCCTGGACGTCCTCAACATGGAAGCAGGTTGTCCCTCATGCTTTTCCTAGATTTTCTCAGTCATCAGCTAACATAGTCAGCATTTACATAGTCAGCATTTATTTATTTTCATTTTTAAGCAATAGTACTGCAACAGCTCTCCCACAACTAAAACATCACATACCCATTGCTCATCTGAAATGCAGGTATGTTCTGTATAGACTAGCTGAAACCGTATTCCTTTCGAATGGACTGCCAGCACGCTTGTCCATGAGAATTACTGCTCAGATCCTCCATGCTAATGACTTCAAAGCTTAAAAGCGAGAAATGATGCCTCTGTCCTCATCCATCCCTCGCCTCCTTTATGTTTTTAATTTCCCCACCTTCCTCTTTTTTTTTCTTTGCCCCAGTTGCTCTGCCAAGGAATTGTTTACAGCAGTTTGACACTTGAGTAATGAAAAAGGCACCGTAGTGAATCTTTCCACTGCAAAACATTCTACATCAGGAAAAAAAATGTATATGTTTAATTATATTCTTAATGGCTTTTATTTGTTTTTTAGTGTTTGGAAGTTTAACAGATTATTTTTAGTGGTCATCTCTGTGGGTGAACATCATACTCTGGCACGATTAATCCTGCAACTTGGCCTATAAAGTAGAAATGTTCAGAATATTTTTACAGAATTCAGAAAGTGGTTTGATTAGTTTGTGTCAATTATTTTCTAAAACCTTGGAAGAGAAGGGAAGTATAGACCTCTTTAGTGTTTTGGTAATGTTCCAGAAAGCTAGATAATTTTGATTTTAAGAATAAATTACCTTTATTTTCTACAAAACTAATTTAATAAGTAAAATAAAGCCAAAAGCAAAACAACAAAGCCTTTAATTGTTGTTTCTGCATTTGAAAGCATACTTAATATATGTTTGACATGCATGTCATCAGGGCTTTACGTTTGGGAATCTTTCTTTAACTGTGCAATCTCAAATATCATAGAAGTAAATCTTACTAACAAAGACTGCTCTACATTTAGAATTTTCAAAGTATGTACAGATGCTGTAACATATTGTTCAGCGCTAAAGACGTGCACTAAGTATAATTTCTACAAAAATACTGTTTTATTGTGCCTGCCTGTATGTTTACTGTAACTTTTTGAGAGAGTGCTCGTGTATATAATATATAGAAATGCCTTCTATATATTATATAACACATCTGTGCCTGCGTGGGTGTTTGTGAAAATGTGTTAATATGTGCATATATTTATATAGCTTACTTAATAGTATAAAAGATAAATATTAGCATTATTTTGAGTTTTATAACTCTGTTTATGTACAAAGATAGCTAATATGTGGTACTTAGTTCTCAGTTTGTCCTCATACTGGTATGATCGTATATGCCTGTTTTCTTCGATGATAAGAAGTAACACACCTCAAAGATCTCAAGCAGTATTTGTCATATGCACCAATTAAAACTATAATATGAAAAATAAGTTCCTGAAGATGTGTTTGTGGCTAGCTGGACTGAGAGGAAGTTTGAAGCCATGTGTATTTTACATACGTCAACTGTGGCTACGGCTTCCTTCAACAATGCCCAAATACATTGTATTGACTCTCTTGGTTCAGACTTACGTCTGCTTTGTTGATGTTGTCAGTAAAAGTTGTCTCTGACCATTCAGGGCAGAGACATCCTAAAAGTTCTTGTGCATGTGTCCGGATTTCAAGTTTGTCCACATTTAAAAGGATTTGTCCGCCTGGACAAGCTACCGTAATGAACATTTTGGGCATGCCTAGCAAAGTAGCTCCTTTGCTGATGTAGCAGAGGATGATTTCTCAAACAAAATAAACTATACAGGCAAAGAAACTTTTCTGTTGATACATTAATACATCATTAAAAGTTCTGCCAGCATAACTATGTCAGTGGGGAAAAAATTCCCTTAAACCAACATAGCTTTGCCAGCAAAATTTTAATTGGAGAGCTAGCTTTATAACACCAAGAGAATTAACAAGTCCCTAAAAAACATTGCTTGCTGATGGGAGAGTATGTAGGAGAAAGATATTTCCCTGTTCTTAAACTCTTGTCATAGGCATTGACTACTGGTCTCTGTAGGAGACAGGGGCTGGGCTAGTGCCCCTCCAGTCTGTGTCACAATGGCCACATTACTGTTAAGCATGTGCCAAAATATTTGTAAGGTCGGGTTTCTCATACAGCTTTCCCATAGAAACAGTATTTTGTAATTCCGTGATGGTGTTTATAAAAGATACTGCAGCAAAAACATAAAACCAGACTTTTACTAAATAGTCTTTTTAAAATTTGGGGATAGATTTTTTTTCCTTCAATTCTCCAATGGCATCATCCTTTTTTTTTTTTTCCTTTGGCCACAAAAAAATACCCCATGGCTGTACCCTCTGGGTGTTAGTGACAGTGGCTAAAGTGACCAAGAGCCAAAACAATTTTTTAAGAGGCTTCTGCGATTCAGAGGTGTTCTGTAATTCCTTGTATGAACCGAGCATCGTTTAATTTGTGTTCTTGTCTGAAGTGTTAAAGCTTTGCCTGTATGTTGTCACTTTTGTGCTTGTATTTTTGCCATTGGTAAGACAGAGGAAAAGACTAATGATTTATCTTCTGTTGAAGGAGGTAATGAGGTCTCTGTCTTGGCAATGAGAGTAAACTCCAGCTGGAGGCTCAAAGGAATCGAGTAGAACAGCAAAAAAAGAAAAGCTGCTCAGAAAGTTGGTGCAGCTTTCTGCCTCTTGCTGAATCCCGGCTGGGCTGGGGACACGGGCATGGGGCCGCTGCCTGCGGTCCGGCAAGGGCAAGGTAGCGGATGGGTCATTGCCCTGCGTTCTGCCAATTTTAAAATTAAATTATAAATTCCAAGTGGCATTTTGAGCGGTGGGATTTCTTGGATGGCGTGGAAGAGAAGCCAAGTTTAGTCTGTGAGTTTTGCTTGGCTTCAAGATGAACCCGTGCCTCAGCCGTCACTTCCCATCTATTGTCTGTGTTGTCCTGGGATCATTGTCCACAGTCGGGTTTCTCATGGCAGGATTTCCACACCGACAAAATTATTTCAGCTCGTGTTAGGAGGCAGCTCTCCCGATTTTCACTTTTTTGCTATTCGATTTTAGGGCAATATTTTGGATCTGCTTTTTAAGAAAACGTCCCTTTTGTGTATTTTATGTGCAGCATACAAGGAAACCAGTAGATGGCAATAGTAGACCAGTGTAGTTAAGCCAACAGAAAATTAACTCTAGGTGCAAGGTTCTCATGGTTTTAAACAGGAAACGTCCTTTAAATAATTCTAAATAAGATGAAAGCGGCATTGTTTTAACAAAATGGAATAAATTATTAAATTCTATGCTTGCAGGGGAGTCATCAAGAAAAATTTAAATTTGCAGTTAGCTCCTAGCTACCCTTGAAGTGGATGGTAACTGGAAATGTGTTGAACTGCTTTTCTGAATTTAGAATTAGAAACTGTCATCAGTATTGGAAATATATGCCACGCTCTTATTGAAGCACAAAATGGCCTTTTCTCTTCATAGGGCAGAATGTGAAAATCATCGCATCTAACTATTTTAAGGCAGGCAGAGTCTCCCGCAAGATATTTTCCCCTAAAAATTTATTTAACTCAGCTAAATGATGTCTCCACCGTCTGTTAGTGCAGCACAGAAGGGTTAGAGAAAACAACACATTTTCTTTGTTCCTATGCACATGATTCTGCTAATGATAAACTAAACTTAAAAGATCTGTATTCCTTAAGTAATATCACGAGCACACTTTCCTGGACACAATGTGAAGTTCATTTCCATTTTGACTTTAATTGGTGCAATTTTCAACCGAATAGTTTTGTACTGTTATCTTTTTTGAGCATGAGGTGTAAGCTGAAATGATAAACAATGTTATTCATGGCTCTGAGTAGTCCGACTCTCCAAGGTTAACGCATTTTTAGAAATGAATTACCATGATTGATGGGGTATCAAAACCTGATTCTTTTCATCTTTACACATTCCATGATTATGAAGCAGTCTAATTTAAGCCTTGTGTAGTCTGTCTAGTCTGCTCCTTGTGATGGTTGCACTGCATTTTTTTAAAATTATTAAACCTCTCAGTTTAATTGCAAAAGATAATTTTCCATTACTGGTATGTGCAACTTAAAAGGGCACTTCTGTCTTTGGAGGTAACAAGATATTTGTCAGACTTTTAAATGAATGCATTATGCATTAAGTAACCTATTTCGCAAACTCCATTTTAGTTTGAATAAATTGGCTTCTAATTTAGCAAGACCGAATCTAGAGTTAGTGTCTTTTTCTTTTTTTTTCTTTGCTTTTTTGTTTTTTTCTTTTTTGTTTTCATCTCCGGTACGTAGCTTTAGCATGTTAGTTAAGCGCCTTCTGAAAGTGAAAACAGTAAATATGCACTAAATAAGGAACAGCTTGCTCTGGAGTCTGAATTCTTTAGCCTAATGTCGATCCACTGAGTTGCCCCGTTTCTCTCTGCTCAGCTGGACCACGGGTTTACCATCAAGAGATCAGGGTCTTTGGACTACTACCAACAACCAGGAATGTATTGGATAAGGTATGAGATGGTGCAGCGCCAACAGTCAGTGTTTCCATGGCAACGTGCTGGCAGTCTCCATTAACCAGTTCCTTCAGTGGATAAACATGCTTTTTGATTTGTTATCCGGTCCATATGCTGCTTTATCAGTTTCGTTTTAATCTTGATTGAGATGCCACACCCCCTCATTCCCTTTCTTCACCCATCCCTCACACCCACATCGCCAGCTTTCTTTTCATCGCACATGCTCAGTATCAATTTCCCCTATAGTTAAAAGGACAGTGTATATAGAAAATCTACTAGATATGCTGAAGTACGCACCCTCCCCCTCCCTATTGCTTGTTAAGGCATCTGCTTCCCCTGCGCTCCTGTTTTGAAACACACGGAGCAGCAACAGGCTCTCAGCATATATTTTCCTCTTTTTCCATGCGAGATGTGGAGCTATATACTGTCATTTTAAACCCACTAAACACAATCCTTACCTTAGATTGAACAATGCATTTACATTACGTGGTCCGTAGCAACTCTCCCAAGTTCAATGAAATACAATGCATTGTATGTGCTGGTAAGCTTGTGTTTCTAACAATGCATTCTTTCTCTTTTCTTTTTAAAACCCTTCTGATACCTATTTATTTTGATTTGGTTTTTCTTTTAAATATTGCATGAATCTTTTGAATATATTTTTTCTTCATTGTGTAACTGTGCCAGGGTTGTCGTTAGCTGGCTCAACCTGTATGATGAAATGGGACTCTGGGCGGGAGGGGGTTATTCTGGAGTGGGGGCAAGGAGGGATCCAGGTCTGATAGCCCACGCGAGGCCCGCGCGCCTCCTCAATCAATCCAGAGCCCTGGAATTTCCATCAAGTGGTTATTTGCTGGCGTTTTTCCTTCTTACTACTCACAAGACCCGCATTTTGATAGCTGGAGAGATTTTTGTAAGTTTCTTGCGAAACCTGCGTTTTCTAACACTGTAGTGATTGAAGCCTTTAAAAACTCGTCTGTGAGGTATTTGGAAAAACTCGGCAAATTAACTGCATTAGTGAAACAGCAGAGATGGTCACTGCAAGTGTTTCCAGTAAAGTAAAACTCCCACCCTGGATCATTTCACTGAATGCATGGATCGGGGTACAGCACGGTTTCCAACAAACCTAGCAGGTCCCTGAGCGCACGCTGAGGGTCAAGTAGATTCTGATATGGATGTTCTGGGGAAAGAAAAAACAAAAATAATCCAATTTGTCAGGCAGAAAGTAGAAATGTAGTTCCCATCCGTCAGCTGAACGCTGGCTAGCAAGAACTGAGAAACGCTTTCACTCCAAGTGCTCGAGTGTGCAGTAGTACCTGTAATTCCAGCCTATCCCACTTGCATTGGCGGCCATAAACCTGCGGCGACCTGGGAGGACATAGCAAAACCTGCTTGGTCTGTTTTGTCACTTGGCATCCTGCTTCCCAGGTTCCAGCCCCGTAACACAGCCGAGAGACGGCAGCACAGGCTCTGCGCAAAAAGGTTTTGAAGAAGAGGGGAATGAGGCCTGAGTGCCCAGCTTCAGCTGAGTGTGGGTTTGATAGTAGTAGAGGAATTTTTGCTCTTCTGCTTGTGAAGGAAAGATGGCATTTTGTGTCGAGGAGGACTTTGTCAAATAGTTCCAAATTTAATGCCTCCTCTGTAAAACGGGGAAAAAGCTCACATGAGCTCTGTTTATCTTTCTGGAGTTTAATCGCCATCCATGATCAATTTACACTCCTTCTCTGCTTTGCTATTTTTATTTTNAAAAAAAAAAAAAAAGAACCCAACCCAAAAATCTGTCTTTCCATTTGCTATACGCAACGTTTGGATCTTCTAAAACCCCAGCTTCAGGGGGAGCAGACCACCAGAAACAGGAGCCTGTGATAAAAGCGAGCGTCTCCTCTCAGATTGGCCTTGACTCAGTTTAACTGCATAGCCCAGATTTTGAAACAAACCATATGCATTTT
>VYZM01024128.1:0-76404 GCA_013398915.1 Dromas ardeola | reverse complement strand
AAAAAAAGGTCAGACTGAAGGGCTGCCTGGCTCGTGCCACAAGCATTGTTTAATGCTCATTTTTACAGTAGGGAAACCTGCCGTTACATATCTCAATGTATCGAGGTCACTAGCCAGAAGCTGAAGGAAATAGGATAAAATTGCCTAGGTGTGAGCATTTAAATACGTGCATACACGTACATGTATATAAAAGAATGCACTGAAAGAAAAATACCAGTGTTTCAGTACATATGGCCGTGTAATTCCGCACAATAAACAAAGCATCACGAAAATTGCAAACAAATAGCAAATATGCTCCTGCAGAATGAAAGCGAATGAAGGAAAGGGTTTCTTAGATTAATGCGTGAACAGCTGCATCCCCAGTTCAGTCTCCTGGCTGGTATGAATAATGGATGGGCTAAGAGGCAAAATGCACAATAATGTTCTTTTATTAATGAAAGGAATATATATCTATATTTGGTGGCCAGCAGTAAATTAAGACAAGTGAAAAGAAAAACAGTCACTGCTCACATTCATAAAATGCAGTTACTTCAATCCAATAATTACTGACCTGACAGAAAATATCACCCCGCAACTAACAGAAGGTGCTTCCCACTGCAAATCCAACATATATATTAAAGCAGTTGTAGGTTTTGAATGTCTGTTCATAAACACAGAGTTCAATGTTTTCCAAGAAAAAAGAATTTGCATGGCTCAGGAGTCCTGCAACATCAAGACATAGAAATCAGGAAGAAGACACTTACTTACTTTGGCAAAATCCTGGAAAAATGCTAACTGTATCTTAGTATATAGGTGACAGAAGCAATGATTTTAAAATAATGCTCCACTACTTCAAATTAAATGCATTTCCAAAAATGGCTTGTTAACCATTTGGTGCCGGGTGTCGGGATTACTAAATGTTGATGCAAAATACATTAGTGCTTAATGAAGTGCTTCAGACCCACCAGCACCAAACTATTTAGAGGCAATCCACTTATCTGCTGCTGGATAAGAAGCTCTACATCTCCTCAGATGGATTGTAAGAGGACAGCCGCATATCTTAAATAAGAATGATGTCCTTACATTTTAGTTGCCGTTACTATCATATAGTGCTCAAAGTTCTCACTCTCTCACCTCGAGCTGGGAAAAAAAATGTCAAAATGTGATAATGAAAATCTGGGATTTGCAGCCCTGTGAAGCATAAGTGCACTTCAGATCCTCTTATTATTTATTGAAAGAGTAGCTTAAAGTAGAAATGCCCTGGAAATCCATAATGGACTGGTTCATGCATCGGCGAACCACCCAGCTGAATAGTAGATGGAATAATAAATCTATTAAACCAAGGCAATGCGCATAAGAGGCCTTTGTTACAAAAACAGTGATAATAATGAAAAAGCTGATTTTTGGAATATGCCCACGTGCACAAGAAGGTGAAACAGTAGGTGAAAATTGCACTTACAAAAAACACATGCAGGCATTACTCAAATGTATTGCGTCCATCTCCCCAGCGTTCCAAAGTTTTAATCTATCGTCTTTTGAAATTCTTTAGAGGTAAAAAATAACTGTGACCTCTTTAAATGAAAGCTAGCATTTGTGCAGAACGCAAAGTGGCCATACCGCCTGGCAGTGTAAGAGACACTGGAAATGCAAAACGCCATTGTAACATTGGGCAGAATGAGCCCAGTCTTGCAAGTTCTGTGGGGCTTGTGAGCGCTCTGTCTGTGGCCAGAGCTGACCTGTTTTGTAGTCGTGACATATGAAACACTAAATGTTAGACCATGATCTAAGTTTTTTTTGCTTTCACTAGATAAATACTCCCTTCTTTAGCTCTCTGTGGCTTCATACATTTTTATTCGATAAGCTCTTTGGGTGAGAAAGGCTCTGAATGTCTCTCAGCCCAGGAGAGTAACCACAATAATGCCCCTGAATCTACAAGCCTGCCTTTATAAAGACCAATTAGATCAAATTCAAGGGGCACCTGGGATAAAAATATGAAGAAAAAACATAGCCTCGAGATATCCCAGGAAGTTTCTGAAGGGTTAGGAAGCCAGAAATATTTGGGCATACAAACTACAGCATAAGGTGCTGGATTAGGTGGGACGATCCTTAACGTTTTTGATTAACAAGGAAGTGCCTTTATGTATATTTAAACAAAAGCCCCCAAAGCTTTCCCCAAAATAGTAGAAAAGTAGTATTTCGGGGCCTATTTTTTTAAAGAAATCTTTAAAATGATGTCCTGATATTTAATTATCTAGCTAGTTCTGCAGTTTCATATTTTTGTCCTTTAAAAAAAGCAATATCCTAGGTTAAATTTCAAAAAGAATCTTTTATTTAAGAGCCTTCACTTCTGTGTAACTTATCTAATTTTAAATTCCTTCAGTTTTTACATAGACATTTACCATTCTCATGTAGCAGATTTTAAAAATAAATTTTGAACTTAATACAAGTATTTTTATTTATTGGGCCAGAAATGTTTAACTTTCTCGGAGGAGAGTATCTGTTTCCACAGGATGATGTGATGTGGTTTAAAGTTTAAATAAATGCTTATTTCCTGTAAGCATAAAAAATATTTTAAATGGAAATCTGTATTTCATAGAATGGTAATGTATGCCATTCTTTTCAATTTTCACACAGAATTACATACTGTATGCAGTATATTCACTGTGTGTAAAAGATCGAGGTAGTCTTCTGTTTCACATTAAAATATAATCAAAAACTGAATTGGTTCAAGGCTAAGAAACGTAGAAGGCATTGAAAATACTAATTAGAGCTCTTAGCTGAAAGATTAGCGGTAAACAAAGAAATTCTCGGCAGATGAGAAGTGCTGGATTTTGTAGCAATTATTATTTAAAATACAGGGATGAACTTATCGAAGTTAATTATTTGGCCCCTTTAAGGTAGTTGTGTGAAGGTCCTAGACATAAAAATAATAGTTCGGCAATTTAGCCTAACTAAATCCATTTGCTATAGTAGCTCTGTACTCTTGTCCATCTTTCTGTCTCTATTACATCATTACTGAATGCTGATTACATTATTTTAGAGCAGGGATTGCTATAATACTATTCTGCACCGGTATGATGGATTTAGTTTTCATTTTGTTCTCAAAAATATGTTGGCTATAAATACATCTCTGCTCTCCTATGAGGCTCGCACTATAACTGGTAAATTTTCTAGAGAAATCAGTCATGTATATCTCAAGAGAAAACAATAAATCCTTTGAAGCAGAATAACCTTTTGGCTGCATTCTTTTAAATTGAGATTTTCATACTAGGGACAAATTTTACAAGCCTTAGCAGTTAAACCTTTTCAGTTCTCAAAGTTATCTTTGTTTCTAGTGCCCTGATCAGATATTTGTTTGCATTTTGTATGTCACCTTACTAGCCACCTGCCTTTTCCCTTTTTGCTTTTTCCAAAAAAAACCACGGGCCATGTTTTAAGCAGGCAGCCCTGCTTGGCAAAGCAGTTAAATATGTGTCAAAGTGCTCTTGCTGAATCAAGGCCATCCTGTTAAACTTGTAATTTTACAACGATTTCAGGGACTGCAGTCTAATGCACTGTAATCAAGAAAACCGCAAAACCCAGTCCCATGCTTGAAATCATTGGCCAGAGTTGGGCTGCCCTTACCTGGATTGCAGTTCCCCTTTGTAAACGTGCCAGACAAAGCAGAAGAAAGGATGTGGCTAGAAGTCACAGCCGTCTTATTAAGACTTGCATTCTCAAGAGTGACAGAAACTGATCAAAATATAAAGCCTACCAAGTAAACATTCTTCTTCCTTTTCTAGATACTCTAGGTAGACCCAGATAAAATTCGTGGAGTATTCAATTTGATAGACCTTGGTTAACAGGAGGAGACAGGGTGGTCAGGCCAGACGGGTCTTTCCGTCAGAGCTCTTCAGCGTTCTCCCTAAGAACATCCATTGAGAGGCATGAGGATGTGTCAAAGAGCTGGGCTACCTCCCTTCGGTGTTTGTTTTTCTCTCTTGTCTGACAACTTCATCACAATCCATCTTTGTTAGCCGATTGCACTGACTTGAACATGGGTGAGTGTGTATCAGCCTTCATTAGGTCAAATCAAAGACAAGTGTACATCTCTGCCTTGCCTGTAGAAACAGATTTATACTTTGAGAAGGGTGGGGGGAAGGTCAGTTGGTATTTGGCTTGAAATTTGAATCTATTAAAGGATGAAATTAATAGCATCCAGAAGTAGAACATATGGCATCCATATATATGGTACTGTATTTGCTTGATGATGTCACGCTACCTCTTACGGTTTGGGAAATGCACTTTTTAAAGCATTTAGCTATGTTGTGGGCTCAACCTTTCAGACCTGACTGAGACAGAACAGGTTTAATTTGGTCTGAACATTTATTATCCCTGGTATTTGCAGGCCACGTAAAAACTCATGGTTTTCATTAGCTTTGCATTTCACACACAGCCTAATTTCATTTATTCTTATTTTATGCCCCTGCCAGACCACCGCTCTTGATAAGGAGAGGCAGGTTTTCCGACGAAGACGCAACCAGGATGTGAGGGGACGTTACAAGGCACAGCAAGCTCCACCTGAACTCAACTCCGAATCGGAAGACTATTCACCAAGTTCATCCGAGACTGTTCGCTCACCTAACTCACCCTTTTAATAAAACACTTTTACTCAAAAGTCTTGGCTTTAACCCTTTGAGACCCTGAAAATCCTTCAGACCTGTGTGAAGTGATTACAGCTGATCTATCCAGCGGTAAATGCTGGGATGGTGGAACACAAAAGGGTGCTCACAGAATCTTTGTAAGAATAATTTCCTAATTGATTGAAATACTTGTTCTCTGTTTAGATTGCAACTTGCTGCTAATATGATCCTCAAAGGGTTAAGGCTATTTTGCTTTTTTATTTAAAGATAGAAGCAGTGAATGTTTTCATCAGTGAAGCTAGGACCTGCAGTATGTAATTTTAGCACATGTTAACCCTCTGAGTAAACGATCAGCTTAAATCCTGACAACCCACATTAGGGCTTTATTCTGGCTTTTTTGCTTTTATACGCACATATCTTTTATACTACCCTAAAGTTCCTTGCCTGTTTCTGGCCAAAACAGTATCAAACGCGCTATTGCTTAGGGGTTACAAATGTAGGCTTTAAAAATGAAAATAAAATTAAACAAACGGTATCTTCTACAGCTTCTTGTTCTAAACCTGCATCATACTTCCACAGGGAGTGACTGTTGTTGGAGGATATTATGCAGGCTGAATGGGAAATTCAGTTTAGGGCAGCCTCATAGTTTACAGAAGTTGACATGATGATGGCCACAAAAGGTTGCTTCCATATCGTTTGCTGCTAATGACAATGCAGAGTCTTGAGAAATGGCTTGAGGACACGTTCTGTCATGTAATGGTATGTAATGATCTAGTTGAGAAGTTCCTGGTTCCTTTGCCTCACATTCAGAAATGTACAGGCATCCTCTCAGCATGACCTGGTTATTCTGGGAGAGACATTTTTAAAGATTAATATTGATGAGAATTACCCTTAAAATAGCTAGAGTACTTCTAAATCGGGGAAAATAGAAGTCATTTAATATATGTGTAAAGCCTAAACTGAATTAGCGAAAGTTTTGTCTTAGAATGGAGAAACTAAAAATTATTCACCATTTCTATTTGTAATATTTAATAAAATGGGCATTTACACAGAGTATACATATTTCTGGTTTGTTACAACCTCAACACAGCATTATAGCATTTTATTTAACCGTTATCGTAAAGTTGGCTTCCACGGAAATATTACACTTTGTAGACTTTTGCTTCAGATATGACAATTTGAAAGAAAAGATCCTATAAAATCACTCAGAATTATACTTGAATGAAAAAGGCAACTTCCAAAATCCTGTTCTAGAGTAGAAAACAACACTATGAAATTTCTACTTTCTGTTATTACTCATATAAAATTGAAGTTTTCCCCTCTAAAGTTAAAATGTTTTCATGGTGTTTTTGAAAAGTTGCATAAATGTGTTTTCCTCTTTCTTTCTCCCTGCTCTTTTTCTCTTGTTCTTTCTCTTTCTTTCATGTCACATGGCTAGAAATACCAATATGCTGCCCAAAAAGATATGCAGACTTTTCTGATCTCGCTGGGAAATATAAATAAGTTTTGGAGGACACATGACAAGTTGCCCACAGTGCCATTTCCATTCTGAGTTGTGTTTGCTCTGGAACTGTCCCTGTGAGCAGTTGTGGCAGCAAATGTGTACCTGCAGCTTGTTGGAGCTAGGGTAATGCTCTTTTGTATTTCTAGTTGGAAGTATCGGTTGAACCATATTTCAAGCCGTGTTGAAATTTTTTTGTTTCTCCATCCTTTGAACTGCATCTTTCATTGTCTCAGTCACGAAAATTTATGTATTAAAAGCTCTGAAGATTTTAAATACAGGAATTTCATCTTACGAGTCTTCGCACAAGTGGTACAAGGTATTTCACGCAGAATACAGTTAATTTCACCCAATGTTAATAATCTAGAAGTGAGACATTTAGTCTGAACTAGATCTCCAGACTTCCTTGGTAATACAGAGAGATCAGCATTTCCAGGTTTGATTCATCTCACCTGTCATGGGCCCACATCTCAGGCAGGACTCATGCATTGATTCCCCTATTACTCTCACCCCATTGACTGTAGAAGGAACTGCTGGTGGAAGCTCACATCAGACACCAAACTTCAGATTATGAGTTTAGTAAAATGAATCTCATCAGGAGACTCTGATCTCTGAATGTACATCCATGGGCAGAAGGCCTGTACGGGACCTCAGTTACTCTGTCTGGAACCTGAGTAACAGCATCTTAACCCAAGTGAAGCAGAGAGGTGTCTTGCAGGAGAACTCCACAGTGGCAAGAGTTGAAGGGATAAATACACAAATTCTCTGATTTTAGGTTTTGGGAAAGGGCTGTGTCTGTGGCAGATCCTTGACCATGCCCATCCAACCCTAGAGTCACTGCGGAGAGACCTTTGGTAGATAGGGCACAGCCACTGCCATTGCAATGTTAATGGTTGTAGTTTGATAACATTTGGATAGGACAGGGATTATTTTTCCGTAGGACCAAACCCTCAGCCAAGGTAAATCCCCCCCTTGCCACTTACCTACATCAATTTACAGCAGGTCAGAGTCTGGCACATGTTTTTCCAGCCCTTCCCACATCATATCACAGCCTTCCCTTTAGAAGAGATACAACTCAGCCACATAAATGCAAGACATACATTTGGTAATAAAAAGGTGTCCATAAATACCACATGCTCCTTGACTATTGGGAAAATTTGGCAGTCTTAAAGCACAGGCCAATGTTCATTCTTCTTAATTGGAGAGGGGAGTCAGGAGAAAAAAAATAAAGCTTCACCTTATGCATGAGAAATATTATTCAAAAACCCATCTGGGATTTTCCTATCACCTTTGCTTTGCTTTGCTTTGGAATACAGGGGTATCATTAAAATAAGATGTTTGGCTCCTTCATCTTACACCATCTTGTACAACTTAAAATGTATGTAAAAATAATCCTAGATCCTGAAATCCCTACTCATCCCCAACATCTTACATGTTTCGGATCTTTGGTTTATGTTTTATGAACATAGCTATAATAATATTTATTTTAAGTTATTTTTGGATCTGTGAGAGGTCGCGTTTCAAATTGCTGATAGCCTCTTTTTAGGCTTCAGGGAAAGGTATCCCAATATTTAAACTGCTTTAAAAGTGGTTTCCGTGATGGTTTTATATATATCCATATATATATTTAAATATAACCATATATATGTATAGTTTCATGGAAATAATAATGGTTTGGGCTCATTTGGCAGCAAGTGCCTCTTTTCTTGTCTAACCTCTGAATTCCTGGGGTAAGTGAAGACAGAATACGTGGCCCTAAAAATACTTGAAACACCAGTGAAAAGAAGAAATCAAAGATAACAGACTATTTCTAATGTGATAATCTGGGAGAGCACATAGCACACTGTGGTCATTTTGCTGTAATACCCACCAGTCCTCCTGACTTCTTTCTTCATTTCCCTTTTGAATCATTGCATCGTATTAGTGCTAAATGTGATGACAATTTTTTTTTAATGCTTTTTACATGTACAAGGCCAACTTCCTCCCACCAAGCCTATGTTGTTAGCTGAGATGGATGGCAGTCGTGGTAGGCACCGTCTATCACCACGGAGATGGAGAGGAGCGCTTCCAAAGGGTGATTCAGGTCATCTAACATTTGGTCTCTGGAGATGCCTGTCGGTCTGAGGAGAGTAGAACAGGGTCACTTCCAGCTTAATTCCTCTCAATTAAATGTAAGCGGGGATAACGTGGACTCCAATCTAAGTGCAATATTCTAGTGAGCTTATATGCAGTAAGCAAACTTTGATGTGAAAATGTAGTATGGGTAGGTGATAGCACGGAATTAGTTAAACGGTACTGAGCTGGGTGTTGTCTCATCGAGACGAATCCATCTAAGAGTTAAGCATCTAATCGAGGGCAATCATCGAAGCTTCCCTTATAGTTGCTAGAGACTGGCTTCTCTAGTGGATAATTAAAATTCTAGGATGGATGAATCGCTCACTAGATGAGGTGCCTAGCCCAAATATATTTAGAAAATGATTTATTAAGTCATGACATGTAAATTAATATTTCTGTAAGTTAACAATTTTCATAGCATTAATGTACAAAAAATCCAGAATACTATGGTTCTACTCAGAGGGTTAACAGAAAAGCACTAGGCATGCTGATTACATTGGTGTATCCAAACTGCTTTGCTTTTTTAGCCAGTGTTTGCTGATTTTTTCAGAAAATTCTTGAAAAATTTCAAGTTTGAAATAATTTAAGTGTTGTTGTTTAAGGAATTTCTATAACCAAATTAATCTTATTTTTAGCTTAATTTACCACAGGAATAATATGTATCATTGATGCAGTGTAAGTCTGTAGTTATCAATTTTATTAATTCCACAAGTGATTCCAGAAATCTCTCTTTTTTTAAGTACTTACTATAGAGCTTACAATGGTGGCATAGGTGACTGAGACTGTCTTTCTTATTGGTAAACAAACAATATTGTAATTTCAAGAAAGTCCTAAGAATCAGCTTTTCAGTTTGGTAGTGTACTAGTTAGGGGAAAGCTATCTCATGACATGCATTGTGTAAATCATCTTTGTAGATGAAGATTGTTCATATTAATGAACACATTCCTTTTCCTTGACATTGTAGCAGAAACTGTTTACTTGTTAATGAACAACCAATACATTAATTTGCTTCAGACTGTTAGAGGGGAAAGTGAGATTCCAGTCATTGACAATGTTATTGCTTTACAGTAGCCCTCATCCAATTTAAATGTGGTGCATACTACAATAAGCAAAGCCAAACCTGTGAATAAACTCCTGAAAAAAGCCTGGTGGGTCTTTATTCAGTTGGGTGCTCGCATACAGTAGCGTGTGACAGCAGGAAGGCTTTCAAGGATTGTCGAAATGAAAGCGATATATCCACAAATAAGAGCTAAATTGCAGTCCTTTCCCTATGGGGCATATATGTTTAAAAAGAAAAAGAAAAAAAAAAAGGAAAGGAAAGAAAAGAAAAGAAAAAAATTGGCTCAGAGGTTTTGCAGTGCTACTATATTACCACAGGGCAAGTACATTAAATCATTGTTATTTGCTAGCCTGGGGTATATGTTAGAAAATGGCATCTTTTTTATTTAGTTTAGATTGTGGGCAGGGA
Source organism: Dromas ardeola (assembly GCA_013398915.1). Taxonomy (NCBI): domain Eukaryota; kingdom Metazoa; phylum Chordata; class Aves; order Charadriiformes; family Dromadidae; genus Dromas; species Dromas ardeola. Next base: position 66,719 of record VYZM01024128.1, on the reverse strand, counting down.
GAGCTTTCCTGATATTATTGCAGTGCTGCCATGGTTAAGGCTGTGTTAGTATTTCCATTATAAACTCTTAGTCTCAAAGGTTTTTAATTTGATTGTAAAAATTTGCTGCAGGCAGAAACTTGGCATACAATTTTTCAGCTCAGAGTGATTCTTTCCCTAAAATATGAGGGAAATCAGCTTGACCTCTTTGACATTTATTTTCGAAGCGTACACAAACATTCCCACACACAGACGCAAAGGCGAATTTTATGCAGCTCATTTCAGACGTGTTGCATTTTCAAGCGTATCTCGCAGGTCTTAGCTACAAAGGTGACAGCTCAGAACTTTTGGGCATTTTGAAAACCAGGGAGAAAACGCGGTGATCAAGAGCAAGAAATGTTCCACACGTGGGGGAGTTTTCTTTCGATGTGACAAGCATTTAAAGTTTGCGCAGTAACGGGTGTGTATATACGCCCTGCTGAGTGCTGGTGTGATTCCTAAACCCATTAGTTTAAGTCATTCCACGTAGCAAATGCTAAATGTGAACGCGCTGAATTTCCCTGTAAGGCTGGGAGAAGAAGGAGTTTTGCCTTGTGTTGTAGAGTAGCACCGTGGACAAAGCTGACGTTACACCAGCCAAAAGGGTCCACAAAGAGAAGAATCAAAGGAACGTGTTTTCTCTTAAGGGGAAAAAAAATTGTCTGACTAAGACAGGGTTGAAAGCTCACGCTGAATAAGAGAGGTATTAAAAACAGTTTAAAAAGCATAAGTATGGAATCATTTGAAAACTATAAAAGTGCGAGGGAGCCACACAGTGTAATGAATCCATGCGCGGAGCCAATCAGCTACTAATCTGGAGGAAATTTACAGCTACAAACAGGCATAATTAATATACAAATCAAACACACCCAGCGGCAGATGGAATTGAAATCCTACTTCTTTTAGCAAACATAATGCAGACCTCTTCCTCATATATTCACTAAATGAGACCGTGTGTAGCTGTTTGAAGTAGTGTTACATACAGGCTAGTGGGGAAATTAGGTGTTTAAAAAATGACTGTAAATTAATTTTTTTTAATAACAGTTTCGCAATATGCTTCTACCTGAATGGATCCTTTTGGGAAATGACAGTTTTCAAAAAGTGATGTCTATGCATTTTATATTTGTCTACGTATATACTTAGATAACCCATACCAAATAGCTTCAGTAAGAATTGAGTTGCAATGTTGAGGCTTCATATTACTCGCAGGTTTCTGCAGCAGGGGCCAGAGAAAGGAACAAAGCATCCATGAAATAGAGTTCATGGAATGACACCCCTGTAACGGGGACATCTTCCTAATCCTTCCTAGTGATTGCCTTGAGTCATGAGCCACAGCACTCAGTCATTTCCTAAAGGGTTCACCCTACCTAAGTGGGTGGGGTGGGGACCCTTGGACAGAGTTGTGACATTTTCTTGGCATGCACCTGCGGTGGATTTGACATTTTGTCAAGCCATGAGTAAATATCAGTTTGGGAAGATAACTGTTTATGCTGAATGACAGAGCTAGAAAAAAAGCATATAGGTAAAAATTAGCCATGACAAATGTAGCTTGGCATTTGGAAGATGGTTTCTGATCAACTGATCAAACAGATTTTTGAGAGTTTTTTCAAATGGGACCATTGGAGTCAAGAAACTCCAGTTGATTTTCAGGTGAAGCTTGATCTGTTGATGAGAAACTTTCTTCTTGAGGTGTTTCTGCTATGTCCTCATATGCGTTTCCTGTCTTAGGAAGACACTGGACTCAGAAACCCAGAAGATACCTTATATTTCTATGTTCCCAGCAGATTTTAAAGCTAGTGATGAGTTATTCATACACATCTAATTTTAAGTGCCTGGAGGAAAAAAATAGTGATGAAAAAGAAGCCTAGCTTACTTGTCTAGAGTTACTCTCAAGAAGAGCTGACATTACTACTATAACTGTTACTGCTACTACTACTGCTGCCACCACCACCATTGCCATTCAGAGGTACTTTTTTTACCTACACATGTCCATTAGGTGCCTGGAACACTTCCATATCTGCTAATAAGAGCAGAAGGGTCTTATATGAATAACAGCATCTATAAATTTATTTTCTTTTTAAACACAATGCCCACAGCTATTGAAGCTGGGGTCCGTAATACGGTGAGAGTTTGAGAATTGGTAAGAGAGAAACTGGTAAATTGAGAGAGAGGGTTATTTGCAAGGTATAAATGCAATGATCGGATGTTCAAGGGAATTCCTGGTGCTGTATCTTGCAAAGGAGAGCGATAGATTTTTTTCTCTTCAGCAAATCCAAGCACATAGGAAAAAGCAAATAAGCCTTTAAGATATGAACTTCTGACAATTTGGCGTTCATCATAAATCTTAACTAGGTGTAGTCTTTGTGAAATTACTTCAGTGTAATAGGTCATTAAAATTTCAGGTGGGTAACATAAGATCTTGACAACTTTTGCCATTGATAGTTAAGGGGTGGGAGTAATCAGATTGACTGACTGATGCTAAAACTAGAAGTAGTTTAGGAGAGGTGTTTCCAGAGAGAATTGATGTGAAAAAATGGGGGAGGAGGAGGGCTCTTGAGTAATTCCCAGAGGCCAATTTATCACTTGGTATTTGTGCTAATCTTCAGTGTCGTATCTGAGGGAAAAAAATTTACTCAAACTGGTCCAAGGTTAAAGACATAACCGCTATAACTTATTTTCTATTTTATTAAGGAATTAATAAAAACCTTTTATATTCTGCCTGAAAGAAAATTGTTAAAGGATTAGTTGAGTGTGAAATTAAATAGCACTTTCCTCATGCATGCTAAAAAGCTATCTAAGGAAGTAGTGGCCTTTAAACAAGTTTCTAAATTATTTCAATTTAGAAAAATTTTCATTTCTTCTGAAAAGTAAGAAATTCAGGAATTGCTATGTGGTTTGAATAGCATTTTCAAAGTACTAATTAAATAATTAAATACATGTTCCTGCAAAAATTAGGAGGGAAGCCAAATGCCATTTTTCAGATCCTGCCATGTATGCTAATAAATGTAAATGAACAGGAATGAGATCTGATATTGTCACCTTAACTTATGAGCTAAGTTTTTAAGTCGTTGCTTAATTTTATGTAAAATATTTGCTTAAAATGGTAATAAAAGAGTAGAAAAGGACAAATCACTTAGTACTTCAGCTCTAGCCTGGACTCCTAACAAGCTCATGTTTCCCGGGCAGAGAAGCATTACAATGTATTTCAATTCAGTCATCACAAGCAAGCCACTAAGGAGTTACATCCAGCTGCATTCCTGAGAAGCTGTGCTCAGGCTTTAAAAATTAGTCATGCAGCCACATCCTAGTTTTCCCACATAAACCTCTGCATCAAAGTGAGTCTTGATGAACATGATTTTAAAAAAAAAAAAAAAGCAACTATTCAAAAATTCGCACTTCATGTGTTAATTCCCCAGCACAGGAGGTGAGTTTGGATAAGCATATGGAAATCAAATATAGTTGTGGACTGACAGCCTTTGTATCTGGTGCCCTTCAGCACTATACATACCAACTCTCATGAGAAATCCAAACACTGTTTTACAGTGGAAGCCTGCTAAATCCCACTAATGACTGGAAGTTTCATTGTAAATGGCTGGATTTTGGGTATTAGCAGGTGAATGAAAAAATACAATAGAAGACCAGAGGATAATGCTTTGCATAGTGTACTTTTTCATTTGTTCTGACAATTGATTTAGTTTTAATTTCATACTTCATACATTATCAGCAAATGTGCTCGAGTGTAAAAGCTACAAATAAGGAGTCTGAGTAATATGAGATCCCACCAGGGCTCTCTGATTATTTTTGCTGAAAGGCAGAAAAAGTGCTATTTTATCTATGTTGATAATAGTGTGTATTTTATCCTACCCTCATTTACAAGTTAATAGTTGCTATTTAACAGCTGGTTCATGGAACAATTCTTGATGCAGGAGATAGCTGCAAAACTAAAGAGTCTGTCAGAAGATGTCTGTCTGTCTAGAAGATGAATTTTTATGTTCACAGAGATTATAAACTGACAACAGGGTTATTGGCATGTGGTACTTTCCCTTTTGGACTTCATCCTCCCAAAGAGTGTGTCCTCCATCTTACTGGCAGCACAAGTTTTTGGCATGCTGAAATGAAGACTAGTGATTAGTGATGACCATAAACCTTCATGAACCTTCAAACAAAACAGCCCCGTTCTTCTCTGTCTCCTTTCGCACACCTCCAGCCCCTCCAGGCCACTTGTTTCTTTCTCCTTCCTACACTCCCCTTCTCTCGAGCGGTGCAAAAATTGTACATCGTTGTGGTAAAACGGATCAGGGAAACTGCTCCAGGAGAATAAAAGATTTTTACCCTGCATTAATCACCTGGTTCTGTTCGTTGCTCCGATACACCAACACACAAGGAAAAAGGGTATGAAAAAGTGACTGCTGCAGTGGGAAGATGGTACTACGTTCAACAGCAGTGGTGGCTTAAATTGTAAATGAAAGAAAAGGGTCAGGTCTAAAAAGTGTGTATTGTGGCTGTTGGGATCAAGTTCTACACTGTTGTTCTTTATATCTGGAGTTTTCAAAGCACTTTTATTTTGAGTAAACTGAAAGAGTGGGGTGACACGAGAAAATATTACAATAACAAAAGAAGAAAGACTTGGAGGAAGTTGGGACATGATCACTTACGTTTAAACATCACATACGCGCAGTAAAACTGGGGATATGTGGAGAGGAGGCATCAGGTGTTGCCTTCAGATTACCTGCATGCTTTAGATTTTTCCAATGGTTTCTAAAGGACAATGATGGAAGACACACACAGACTCTATCTTGCAGTCATTTGCCCCAAGGTGATGAATGACATATAGCTTTATTATTTGTTGCCACTTAACCTTCAAGACAGGAAACGGCAGTTGCTGGAAACCTTAAGCTCAGAGACTGCCCTGGTTGTAGCTTTTTGCTCTGCCCCAGAGCTGCGCTGGTTCAGCAATGTTTTCCACTTGTCGTGGTGTAGGTAGAAAACTAAACCCTGGTCCACTGCATACCAGCAGGTGGGCTTTACACTGGTGGTCTCTGCCAGAAAATGCCAGCAGCCATGACATCTGCACTGTACGGTCATCAGCCTCTTCGGCCAGGTAAAAATTGATGTTGCCTTAAATACCATTTAGTCTGTCTAAATGAAGGCCAGTGAAATCCTCTTTTTTGAAAGATAACTGAATCAATAATAACCATGAAAGGCACACTTCTGCGAAGGGACTGAAAAATGCAGCTATTGAGGTGCTGGTTTGTTGCCTCTGTACTGTCTGTGAGCATGTGCCAGACATCAGGCAGCAAATGGGGACCCCGTGGGCAGCTCACAAATCAGTAGTAAATGCTCATAATCAAGTCTTCCCTGGAAAACATACGGATCTGGGTTTGGAGTTTGCGTTCGTTTTTCTAAACAAGAAACTTGTTCAAAACTCAAGCTTGCCTCCTGGTATTTGTTTCTGTTATGTTCAGGGAATTGGGACTTCGGAAATACTAAAAAAAAAAAAAGAAAAAAGAAAAAAAAAAGAAAGATTAACAGCATTACATCAAAGAACTATCCAAATCTTATCGTGATTTCTCCTCCTTGGGCAACAGGCAGATTAGGAAGATAGGATCTAGATTATATCCAACTGCTCATTCTGAAGTACAGACATATTGCTCTCCAGGCAGAGAAATCACCTGAATGGAAACCTTGGTAATTCACTCTTTATTTCCCTTCGCATACCTTGGAACTTGGTATTGTTATTTTATGTGCAGCTGCCACATAGTCAAATCTATGGTACAACAACATTCCAGGATATCCCCCAAACAGATATCTTTTTCTACCAGCTCTAGGTAGGAGAAACAAATAGACAGGTAGCAAATTTAATGAATGACATTACAACTAGAAAGTTGAACTTTTAGCACTGAGACACTTGCCTGTTATCTGAGATTGCTGGATTTTTGATCAAAAACATGAATTTGCTTGTATTTGTTTGCACAGATACTGAACTTTGAAATATAGCAAGTTTAATTACGCAATGTAGTGAAAAAAGAAAAAGACATCTCTAGTCCAAGGCTTCTAAAATCACCTGCATAGAGAGAAATAAATTTATTCTTTTCTGTTAGACCCCTGAAAAGATAAATCCACTGACCCTGAAAATAGATCTCTCTTTATTCTTGGCCACATCCATAATCCTCCTTTCTTAATAGCTGAAAAGAAAGTCCTAATTAATATGCCACTAGAGATTTTTCATTATTTCTTCAGAATTACCTCTTAATTTACTAGATTAGCCTGATTAAGTAATGAATTTGTCAGTTCCAGTTTTTCCTTAAGAATATGAAATATCTCATTTTTGACCAGGCGATGCTGAATTAAAATGCAACTGAGGAAGACATTTTGGCCTGGATTTCTTTTGTTTAAAAGTCTTTAAAACTGTTTTCTTAATGCACACCCAATTACTGAAGGCTGCAGAGCCCCACAGGCCCTCTCTACCTGCAGACTTTGCAGCCACAGAGCTGCCCTGCAGGCTGTTCCCCCTCAGCTGAGAGCCAGGACACAAAGGGAAGACCACAATCCTGCCATTACAGCAGAGCAATTTGGTCGTTTACCGAAATGCCTGGTTGAAGTGCCACTAAAGATGTGCAATCACTCTCCTGCAGAAGTGGTCTCTTCCATTGGCTGGAGGAGGAGAAAATCTTATTTTTTTTCCCCCAATGTAGTTCCAGTTTTCTCTGCATCTATGAAGAGCACCGCACTCCTTCACCAATGCATAGCAGAAAAGTTTCGTTTTGTTTCTGCATTCATGCTACATCATTTTTTGAGAACTGTGGGCTTTTCCCTTTGGTGTTTTTGTTGTTGCTAAGAAAACACCTGTGAGTAATTAACTATAATATTTTCTTCCAATTGTGAGTCTGTAATGGATCAGAAAGTGTCATCCTCTTTTCACACATCGGGAGAAACCGGTCCTCGGTCCCTGCGGTCTTTCCCATTTCACCCAAATGCATAAGTTAAGTAGCTAACCCACTGACTGCATGTATTTATGTGCTCAGTAGCCTAATTTGTGTAAAATATGCAGTAACTGCCATTAAAATGTCAACCTTTACCCCTTATAGCAGCTATACTTGGAAGGGAGACTTGTAGGTTCCTGCCTGTGACTCGAGGTTGATGGTACCATAATTGCCATAGGTGGAAATTTTCTGAGGCCATTGGAAAGGTTTAATGACCGGCTGTGTGCCTGTATGGGGACACAGACTGGCAGAAACTGCCTTTTTCTGCCCTGAGGCCGCTGGTAAAACCCTGAGAGAGGCTGAGAACTCAGTCAGTCTAGAAGCTGGAGTGGGATGGAGGTTGGTATTCATATATATATAAAAAAATGATAGATGGAGAAAGCCAAACCACAAATAACCATGTGGTACTGAAATTCCTAGAGACCAGCAGTTCACAAATCAAGAGAACATACCCAGTGAAGAGTGATGAGCTGAAAAGGAGAGCACAAAAACCTGAGACGCTGTGAACCAAGCAAAAGTTTCCAGACTGCAGGGTTTCAGTGACTCACGGTCTAAAAGGTTCGGTGATGCAGGAGCCGGCAAGACACGGCTGGCTGCTCTGGCTGCGGAACATTTCACGCTGCACAAGCGTGCAAACAATGTGGTGATGGCGAGGTGCAACGTTCTCAGGGGAGGAGCGGGCAGCTGGCTCCGTCCGGTCGTGCCAGCATGGGGGCAGGAGCCAGCTCCCCACTTTGAAGGAGTAGACTTCATGTTTTCCGCTCGATTCCCAAAACCCATGGATGTTTCTTTTAGGCCAAACAAAGAGGTGACAGCTGCTTTTGTTTTAACGTCCTGTCTGCAGCTCTGATGTTGTGTCAGTGCTACAGGGTTACGCTCTGCTCAGGGGAGACTTCACCGCACCTGGCACGGGGGAAGGCCTGAAACACATCAAACAGATGAAGATTTTTAGAAGTAGAGCTCTAATGGCCTCCAGTGAGCCTGTGCAACTATTGGTGTCCAGAAACTTTTCAACTTGCCCAAATCACAGGAATAGCACTTGGCCTCTCTCTGACCCCAGCATCAGCTTAGTGGCCAATTTTGTGTCCTTCCAGCAGAGCACAGAGGCATTAGAGCTCTTCAAAGAAACAATGGGAAAATGAGCTGTCAGCTCGAACAGCCAAGGCCTATGTGATGGCCAAGATCTGGTTTGTTTGTTAATTTTTAGCTTATGTGAGGTGTTCTTTAGAGAGGCGGTGGTCCACGTGGAGGGGCAGCAGCCAGCTCCCCCGGGAGCAGTGCAGGCTTCTCCGCTGAGCCCTGGTGCCCATAGAAACAGGGAAATTACTGGAAACAGTGAGGAACAGACACGGCCCGAGCTCAAGGGTGATGGAAAGAGCATCTGGAAGAACAAAATGCCTTTGTTACAACCAAAAAGCCATGAAGATGGCTGAAGCAGAGGCTGAGAGAAAGGATCTATCTGCAAGGGCACAATGGTCAGGGGAAGGTGCTTTAATAAATCCTTTTTATTTCTATTCTGTTCGGCATAATCACTCTGAGCTTAAAACAAGTTGGCTGGCCAAGCTTGTGTTTGAATGTAGCCAACCTGGGTGGTTCGAGGGCACCTTCTGGGTCCACTTCCTGAAAAGAGTTAAGTTTTGGTGGGGCCAGCTCAACACTGCGCCTGACTCGAGGCAGTGACGTTCAGGGAGACCTTGGCCCTCTTTAAAAGTTTGCTCATTTTCAAGCCCTTCTGCCCTGTCCCCTCTTGGCCATCCCAGCTACTGGGTGCTGCTGCCCAGGTCAGGGAGAGGCGCAGGAGGGTGTTTCTCTGCTCTCCCATCTCTGAAATGAAAATGGAAATTGGACGAAGGCAAAGCTTTCAAGGCCTGTTCAGCCCAAGTGCTTTCAGCTGCAGCAAAGCACAAGGGGCAGAGGGGCGATGTGCACAAGCTACTGTGTAAAGAGGATAAATTCAAAGCACTTTTCCAGAAAATATTACAGTACAGGAGAGCTAATGAGGAAAAAGGTAACAGAGATGAGTAATACAGAGAAAAAGTGAAACAAAATAGTGAGAATTTGGAGGCAAATTGGCCAACATTTCAAAAGTCAGGAAGATCCCTTACCCAGCTGTTTCACTGGGACACCAGGGCTGTGTGCTTACCCTCCAGTGATTGGGGTTACACTGTAGATGAGGTAATGGAAATCTGGGCTAGTCAGAAAGTTGAATGGGATAGCCAGAAATCAAACGTCAAACTCTTACTTTACTGCTTACTTGAAGGCCGAACGTGGAAGAAAAATCTCCCACAGGACTTTCATTCAGTCTCACATGTGCTGCCTCTCATATGTGTCTTAAATTACACTCAAATGAGGCTCCTGTGCCCACAGAGCTGTCAACGTACCACTGCTTGCCTGCATCTGTGGAGAAAAATTCATTAGTTTGGGTGCCAGAATACCATTAGTTAAAATCTTACCTCTTTTTCTTTCTGCCTGTCCCACTGTCATCAGCCCTCTCCTCGCCCACTCCTCCCTTCACAACTTCTGAGACTGTTTTCTGATTTCAGCCAATTTGGAGAGAAGAGGCAGAATTCTCAAAAATAATTAAGGACCTACAAGTATTGTGCAAATCAGCAGCTCAGTAGCTGAGAGAAGCCCAAATTAGCTGTCGGCCCTTGTGCCAGAGAGAGAGGTGGGTGGAAGCTGGCAGTGCTCCTGCCCAAAGGGACAGCTTGGTGGTTGTATCTGGCTGTCTTTCTACAAGATGTGCTGGCCTGGGGTGGCTGAAGGGATGAGTAGAGAGCTGGCTTGATGCTGCTTTGAGCAGCAGGCAATAGGATGGACCTTTAGGAGGTAACTCTTGCAGCTTTGATGTCACCTTCTCTCATTTGCAGCTGGAGGACTTGCTTTCACTGCCCTGCAGTATAGCTGAAAGGCAGGAAAGCCCTGAGAGGAAGCAACAGCTCCCTCATCTTCTTCCCCTCTTCCTCCTACCTCTGCCTCATCCCTCATTTATAAAGGGATGCTATTGTCCTTCCTCTTTTTCTTCAAGAGAGAAGTGCTCTTTTGCCTTCCCTTTTTTTTGTGTCTTGATGCACTGAAATTTGAGGTGAAAATGGCTGATCCTAGACTTTCCTGTCCTAGGCTGAATTTTGATCTTTCCAACACAAAATGTGCTGATCTGAAATTTTGTGTTGACAAATGTAACTCTCATTAAAACAGACCTCTTCAATACTTGAGTCTTGTGAATATTTTTGGAAAAAAAAATCCCTTATTTCATCATTCTAATTTTCTTCTCAGAAGAAACATTGATTTTCCAGCTAACTTTCCTTAGAAGCTGTGGTGGGTTGACCCCGTTTGGACACCAGGTGTCCACCAAAGCCTCTCTGTCACTCCCCTACTCAGATGCACAGGGAAGCGAAAACATAATCAAAGACTTCTGGGTTGAGATAAGGGCAGGGAAAGATCACTCACCACTTACACACTTACACACACTTACACACTTACACCACAAAACAGACTCAACTTGAGGAGATTAGTTTAATTTATTACCAATCAAATTAGAGTAGGATAATGAGAAATAAAACCAAATCTTAAAAACACCTTCTCCCAACCCTCCCTTCTTCCTGGGCTTAACTTCACTACAGGTTTTCTCTACCTCATCCCCGCGAGTGGCACAGGGGAATAGGGAATGGGGGTTGCGGTCAGTTCATCACATGTCATTTCCTCCTCAAGGGGAGGACTCACACTCTTCCCCTGCTCCAGTGTGGGGTCCCTCCACAGGAGACAGTTCTGCATGAACTGCTCCAATGTGAGTCCTTCCTGCAGGCTACAGCTCTTCATGAACTGCTCCAGCGTGGGTCCTTTCCACGGGGTGCAGTCCTTCAGGAACAGACTGCTCCAGTGCGGGTCCCCCATGGGATCACAAGTCCTGCCAGCAAACTTGCTCCACTGTGGGCTCCTCTCTCTCCATGGACCCACAGGTCCTGCCAGGAGCCTGCTCCAGCATGAGCTTACCACAGCGTCACAGCCTCCTTCAGGTGCATCCACCTGCTCCAGCGTGAGGTCCCCATGGGCTGCGGGTGGATACCTTCTCTACCGTGGACCTCCATGCATTGCAGGGGCACAGCCTGCCTCGCCATGGTCTTCACCACAGGCTGCAGGGGAAACTCTGCTACGGTGCCTGAAGCACCTCCTCTCCCTCATTCCTCACTTACCTTGGTGTCTGCAGAGTTGTTCCTCTCACGTATTCTCACTCCTCTCTCCAGCTGCAGTTTCTCTTGCACGTTTTTTTTCCCCCTTCTTAAATAAGTTATCCCAGAGGCGCTACCACATTCACTGATGGGCTCAGCCTTGGCCAGCAGCAGGTCTGTCTTGGAGCCATCTGGCATTGGCTCTATCAGACGTGGGGAAATCTTCTAGCAGCCTCTTGCAGAAGCCACCCATGTAACAGCCCCCTGCTACCAAAGCCTTGCCACCCGAACCCAATACAGAAGCTATTGTTCAGCCCTTACCAAGAAAACACAAAGATCATGGCCATTGAAAAAGCCCACAAAACCCAACCCCTGATTATTTTACACATCTTTAACATTATTTGCTAAAAAAATCCGCACAGGTTGACTATGCAAATGGCATTGCCTTGCAAGCTTATCTAAATAGTTCCTTGGCTAATGCTCATCAATCTGAAGAAGGAAATCAGGCGACACACTGTGAAATGCTGACCCTGCTGCTTGTCCCCATGCCATATGGCAGCAAAGGCTGGCATTGTTCTTTGGCACTTAGTCCAGAAAGCTCTTTTGCCCCAGCCCACTCCTGTATACAGAAATAGTGCTTCAGCCCTGACCATTGATGATGTGCATGTGTCAGATGACAGTGCTGTAATCTGCAATAACCTTGTAAACCCAAGGCACAGCACAAACATTCCGAGGACAAACACATTGCAGCATTTAAGTTAAATAGATTACTTTTGGTGTTGTTTAAACTACTGGAAATGAGTAAAAGGAATTCCACTCTGGTTTCTATAGGAGAAATTTGGCTGGAAAGAATCACAGCTCTGTCTAGGCGGGGCCGCTGGCTTTATCAGGGTGAATCTACCCCATATAGAAATGTCGTAAGTCTCTCAGTGCTCTTTGTTTCCAGTGTTAAATTCTTTGATAATTGTACCTTGAACTATTTCCCTTGGCAGCCTGAACTTTAACCCAATAACCTTTTGAGTTGGATTTTATTTCCTGTCGTCCAGTTTAAATCTCTTCTTCCTTAAATTTAAGTTTTAGTCTGTTTCCCTTGTCTCTGCTTTGCCTGCTGAGCCCTCAGGTTTATAGGCTTAGTCATTCCTACTTGAGGTTTCTTCCCATTCTTTGCTTTGTTTGTTCTGCTAATTTAAGCAGCATGTTTCCCTTTTGTTAATGTACAAGAACTAAAAATTTAAGAAATTCTTGTTATCCTCACCATTCATTTGTCCACTTCATCGTCTGTTTAACCCGCCATGTAATTCAATTCTTCTCCAGCGGCCTCAGTTGGTTTTATATGGAAAAACTGTATGTGGGATGAGAATGATCCAGAGCTTCAAAAGCAAGTTCTTGAATATTAATGACTCTGCTTTTTTTTATCTCCAGGATGATAGACTGCCAATATCCACGTCTTTGAAATCCCTCCTTCCAGTAGGTTACCATCCACTTCAGCTTGGCATTAATCATAATCACTTTGTTGACTTTTAGTTTAACTGTTTGTTTGTGTAGTGGATCTTTTCCCTCTCTTCGCCTCCTTCCTTTGTTTTTGATTACCCTTTTAATCAGCTGCTAGATTCATTGGACAACAATTGTTTCCCTGACTTTCAGCAAATCCTCCTGTTTGGAAGCATAATCCAATAGGCACATAACACAGACTGGGGAGCATTTCAGTCTGTTCGGCATTGCATAGATCAGCATGTCTTGTACCTTTGTGCCCATTTATTTCTACCTTCTGGAAGGTGTGAATTGGTCTACATGCGTAATCGATGCACTGGACAAAAGCTACTTTGGTCCTTAATCCACTCTGAGCAAAGGATTGTTTTCCCCCACTAATGTTCTTTAACAAAAATAGACCTGCAATCCCTCTCGTGTGATCTCCTGGTGTGTGACAGGTCAGAGCACCCACTTCCATCTCATAATTAAATGGCTGTATCAACAAAATCCAGCTTTGTTACAAAGCCAAGAAAAATAACTAAGTAGTCAAAGCTTCCTACTCAAAAGCAAACAACTAACCAATGAAACCTATTTCTTCTAAATCCACGAGCATTTACAAAGCTCAGAATATGGAGATTAATTTCCCCATTGTCATCTTCCTTTCTCAGATCCATGCACAGTATGTGCCTCATCTTTCTCTGCAGAGGTTCAGGACCAGTCACCCAAAACCCATTGCTGCCTCACTATGATTGATTGCTGTCTTCTCTGGGCAAACATTAGTAATGAATTACATACAGCCAGCGTGCTACAAGCATGCAGGTTTCTAAGTACAAAATGATGGAGAACGCAGCGTTTGATGAAAGATGCGTTCCTCACTGAGTCACACCAACAAGCTGCCAAAAGGAGGGGGCAAGAAGTTCAGACCCCATTTAGCCACAGTCCTTTACTCAGAAGTTAAGAACAGCAGGTGACTCCTAATGTAGTACTCCTTAAAAATTAGTAAATTATTAATATAGCTACTAATACACTATAACTTACTAGTTAGTTACTACTATAAATTACTAGTAAAACGCAATAGCAGACTGGGGTTGCTGTAACATTGCTGTAGTTGGGAAGCAACCTTTATTCTGCTCACGAGGGTGAACAGCCTGTCCCCTACTTCAGGCACAAAAAGAATTATTTGGGGTGAAAGATGAAACCAGTCTTTACCCTTCAGGAGGTTTCAAAGGGCCTATTGGCTATAAAAGCTGAGCTATCTGTTCAAAAAGAAGGCATGGGCAAAGGCAGAAACTGTCATCTCATCTGGAGGTAAACAGGAAATCCACTGAATAATGGAATGGGGGAACTTCCTCATGTTACCTTAGTATAAGCAGATTAAGCATATTTTTGCTTTTATTTTTTCTGCCTACATCTTTTATAAACATTTGTGACTGTGTTGTCTGTTTTGAATATTATGAATAAATACATGTTTGTGTTTTCACTTAGCCTGAGGTGTGGGAATTGCAGCTGGCTCACACCCACGTTTCAGGTCACCTGCTGTCCTGGTTTCAGCTGGGATAGAGTTAGTGTTATTTTTTTTTTTCTAGTGGCTGCTGCGTTTCAGATTTGGTATGAAAGGAATATCAATAATACATATTGTTTTAGTTGTTGCCAGGTGATGCTTATATTTTTTAAGGACTTTTTTCAGCTTCCTATAGAATCTGATAAGGAGCATAGATAGAACGATCGAAAGGCCAATGGAATATTTCGTAGCATAGACGTCATGCTCAGTATATAGGTGGGGTTAGCTGGCGGGAGGGGGGTACTTGTGATCACTGCTCGGGTTGGTGCCAATTCAACAATTTACCAGGTAGTGAGAGTGACCTGTGTCTTATAGATTTTTTTACTATTATTATTGTTGTTGTTGTTGTTGGTTGTTGTTGTTGTTGTTGTTGTTATTGTTATTGTTATTTTTTTTTCCTTTTCTGTTATAGTTCTATTAAACTGTCTTTATCTCAACCCATGAGTTTTTTTCCCTTTCCTCTCCTTTTCTCCCTCTTCTCCTTGCCCTTCTCGGGGAAGCAGGAGAACTGCATGAGTGGATGCCTGCTCCTAGCTGCTGGCTGGGGTTAAACCACAGCACTGGCCAGCAGCAGCGAGGTGTTCCTCTCCCTGGCCTGTGGCAGGGCCAGCCCTGGCCCTCGACTAACAATCCATCTTTCCTGCACCTTGTCCATTGCATCCAAGGGATCCAACAGATCAGACCCACCTGAACAACATGGGGAGACAACATGGGTCAGGAAAGGCAGAAATACCTCCCAGCTTCCTGTCGGTGAGGCAGAGGCTCTCTGCTGTGCTGGAAGGTGTCAACAGCATCCCTCTGCCCCAGGTGTCACCATGGCAGAGAACGTTGCACTGGGAAATGAGGGAATCAAGCTTTTCTCCACCATGATAGTGAATGTAATGAATGGCTCAAAGCACAGCCACACTTCGACACCAGCCTGCATGGGAGCGTAGGTCGCCTGGCTAAGGGAGAAAAAAGACCCACAGGAGGCAGGGCACAAAGAATAAATGCACGGTTCAGGCCTGTGCCAAGCTGTGCTGCCTCACTGTGTGGAGGTCAGGTGTAGGTACAGGCTGAAGAAGAACTGACCAGTTGCAGCAGCTGCTAAATAAACTGCCACTCCACCGATTCAATGAGGGGCCTCCAGAGGGAGAGGCACGTGACAGTCTCTGGGGATGCCCTGTGGTCCGGCAGCAAGGCAGGTCTGCCTGCTCCTTGGGGCAGGTTCACAGAGAAACACAGACTGGCAGCGAAGGAAGCATCTGTGTCTACATCAGAGCCCGTCACTCCCATCTGCATTTATAGTCGATGCAGAGAAACAGGCACTTACAAGGCATGACTCTTCTCATCCTAAGGTCACATGAAACATGGCAAATGAATCATTACCTGTATGACTCGCTCAGATCTATAGACATCTCAGATCTGTAGACATCTGTAATTCTAGCATTACTTGGGAATAATCCTTTCCAATTTCTCTGCTTCGATCCAGTATCCTGTTTATCTCCCGAACTCCTCCATGATGTTCCCATAACGTTTTCCCAGTGGCAGAATTCCTCCACAATTCTTGGTGTCAGGCGTTGTGGGCTCACTGAACAATCAGATGGAGCCTGGTCAAACCACCAAGAGCTGAAAGCTTTATTTCAGGATTAAAATACTTTTGCACCCTCAGATCTGATGTGTTATATGTACAAATAACTAACATCATTCAGTGGTTGGTGCTGATTATTTAGATGCTAGCAGGATTTCCTAAGCATTCAGTCAGCCAGCGTTTTGAAAGCATGACGTGAGAAATTCATATGTCTCAACCAAAGGTCTCCAGAACAAATCATGTTTCCCAAAGGTGTGGGTACTCATTTGCTCAACCACTTTCACTGTGCCTCGACTCTCTGTTTTGCCTTTGCTAGTGCATTTTAAGAGACCTAAAAAAATTCCTAAACTAAGAACCTAAACAAGAAGGTGCCTCAATTCTGGAATATCATTTGAGAGTTCCAGCAAGGAAGGGAGCACTGCAGGACCAGCTAGGACCTGCCGGCTGCCTGGGACACGTGTTGCAATGCAATGAGGCAGGGAGCTAATTGTGGGCACCCAAGTAGATCTGGTCCCTTAAATAAAAGTAAACTGGAATTTTCTAGGAAAAAAATGCGGAAAAGAAATGCTTTGGGAACAGACACAGGGCACAATGAAGAGGAGTGGTATGAAGGGGAATGGGGGAAAAAAGAAGGTAGGACTATGCCTATTCCTGATGCCTCTGAAACAAGGCACGCACAAACCCAGGGAGAGATGCAGGAAGAAGTAGAGCTGTTTTGGGATCAGGGGACAGTATGATGTCGAGAGGAGAAGCAAGGCAATGGGAAAGACATGCAGCAGTGCCATGACTCTCCTGTTCACAGGTGTGACAGGAATGGCCATGCTCTGGTTACAAAGGAGACACCATTGAGGTATTGGATCTTGTCCTGAAACCCTTTCTGCCAGCACTTCTGACTGGGCAAAGATAGGCACCAAAATCTTTGAGTGCAAACCTCTGAAAGGAAACATGTGCTGATTAAGTAACCTCATGACAGTGAACAGCAGTCTTTTCTTTTTTAATCATATTGATTGTGTTGATAAAGAAGTTATCCTTCCTATACAAATACTGCAGTAATTTCTGGCTCTAACAGCAATGTTACTGAAATGTGGAGTTATGTCCTGTATCTTCATGGCTATTTCAATTCTTTTTAAAACTTCTTTTCTGTATAATCTTGTTTCACTCCTGACAGAATGTGACACATCTTTTACCCTGGTCCTATGAAGAGAAATAATAGTATATCCTTTTCTACCAGACCATTATGTGGGACCTTTTTCTTCAATAAAAAGAGGAAAAGAAATCATTAAATGAAAGAGCCTTAGTCTATCTTATCTAAGGTATACTTTTGTGTGGAAGGTATATTTTCCTGCCACAAGCATTCAAGGGAAATGGTATTTCTGGAATAATCTTCAGAGACCCACAAAACCTACAGCTCCAGGGCCACTGGGGCTGGAAAAGGCATGCCAAGGGGAGCACGGCACCATACCAGCATTGCTGCCTCCACATCTTTCTAGTCCGGTCCACCCATGGTGTTGGGGAGCTCGGCCTCAGACCTTAACCCTAACACCGATGTCAGCTTGGGGCTGAGACTGGTGTCCCCAGCACCATGGGCAATTGGTTTGGATTGACCCTGGCTGGATGCCAGGTGCCCACAAAAGCCGCTCTGTCACTCCCCTTCCCTAACTGGACGGGGGAAAGAAAATATGACAAAAGGCTCATGGATCAAAATAAGGACAGGGAGACATCACTCGCCAGTTACTGTCAAGGGCAAAACAGACTCGACTTGGGGAAATTAGCTTAATCTATTGCCAATGAAATTAGACTAGCATAATAAGAAATAAAACCCAAGTCTTAAAAACTCCTCCCCTCCACCCCCCCTTCTTCCTGGGCTTAACTTTACTCCAAATTTTCTCTACCTCTTCCCCCCGAGAGGCACAGGGGGACAGGGAGTGGGGGTTGTGGTCAGTTCATCAGGCATTGTTTCTGCTGCTCCTTCCTCCTTAGGGGGAGGACTCCTCACACTCTTCCCCTGCTCCAGCGTGGGGTCCCTCCCACATGAGACAGTCATCCACAAACTCCTCCAATGTGAGTCCTTCCCATGGGGTGCAGTTCTTCATGAACTGCTCCAGCGTGGATCCTTTCCACAGGGTGCAATTCTGCCAGCAACATGCTCCAGCGTGGACTCCTCTCTCTCCATGGGTCCACAGGTCCTGCCAGGAGCCTGCTCCAGCACGGGCTTCCAAGGTCCCAGCTTCTTCAGGGCACATCCACCTGCTCTGGCTTGGGGTCCTCCACAGACTGCAGGTGGACATCTGCTCCAACGTTAACCTCCACAGGCTGCAGGAGAATCTCTGCTCTCATGCCTGGAGCACCTCCTCCCACTCCTTCATTGACCTTGGTGTCTGCAGAGTTGTTGCTCTCACATATTCTCACACCTCTCTCCAGCTGCAGTTGCCTACTTTTTATTCCACACACCCCCCACACTTAAATGTGTTACCCAGAGGTGCTACACCATCACTGATGGGCTCAGCCTTGGCCAGCGGCAGGTCCATTTTGGAGCCAGCTGGCATTGGCTCTATCAGATATAAGGGAAGCTTCTCACAGCTTCTTATAGAAGCAACCCCTGCAGCCCCCCTGGCTACCAAAACCTTGCAATGCAAACCCAATACAGTGGCCCAGAAAGGTGTGGAGGCAGCAATGTTGGTACAGTGCTGTGCTCCCTTTGGCATGCCTTTTCCAGCCCCGCCGTCCCCGGAGCTGTAGGCTTTGTGGCTCTCTGAACCCTAACCCTAACGGTAATGGCAGCTTGGGGCTGGGGCTGAAGCTGAGGTCCCAGCACCACGGGTGGCCCAGATTAGAAAGGTGTGGCGGGAGCAATGTTGGTGAAGTGCCATGCTCCCCTTTCCTGTACGTTTTGTGGTTAGGGTTAGAGTTCAGAGGGGGTTCTAATCCTGGCTGTGGCTCTTCTCATGCTGGCCGAAACCTCAGGATGCTGACCTGTTGTGGCGGCAATTTCTGCTCTCCCCAATGGTCCCACCTGGCTCAGTCTCCTTACAGGAGTATCAAGGAGTTGTGGACAAGAAAGGAAACCCCCAAGTACTGTTTGTCACACAAGGTAGCAGCACTTTTACAGTGTAACTGTAACGTATTTACAGAAAAGTAAAGAAACGATATTCTGTACTCACCTGTTTCATGCTTATTTCTGATAATATCTACTGGGCATTGAGGGCAGAGACTATAAATGATCTAAATTTAAGAGGGTTTCAAATAGTTTCAGGGAAAGGAAAGACCTCTGCACCTGAAGAGTATAAAACTAGCAAGGGAACATTCATTTTAGCTGATGCATTGTTTTGTAACAAGAATTGGGTTATGGGCTGATCTGAATGCTAAGGCTGAGATATGAAGCTAATTGTTTCCATTACTGGAATATAATTTTAAATTCTGAATGTGTGTACCTCCTCATGACTGAGAAAAAAACTCAAGTACACCTCTTCTAGTGTAACACTGAGGTTTCCAAAGGCATTTTCTTCATGAGAACTTCTTTTTTCTTTCTTTCTTTCTTTTTTTTTTGTGTTTTTGTTCTTTCTGTTAAAGTAATTTTTCAGACTGGGTTGCCCCTGTAAATCCAAATATAAAGGAGAGGACTGAGTTTTATAGTCCTTCCCAGGATTCTAAAGCTTTGGAAAAACGTAGATAAATGTTTCTTGGGAATTTTTAATCTTCATTCCTTAAAAACTAAAAAATACCCCCAAAACTCCAGACAAGTTCCATAAGGAAAACAAAGTTTCAACAGTTTCTGGTGAGCATAGATTGACTTTTGTGAGTCAGCCATGGCTGATTATTGTTTCATGTGGAAATTGGGCAAAACTCTGTTTTTCATGATGTTGTGCTTCACACCTAGATTAACCACAATGGTTTTAGCTGAGTTTAATTTAGTTTCTGGTTTGTTCTGTTCTGAAGCGCTATAAAAACAAAACACTATAAGGGGCATGACCCCTGTAGAAAGGAAAACACAACAAGGTCTTGCACTAATAGCTGTAACATACTACTGCTGAGTTCAATGTTGCTTTAACAAATTCCTGAAACTTTTCCAGTCCTTCTTTAAGAAAAATTAAATAAGGGTAATTCTTTTATTCATTGCACCTGCTGCTCCTTTGCAAATAATATGTATATACTTATACATGTTTGTATATTTATACACACACATATGTGCACGCACATACATATTTTATATATGTATATATTATGTGTACACATAATGTATTTGTCTTTCTACTTGAGTAGATTGGCAAAACTATTTGATTAAAGCTTAAAGATTGGGTTTAGATGCTCATGTTAGCTACTGATGATCCAACCCACGTAGTCCAGGAGAAGTACCTGCAGCGCAGATTTGGGAGTCGGAAAAGAAAACAGTTTGTGTGTTTAATACCTGTAAAGTGCCATGACGCTTTAACTGAATTCATACTTTGAACAACTGAGCAGTCATCTACTTACCCTTTCCAACCATCACTTGGGCTATTTATGGGTCAATGTTACATACAAACACAGAAAAAAAAGAAGTGTTGAGTTACATGTTCCGATTTCTCACATTTTCTGATGTTTTCCTCTCAAAAACATGTTCCTTTGTTATGACTCTGCGTTGATGCTGACTTTCCATGAAAACTAGCTCTCTTGGGTCTAACTGAATTCTTTCTCAGAGGAGGTTTTCAGTGGATGTATACCAGAAAGTGTATAGTCTTACCCAGCATACATTAAAGTATACATTAAATACTTAATGTCTGTTCTGCTGATGATACACATGTATACTCCACTAAGACAGTGGAGCCTAAGGTAAAACTGAGCTGAGGGGAACAATCCGTGTACCATACAGTAAACTATAATGTTGCTTATGTGGGCTAAAAAATCCTCTGAAATAAATCTGAAACGGGAAGCTTTTGCTATTGCCATAAAGTAGCGCACAGAAGCATCAACCACAAAGCAGGACCTTGTTGCAGTAGATGCTATAAAAGAGAATAAAAAGCTCATGACTGAGTTCTGAAAAAGTCAGAGGTAACTGTAAAATGAAGATTTTATTGTGTGTTTAAGTAGAATTCTTGGAGAAGGAGGCAGTAGCTAAGAAGGAGCTGGGATTTCATCTTACTGTGCAACAACTTGCTAATTATTTCTTTTCTCACATACAACTTCTTCCACCCATCCTTTTCCTGCCCTACCTTCCTGTTACATCTGTCAAGACAGGGTTCTAGATTTAGAAGGTCTGAACTTAGATCTCTTAATAGTTTTCTTTTTGTCTCGTTTTTCTGACGCAGTGCTCTTTAAGGGGCAATAAGACAACTCATTTTTACATTAGGGATTGATTTCATGTATATGCTTAGAGACGAAGAGAGGTTGGAAAGGTGAGACGAGCAGAAAGCTTCACTGCATCAGTGCATAAGGAGTGGAAAATTATAGCAGTTCCTACCTGCATGCAAAGGAGAAGAAAATCACTAGGCTGCTGGAAAAAATAAAAGGTCATTTGTAAGTAAGGGCTGGGGAAGTAATTTGCAAAAGGAGAAATTATCAATGTGTGTTTATGCGTGTGCATGTCAAGGCTCTGTATGTATCCTGTTGGGAGGGGTAACTAAACTTTTAATTCTGAAACTTGGTTTTGTTCCCAAATTTTCTGAATATTATTTTTTATTATAATGGGGACTGCATCATTTATTGTGTTTTGGTGTTTTTTAATTAAATTAAAATAAAATTTAATAAAATTAAAAATTGTATTTACTTATTGTATGAGTGATGCTGTAGAGTAATGGACAAGTATAAAGTTGATTGGGTGAAGGCTGTCTCAATTTTCCTTATTTTTGCTACTTGACTTTGCAAGCTTACTCAGATTATTTTAATACAGCTTTTGCTTAGTTTTATCTACGTTTGAATCTTTTTAAAGGCATGATAAAAATGCAGTGTTATGGTGCCCAGCACATCTCTGTTTTCCATTTCAGTCAGTAAGTTAAACACCAGCTCCTGTCTCTTTTAGCTAATGTCAGAAAAGGCAGTAATGTTTTAGGAAACTTAGAGATCAGATGAAGAATTCTCTCTTGCCAAAACACCTGGCTTTGATGGAGTCCCAGCAGGCTTATGTAAAGATTTTTCACAGTTGCTTTTCCATCTGATAGGGAATAAGTTCAGTAACTCTAGAGAAAGTGGCTGTTTGCCATGCAAGAATTTAGCATTTAAGCTAAATCTAATAAATGGCCAGAATGTGATGCTTATTTCCTGATTTCACTAAGTAATGTAGATGTAAAGATTTTTATCGAGGATACTGGCCACTAGTCTTTAAGACACTATCAGAAAATCAATTCACCAAGATGAGATTGGTTATGTTCACCCCAGACATGTGTTCTGTAATGTCAGACACTTAATTAATGTACCCCAGGTCTCCTGTAGATTTAATCTCCTCTCCGTCTGCATCTCATCTCCACTGATGCTGAAGAAATGTTTGACAGTGAATTTCTATTTATAACTTCATATTCCTTTTCAGTTCCAGAGCCATGTTTTGTTACCTGCAGGGTTTGTAATCTTCTGAGTCTGTAAGCAAGAATCAAGACCGAGACTAGTCTGGCTTTAGATAACCACGTTGCCTAATCTCTTCCCTGGCCTTTTCTTGTAAAATTTACCTCAACAGCTAAAACAACTAACATTAAATTGAGGGTTATGGTTTCTTCATTTACTTCATTTTTTATTTTTTTTACACACAAGAAAAAAATATTATCTGTTGCTCATTCTATAGACCCTAAAGTCTAAGATAGAAAAGGACATAGTTTTAAAAAATTCAATTGCTTAACAGGCAGTAGAGGTGTGGAGCAGCTGACAGACCCCACAGATCATTTTTCTGTATGTTTAAAAATGTCATAAAGTCATTTATGCACAGGCCTCAAGAGTATCTGTTCTTAAATGAAGTTTTAATTAGTCATACGCCTTGCTGAATTCTAAATTAACTCAGGAAAGACACCTGGGTACTTTTATGGGAACATAATTATGACTTCTACCCAATGTGCAAAAACAGTAAAAAAAACCAACCTCAGCAATTTTTTAGAAAAGGGACGATGATAATTCTGGAGGTATTATAAAGCCATCTACATAAATCAGTAGTTATTTCAGAACAGAAATAGTACTATATAATATGTTTAGTTCAGGTTATCTCATCAGGAAGGGATGTACTGATGACAAGCATTTAGAAAAAGGAAAATGGTTAATTCATACTCTGACCTGTTTTCTTTAGGGCAGAAGAGAGAGGAAAAAGTCATAATAAAAATATACTAAGAAATAACTGATAAACACAAGGTGAACAAGCACTATTTTTACACGCATTCTCAGAATACAGAAATAAGAGCATGTTCAATGAACTTGGAAGACACTACATATCAAACGGATCTCCCTTTGCTGCACAATCTGCTGCTATACAACAAGGTGAGAAATACGTGGAAAACCTGCAACAACTTTGTAAAAAGAGTTCACAAATCTCCTAAAATAGCGGAGGAAGCTGTTAAAGAAATATCTGAAATTCTCCAGGGAATAATTTTAATAAATATTTGAAGGCATAATATTTCTGTGTGCTTCAAATATGAGCCATATTTCAAATGGTGGCAGATAAAAATAAATGGCACCAGTAAGTCAGGCTATGACTGGTTCCCAGAAAGTTTCTTTTCTCTTTCTTGACTGGTATGGCCCTACCATTGATAAAATCTGCAGATTAATTTCCTTATAATCTTTCTAAGATCCACATGTGTTGAGAAAATCAGTGGAAGCCCAGTGAGTCATGGAATTTGGTAAAATCATAGAGTCATACAATTGACTCCAGTGTTAGAGAATTTACTAGGATTCTACAAGAATTGACTATAAAGAATGTAAATACTATACTTACTGTAGAAGAATTTACTATAAATAATATCTGAAACTGTAGAAAAGGCATCCTATAGGTATTAAGTGGTGTTAGTAGAGTGTACTCATTATATATTATCTTTACACAATTTCTTCCTTCCAAACTTCACAAAAGTACTCTGTGACTGATTCTGTCCACATTGTCATCAGATGTTGATGACAGTTCAGCATTACCTAGCTCTGAATTACTTAGTTCAGAGGATACCCTCCTACCTTTTGTACACTATCTATTTAATCCCATTTTCATTTACCTAAAAAAGAAAGACTGCAAACTGATTAAGCCACTTGGCACATCATAATTAGACAACAAACAGGGTTCGCTGCTGTTGGATCTGCTGTAGCCGTAAAACAGAAGTGCAGAGTACAGCTGTCTATTAATTGGAAATCCTTGCAGGAAGTTCTCTACACCTGTTCTCTATAGCATTTACCAGCTTCCAAATTGTTTATAGCAGTATTATAAGGAATTGTATTTGGTGCTGTAAACCCCTTGGAAACCAACAGTTCTGGTTGTTCTGGGGATTGCTTTTTCTACCTGTCTGATTTCAGTATAGTTGCAACTCATTTTGCATGAGAAGTGACTGTTGGTGCATAAGAGTTTCTGACAAGGATTCTTTGATCTCAGACTTTTATCCCATCTTTTAATCCCATTGTGTCTTAGTTTGTTTACTTTGTTGGCTTGACAGCGGAATTTGCATGCCTCTCCATATTTTCCTGAGTCAGTGAGATTTAAATAATGTTACTGGTTCTGTTTGAACAAGCAGCGCCCATACATGACGTTCAAACCCGAAGTATTGTTTTAGCCAAAGCCATTCCTTTGTGAGATACTTACTAAACTGGCAGCTGTAGCGATGCATAATTAGTGCATCACCTCGTTGGCCTTTGCAGAATGGTGGATTGGAGTAGTTTACGGAGAGCATAAGTAACTGATTATTTGATAACTTATTTTGAAGACTGTGAAAAAGGAAGAGATTCATCATGTAATTGCAGGAGTTAATTGAGGTGAGGAATGTAGAAGGCTCAACTTGCTTCTAATCAATAGAAATTCTTCCAGGGAAACATAATGGTTGTGAACATAAAAGTGTATAAATGAGAAAAATATTTATTAGAATTTTTAGTCATTCTTTGTCTGGAACATTCTATCCTGATGAATTTTGGGGATAAACACTATAAAGAAACTTTGAGACTATGAAGAGACTTTGTGCCATATAAGTACAGGAAAGTTTTGTCTAAAATATAAAAATATTTCCAAGACAAGAAACCCACAGGTACCTGTTAGCGTTTAGAAAACTGCATGAGTGACTGTGCACCATAAGGCAATGAGAAGTCAGCAGGAAAGGAGGCGTAGCTAAGAGTGAAGTCAAACAAATTTCCTGCATCTGCGTTTTCCGTGGAAGGTGCTATTCAGAGGGCATTTCCTACGGGAAATCAGACGTTGGCCTTAAGAGAGATTGCAGTCTCTCAGGAGGAAGTTATGAAGCAACTTGAGAAAGACAAATGCAGTGAATTACCAGAAGCAGATGGTATTAATCTGAGGAGTCTGAAAGAAATAAACTGTGAAATAGTGGAGATACTGATGAGGTCCTTCCATCTACGGTGATTGTTACTGGGGGCTTCAAAGTCATTTGATTCAATTAATTTGATTTTTTTTTTTTTTCCCCCTCAGCAGCGGAGGGTTTGTTCCAGGATCTACTGCCTGGATGGGCTTCCTTGTGGTTTCTGGCTGGGAGGATGACTAGGGTGCAGCACATGAGGAAGGTTAATTCAGTTGGCTTAGACCAGTGTGGCTGCTGCAGAGGAAAACCTTCAGTGCTTAAACTTACAGGCAGACAAAGGAAATGGGGAAAAACTGATTCCCAAGTTAAGTCATGGGAAAAGATTTGCAGTGAACGGCTGTTTGCTAGTGTCAAGATGTCAGCAGTGAATAGGGAGTTGAACAAATCTGTAGAAGATATGCAGTTGTGGGAAAAAAAAAATTATAAAGAAATGGGAAATACTCTAAGCAGATTTGCATACGTATATGTGGGCTGAGAAACAAGATGTCAGATAAGGTAAAATCAGATAAGTAAAGTTAAGGAGCAGATCCAATGTAAATAACGTGTCTCCTTATAGAGCAATAGCTGGTGAATTCATAAAAGGCTTTGTGGAGGAAAAATGGAAAATGTCAGAGAAGGATGAAAAATGTATCTGTGGATAAGAAACTTGAATTGCAGCAACTTCTTGTGTGAAACACATTAGGTGAACAACACACAGTGTTATGCAGCAAATGCGAGCGAGAATTGGAAAGGCAAAGGTTTTATTCTGACAGCTATTCACATAGACGTTTCATGTGAACAGGAAAGCCATACGAGTGAAAAGTCTCAGAAATTATTTTCACTGAATCAATGATATCAATGTGGATGTTTTCTCTAAATGTTCAGCTGTGACACTAAAAGGAATGTTCCTTATATAAACGCCATTTTGCTGTCCATGGCTTCGGATTATATACTTCTAATGAAACATCATACAGAAAATAGGAAATGGGATTAGATATCTGAAAGACACTAAGAAATCATTTGTGTGATTTTCTTTTCTACTTTAAGAGCGGGAATTAAGAAGAGAAAGGGATGTGGCTACCGAGACAAAAATGGAGTGGCTCCTGGTAGGGGAAAAAAAAAAAAAGAAAAAAGCAGAATCCATGAGATCGACATTCTTCTGAAATGGGTTTCTAATACACATTTCCTAGGCAAGAGGTACTCCAGTAGTAAATGGAGGAGATGCTAGGACAGTGGATTTCATGGAGTTCAGAAGAGGGTCTACAGTCAAGCTAAGTCATCTTCCAAACAAGATGTGGAAGTCAGACAGCTAGCTAAGGAGAGATGCATGGGACAAAACATGGTCACAGGAAGAAGACAAAGTTTGTCTCGTGAAGAGAAATAAAATCAATGGATAGTTTTGCTGTGTGGAAGAATGACAGGGAAAACCAGAAAGAAGTTGGGTGACAAGTAAAAAAGGGAAAACAGCCACGGCAGAAAAAGAAGGTAGAACAGACTACGCAGTCTGAGACTGGAGTGTAAAGAAGGACACAGATACTATTCAGGTAATTGTGACAGAGATGATAAGACAGAATGATCTGAGGACAGACAAAAAGCAGAGAAAAACAAGAAATTTACTTGAATATAAAAAATAGAAGTTTTTGTGAACCAAATGAGAACTCATTACTGTGAGATACTAGGCCTGCACTAAATAGATGCAGAGAACAAAAGGATGTGCTGGGGACGCACATGAGGCCGGAAAGGATTCTGGAAGAAAATCTATGGGTCAGCTTTTAAATGAGGGCAGATGGTACTCCCAAATTCTCACTGAAACAGATGAAAGATAATTACCTGGGTCAGCAAAGTTACTCAAAGAAATGGAAACTCCATTGGTCCTCTGAAGAGTCTTCCTGTTCGATAGAAAAGTGAGGCCAAAGTTTGACAAAGCTATGAAGACAGTATCCAGATTTGAATTTTTAGAGAAGCTTTGTGACATTGACTGTTGAGAAGAACTCATAGATGGAAAATATTTTACATTTCTGTGGACTCTCCTTAAATAACCAGATTTCAGGCTTTTTGGACTCAGACTAGCACAACTGGTAAGGAGATCTCTAACCTTGGAAACAGAAAAGCAAATTCAGCAGACATTTTTACAGTCTCCATGCTTAGATTTAATAGACACAAATACGAAAATCCAGCAAATGGGAAAAAAATGTAAAGAACTCCTGGCATCATAGGTGCAAGCAGATTTCAGAGGGGTAAGAGAAATCCGTTAAAGTTGCCTAGGTCAGCTGTTGAAGAGTGCATGCAGGTCAAAAAGATGGATGTAAAAGTGAAGTTAGAAGGCTAGATTGTATATGATGATATGGTAGATAATGACAATATAACAAATGATAGTATGGACAAAGTTTGAATCAAAATTATGGTCGTCAAATATACCATCAAAAGGGGTATTTGTTGGGGTGCTACTAAGACTCTTGTAGGCATCCTGTAAGTGGTCCCACAGTCTTTGCTGCTTTTGATCGAAGCTGACAAAAATGGCACAAGATCTTTCTGTTTCTCTTGGCTTGCCTTCCCATTCCTCTTTTCTCCTAGAGTACTTCACCCTAGCTTTACTGGGAATGTCTTGCTAGTTACTTCTTTGAGACCATTGGGTATCCTGCTGGCCAAAATGGTCTTGCTCTTTGACGGAGTCCCTCAGCTGTGCAATTGCAAGGTCTGTTTCTTCTGTTACTCAATTTGTGAGCTTTTCAAAGCAGTCCTTGTTTGTATGCCACCCAGCACAGCAGGATGCTGCCCTGCAACTTTTAGGTATGAGGACCTTTGGGTTATTCTTGTATAAGGTCATACACAAAATCCTAAATTGGGAGTTTGTGGACTTCATTCCTGTGTGCAGTCCAACAGCATACCACAAACCTGAGAGGTGAAGTCAAATTAAGTGGTGATAGGTACTTCCTTGTGGCTTCAGAGATGACGTGAAACCAATGCGAACAGCTTAATTTTGTGAGTTCCTGAAACCTTCATCACAAAGCTAGAGATGGTGAAACATTTGAAATGCTGCATCCTGTTCCTTTTAATAAGAATTTCTAAATCATTTTGGGTCATGTCCATGCTATAAAGAGGCTTTTCTTCTTGAAATTCTACAACTGTTCACATACTTGGTCTGACTGATTTATATGCTTTGTTCTATTATAGCTTAATTTTCCAAATAAAAAAACTATAAACCTGAATTTGTATGATGTCAGCATCTTCTGCAAGAGATTAATAAAATGCATCTGATTGGGTTTTGCTATAAATTTTTGCTTGATTAGTGGATTTAAAGCGTCCTTTGACCCAACAGCTGTGAGGTTAGAGAAAGGAGGAAATAGAGCAGTACTTCTCTTGCTCCAGGGGAATGGTAGAGATAGCTTGGTGAATCAACCAGCAGGATGCTCAGTACTTTCACTAATCCAACTCGCTTACAGTCCCACCCTCAAGATGCACCACTCTTCTCCAGATACATGCTGTATCTGCAGGAAGAGGGAGGCCTAGCTATCACTAGGAGAAATCTCTGCAGTCAGGGTATTTATTCCCCAGTGCAAACCCACCTGCTCTTACTTTCTGTGCTTGCGTTCTACCTGTGGGGGATCACCAGCTCGACAGGTCAGGAATTGTCTCTTATCCCCTTGTATTGCGATGAAGCTTGGTTCATACTAATAACTATAAACTATTTTTTTATATATATATATTTACTGTATTATATACTATAATAACTATAAACTATTTCCAGGTTAGTCAAGTGAATTTGTGAACGTATTTTGTGGCAAGCAGCTGATATTGCTTAGGAATGGTAAAATTTTAGTCTGATCTATAGTATCCTTAACCTGTAGATTTTTAGGTTAATCTGTGTGTCTGGCTACTTTATCGGGACATTTTAATCAACTTCAAATGCAGATGTTAGGCTGGACTGTCTTTTGCCTGGTTATCATCAAGAAGTTAACATAAAATGCAGGGGTCCGTTAGGGATGTGAAATGCATCTCCTTCTGCAGTGAATGGGGGTGTTTCCAGAAGGGACATTTTTTATGTGGAAGTTAAAACTGCCTCTTCTACACCCGGCTCAGACAGAAATAATCAGTTTAATGTGAGTATGTACTGTCATGTGGTCAAGCTTTAGGTGAGAGCAGATTTACACAGAGAAATCAAAAGGAAATGGCAGGAGCCGTCTCCTGCCGGATTCTGTGACAGTAAGTGGCCACACAATGGAGAGCTGCCAGCCCTAATCTCTAAGTCTTTTCTCCGTTCTCAGAAAGTGCTCTTTCATTTTATAGAATATTAGTTTCCAAGGTACCCTTCTGCATCTGTTAAATATTGATTATTTTTTTTCCTTTATAACAAGGGATGTAGGTAAACAAAGAATCCATATTCTAAGGAGCTTAAATGCCTCAGAGAATTATATTTAGTACCAAGATTTGGCAAGTTACATCTCAAACATTAGTTGTTAGAAAATAAGGTATTTGGATGGTTAAGGTGGATAGACATCTCAAATCTACAAATACTTTAAGATATATATGTGAGGAAGAACAGGGAGGTGCACTTCAGGTATATCAAAAGAAGCATAAAGAGGAAAAGAACAGAGTGGAAAAGTGCGGCTGCTGAGAAAATTTTTGACAGGGTATTTGGCTGAGAAGTAATTTCCCTGGGGAAAGGTCCTCCGAACAAACAAACCCAGGCCAGACAAAGGGCTATAAAAAGTTCAGAATTATGTGCTGAGATATAATGGCTGTAATTGCATTGGTTTTCTTGTTTGTTTTTCTTTCTCGCAGCTCTTGGAGTGGGTTTTCCTAGGGAGCACGAGTCGATTCTGGTAGGGGCAGGGACCCAGCATTGTCATCTGCATGTCACTGGCAGCGCTACTCACTCAGCAGCACGAAAGGGAGCGTGGGGACGGGAGGCCCATGGGAGGATGGCAACACTTTCTTCCCGCGGCTGGATGGGGCTGCATGGTCCTGGCTGCAAGCGATGCAGACAGAGAGGAAAAACAGCACGGAGAAGGGAGTTGTGGGAGTGGAGATATTCACAAGACCCTACACTGGTGGCAGAGACGTGTCCTGTGGGCCTGCAGGCAGCTTGTTTGAAAGCTTCCCAGCCAGCTTTCTTCAGCGTGTCTGTCGCACAGCGTTCAGGAAGCCTCTGTCTTCCTCCTGTAGGAGCACCCGGAGGTGTCCTGGCAGCCCTGGCAAGTGGCGGTGGGAAAGGCAGGCTGTTCAGGAGCGCTGCTTTCCTTGGGGCAGGGATGGCTTTGCAGACCCTATCAGAGACCAGCTACGGTCCTTACCAGCAAGCCCTGTGCAGCACGGCTAGCAGCCGCTCTCAGCAGGCTCCTCAGCCCTCGCCAGCTGTTTGTGGCAGATGCTGGCGGCTGGCTTCGTGCCTGCCCTCCCCACCCTGCCTCCAGCCAGCCGGCTGTGACAAGGACGGGGAGCTGGGAGAAGGTGGCTGGGAGCAGAGCAGGGGGACGTGTCCCACACTGGGCAGAAATGGGAGTGTGGCTGGGGGGGCAGCAGGGGCAGCTTGAGCAGATTCTGAGCGAAAAGTATGGCGAACCCGATAGGAAAAAAACAGGGCAAGAAGGGGAGTGATAGTATTGCAATAGATTTGGGGGGTTTGTTGTCGTTTTTATTTTAATTGCTGGTGAGTAAAGATTTTGTGCGTGTGTGGAGGAAAGAGTTGCAGATCTACAAGACATAGCTCTCCACAGAGGGGTCTGTGCGTGGGGCTAATGTGGACAAGGGGCTGTCATCTGCTGCAGCGCGTTATGCACAGCAGGAATGGCTATAGGTCGTGTCTTCTGAAAATAATTTTGGAGAAGGAGATCTAATTTATGCACTTGGGTACTCTGATACAATGCTGCTCGGTGTGGTATCTGAGCGCATTTCAGACTTCTTCAGCTTCTGGGACCGAGACATTCACAAATAAAGTGAGACAAGTGGAAGTTGGGGAGGGTTTGCTAGGGAAAACTTTCCAAAATTAGATTCTTCCCCTGCCTCACATCTCACCCCACCCCCGTGCATTTTTGTGGAATTTTCGCCCTAAATCCAAACATGCACCAGAGAAAAGAAGCAATGGGATCTCAGGGTCAAAGGGTGAACTCTGCTTGTTGCAACATCTGTTATTGCTTACACAGGGAAGTTACATGGGTGTAAGGAAGAGAAATCAAAAGAAGTACTTAAAAAATGATCATGAAATGATGGAGAAAATAATTTCTTGTTCCTGTCAACTCTCCCCTCCCCCCTGGCCCTGCCCTTTTGGAAATCCTTAATCACATTTTCGACTGAAGAGTAAGAAGTGGATTTGAGGAGACTGTGACTCAATGCAAATTGGCAAAAGAGGGGAAAAAGCTGTTTTAGCAAAAGAAGAGTTCCCATTTTTAATAGAAAAAAACCATGCTTCCCTCTTCAGAGGATTTCATTAACGCACCCAACTGAGGAGACAGCATATGTTTTACATAATAAGTCGCAGCTTTATTAATATGGAAAGCAAAACAAATGAGACAGACTTTTTTCTTTTTTTCCTTTTTTTTTTTTTTTTGTGGCTCTAGGTGGATTTAGGCCTGATACTGTGCTCTTTGATTTTCATGGTCAGCCTGTGCCTTGCCACCCAGCCCTCTGAACCCTCTGCCCAGCTGCTGGACTGTCATAATAGGGAAACCTTTGGTGCTAACATCATCGGCTCATCCACTGACTACTGAATTTCAGAGTCCCTTTTAGCCCCAAACAGTGAATTCTAGAGCAAAGGCAGAGCTGGTTTGCGAGACTAGTCGAAAGTGACCTTATCTGTGGGAAAGCTAAGATTAATGAAGAGAGCAATTCAGCAGAGTAGCCAATGATTAGATGGCAAAATGGAGAGTTATCTGCAATGTGATTGCCAGGAGAAAATCCAGCAAATGACTGTCTGACATGACAGTCACTGTCAGGTGTCTTGACATCAAAAACTTGCCTGTTATAGGTCCAGTTAAAGGGCAGGACGCAGCTTCGCAGTCCTTGTTCATAGGAAGAGATGCAAAGAAAGATGGCTTTACCACACTTTCAAATGTTAAAAATCTGTGTTCTTCACTCAGAATTGAATTGTTTTACCTACCAAAATTCATGTTGAACCTTCACTTTCCATCATAGTTTCATACTTTTCCATTGACTTCACTGGGAATAGACCGACCTGTTTAAAGCCTTGCTTCCACTACCAAACTTCTGCTTTACCTTTCAAGTGTACAATCTTCACATGCAGACATGTAAGAGCCTTATCTCAAGTACTTGGTGGTTTAATTCAGACCGACTGGCTCAGCTTAGTCTATGAGCTACGCCATAATGAGCAGAAGATATTTCTTTTGCCAAATAAACCACTGCCTGCATTGATCCTGTGATTGTTGTTATTATCTTTTTTTTTTTCACAGCTGAAGGTTTTATTTAATTTAAAAAAAAAAATCCGGTGAAGCTGACTTAAGTTAGCTCCAGCACAGTTGTATAAGGAAGAAAAGCTTAGGATAAGTCCCTTGTACTCATTTGTTAACTGCTTGATGGTGTTACACCCTCTGAGCCAGTCTGTCTGACCAGTCACCAGTCCACGTTGCCTGGGTACTCTATCAGTGAATTTTACCTTGTTTCTCTCTTGATCCCGTAGCAGTGGTGCTGAGCTGTTGTTCTCACCTGGTGCTTGGCTTGAGGTTTAATGACTGTCTTTCAGACTAAAAAGGGCTTGTGAGTCCTAAAGAAAATCTGTTTTCTTCAAGGTTTTGAACTGGTCCAGTTCAAGACATTACAAATCTCCCTGGTACTACATGATGACATACAGGTGACTTAATGACAGTCCTTTAGCTGCCTCTGTGCAGTAGCCCTTCGGAGCACCACACATGATATATTCCTTTTATATAAGAGCTCCTTTCTGCTTTCCCCCACCTCTTTAAGAGAAGTAGAGACCTTGTGTCTTAGAAAAACACTGCATTAGGCTGGGAACCAAGAGGTTGTAAATTGTTGTCATCCACCAATTGTTACCAATAATTCTGTGCTATTCCTAATATTTATTTTGCTGCAATGCCTCTGACCTCCTGTTTGCGAGCATTTTTTTACCCCTTTTGCAATTTAAATAATGCACAGATTATAAAAAAGTAATTTCTGGCAAGGGTGGAAATAAAATCTAGATTTTAGCATGGCCACATCCACTGTTCATTCAGTTTATTACAGTATTCCCCAGCCAACCCTCTGCCTGTCCTGTCTGAATGGTGGGCTGTGCTAGCCTTTGCAGTTGTACGACTTGGCTTTTCTGTATGCAAACATTATGCTAAAAACATCCGGGCAGCAAAGCCAGAAATAGCAACAGGTTGATTTCCCCAGTTCTGCCTCACAAAAATCTGCATAGTCCATTAACAAAATACGTGCCATGTTTCCATTTAGTATGTTCCAAATAACATCTGCTCCATTAGCTTCTCAGGAAGAGATCAGTAGCATGAGTTTAATTCAAATAACCCCAATGATGTGTGGGGAGAAATGGAAACAGCAGCAGTTGCGTATATCGTCACATAACTGAAAACTGCCCTTGTCTAGCAGTAACAAATCCCTTCTCATATGGCGCTTTCTGTGAAGTTTCAGGGCTGCATGTCTCTGTTGAGGGGCTGCCTGAGAAGCCGTAGTCTGTGAGGCTTGGATGGAGGCGGCCTGATTTGCTTTTACTGAGCAGCCCCAGTAGTTGTTATAAATGGAGATATTTCCACACAGAGAGTAGCAGACTTAGAGGGGTTCATAGAATCATAGAATATCACAAGTTGGAATGGACCCATAAGGATCACTGAGTCCAACTCCCTGCTCCCCACAGGACTACCTAAACACTAGACTAAGAGCATTGTCCAGACACTTTTTGAACTCTGACAGACTTGGTGCCTCAACCACTTCCCTGGGGAGCCTGTTCCAGAGACCAACCACCCTCTCAGTGAAGAACCTTTTCCTAATGTACAACCTGAACTTCCCCTGATGCAGCTTCATTCCCTTTCCTTGTGTCTTATCACTGATCACCAGAGAGAGGAGATCAGCACCTCCCCCTCTGTTTTTCTCCTTGAGGAAGTTGCAGACTGCAATGAGGTCATCCCTCAGCCTTCTCTTCTCCAAGCTGAACAAATCAAGTAAACTCAGCCGCTCCTCGTAAATCTTGCCCTCAAGACCTTTCACCATCTTGGTCAACCTCCTCCTCTGGATACACTCTAAAATTTTGGTGTCCTTCTTATATTGAGGCACCCAAAACTGCACACAGCACTTAAGGTGGGGCTGCACCACTGCAGCGCGGAGTGGGACAATCACCTCCCTCGACTGGCTAGCTATGCTGTGCTTGGTGCACCCCAGGACACGGTTGGCCCTTTGGGCTGCCAAGTTTGCCTTGCCAGTTTTCAAGCTCAGTTTTGCTGCTGTGCTACAATGGACTAAGCAGTTCTCAAACTACAATTGCTTTCTTGTCTAGGTGCCCTGGCGTGAAAGCAAGGTAGGAAACAAAAAACTCTTCACTGAAGATTTGTTCCCGCATCCTCAAAAGCCCAGGGTAAAGCACATGGGTGTAATTTCCCTGATGCGATGTATTTTTAATAATCATGAACCAAGAGACATAACTAGGAACTAGCTAAACCTACACATCTGGGCAAATGCCCACAGATACAGACACAAACCACATCCCTAATGGTGCGTTGTCACCAGGAGGAGAGGAAGTAGCAGCAGGGAAGCCCACCTGTTTGTAAAGCTGTAAGCGGGAATGTGGGTTGTACCTGCTGCCATCGTGCTGCTCTCTGCAGGGCCCTTGCGCTCGACAGAGCAGCACTCATCTCAGCTGCCAACTTGTGGCTTCGGCTGCTAAAACGCACAGGGCCTGAACTCTCAGCTTTGTGCGTGCTGAGGTGGGGAGCTCAATATTTTCAAATATTATCCTCATACCTGCTGGGATATTCGCATCACAGGCGTCAGGGAGGGGTGTAGAGCATTTTGCTTTGGGCCATCTTCTCAGTGGCTATAATTTTTTTTTTCTTTTATGATTTTTTTTTCCCTCCATGTTGAGAAACTGTCTATCTCCAGATCACTGTTCTGGTTTAATCTTCTCATGCCTGCACTGCCAAAGTAAGTTCCATTTCAGACTAGATCTCCATAAATCTTGTATTTTAAACATATTGACAAAAGTAGGAAAAGTTGGAGTATCTGAAGCATCAGAGAGATCTACCAATCTCTTTTTTCTTTGGGATAAGAGCAGGCAATTGTATGACCCACTGGATACTCTTCTCTTTGCTTGATCTGTTCATCTCTGTGTCTATTGCTCTGTTACAATCTCTTGTGTGAAGCAAGTTTGAAATGTGAAGAGAGATAATAAATACATTCCGTGGTTCACTGGTGCTCTTCAAAAGATTCTATAACTTAGATTAAGTGGTGTGGCTGTCCTTTCCCTGTAACTCTTCCTGTTCAAGTCCCCTGGTACCTCTGTATATCCAGGTTGCACAACAGCTGAAGTATCTGACAAGGAAAAATGTACGATTGTCAGTATGACATCACTCAATTAATGCAGGGTGAAACAGAATGGAGAGATTGATAATTGGAATAAGGGGCTAATATTTGCAATCTCTTTCGCTTATAATGTTTCTTTAATGTAAAAAAGAGAAAAAAAGTTTGATTTTTGGTGTTTATTTCTCAATTCACAAAATTAATCTTGGGGTCAGATTTTAAATTGGGAGGACCAATGTTTTAAACTTCAAAGTGCTTTCCTGTAAAAGTGGCTAAATATTAATTGTGCTACTGGTATGTGCATTCAGGTGTTTAACATGACCATTCAATACTGAGCAAGTGTGGACACACACCAATGCAGGGCTGTGACTTTCTTGGATCTTGAGGGCTCTCTCCTAAGAAGAGTTACTGAAAAAGTGCCCCAGTCTGCTGCTAAACAGAAATTCTTTCTGGGTGGGCTTTTCAATAAAAAGGCTTTGGGTGCTATAAATAAAAGTCAGCTTCCACCAGCTGAACACTGATTTGATTTTAGTAAAGTCTTCGTTCAGCACAGTAATATTTCCTATGCAGAAAATGGGCAAAACTGGAAAGTTTCAGCAGCTATACATCGGCAGGATTTTCAGTATTTTCCAGCTACTTTTTAAACCAGTGATGGTTCCATCTTGTGTGACCTTTTGCTGTGACTAACAGTCAAAAGCAAATTGATAATGTGAAATGAAAGGACAAAAAGATAGTTGACAGTTGTTAAAGTCTGAGACACAGGATAGAAGAGGGTGTGATGATAGGTAAATATTTAACCAGCGGCTTTTGTATTGGAGCAGCAGCAGGAGGTGGAATCCATGTGTCACACCTTGCAGTGGCACAGCCTGCAAGCCTTGGAGCCAGAGCTGACCTGAAGCTGAAGGCTGGCACGGCCACAGCGACAGCTGAGTGAGCTCCAGCTTGACCTCAGGTGACAACAGAGATGCACTGAGACAACTATTTTAATACCATTCTTGTAGACACAGTCAGGTCTAATGCACTGATGTCTCTGATGTCTCTTACGTCCTCTAATGTTTTGATCCTCTTCTGGTATATTTTGGGCCTGGTGTTTTGAACTCTTGGATCTCCATTATTGCTGATTATAAAATGTATATGCTGTATCACTGCTGCACTGTTTCATCACTCCTGGTGTTGAATGGATCAGTCAAGCAAAAGCTGCTGGAATTTGAATCAAACTCATGCCTCCTGGCATTTTGGGGGTGGAGGCTTTATATATGAGTACAGTTTCTATTCTTAGCAGCTACCCTTGTTTGTGCAGGGTGGCGCATCGCTGGAACCACTTCAGCAATATGTATAATGAAAGATTCTGTCCTTCGAATATTAGATCCTTGGTGGCTTAAGAGTAAAGGGTAGGGTTTTGTTTTGCAGTGATGCTCTTCCCCCAGTGAGAAGCATAGTTTGTCTCTTTGCTTTGTCATAGCAAAGAGAGATATATATGAGGTAAGAAAGGGGGAAACATACTTTTTAACTGCATCCAAGTAGAGATGTAACTGAGATACACATGTGGTCCTTCAGGAGGAAGGACACAAACTCTTAAATCACCTTGTGCCTTCCTGTTTTCAGATTCAGTGAGTGGAAGGTATTTGTCCTGCCAAACTCTTTACACTACAGCAATGTCCCTAGCCCTTGCCCAGTTCAATCTGTGCCATAGTCTCACCTTCTGAGAAAGCTGATAGCCAGGCATGTGCACTGATCCTGCCTGGGGAAGTCAGGCTGGATGGAATTCCTCTTGCCTGACTTCTGATGTCCACAATGCAGACCTTATTTTTCTCCACTGACTAAGTGAATGCTAAAGTAATTAAAGTCAAGTGAAACCCACCTGATTACTGTAATTTGCACAGTGGTTGTGCTGGGATAGGGTCCTTCTGGATGTATATGAGGCTGTTATAACGTGTGGCGGTATGTTCTATGTTGCATTCAGACATACCATGAAATTTGCTGATTACCAAATATCATGAAGTACCAGAATAGAGTTAAAGATTGAAAGCTTATGTGCAAACACATTTCTTCAATAGAATATGTCTATAATGATGATTTGGAGATCAGTTGTTCACATACATAACCCTCTACTTGGGAATAACTACATTTTCTTAAAGTAAAAGCTAGCATCTCAGTGAAAGGCAGATATTTATAGAAATCTGATTACATGTAGACTTAAGACAGGCCACCTGCTCTAAATATTTCTCTTCCTGAAGGCTAACAGACAATAAAAAGTCAAAACAGAAATCCAGATACAGAATTCATGTTTATGCTTGCTAGAAACGGAGAAATGTCTTTGCTTTAGGAAACCACCATTCTGGGTTTTGGTACTATGCTTGAAGATGTCATGGGAGGTCAGGTAGATGGCAGAAGGGAAAATGGTGATGAAAGGTCCAGATTTTTAGAAGAAATCCAGAAAATGCCCTGGGCTGAAACTTAATATATCAATCTAACTCCTACTGTGTTCTGAAAGATGGTGCAAGAAGGATCAATAAACCAGTGCTTGAAATTTACTAATTCATCTAGACTAAAAGAGCTTTCAGAGCTTTTTGTTCACTGGAGAACAAAATTTATCTGTATATATTATATACAGATATATATCATATCTGTAGTGAACAGGGATATTCATAAGGCAACCATTGTTCACTCTGTTTTAGAATCATAGAATAATTTAGGTTGGAAAAGACCTTTGAGATCATCGAGTCCAACCGTTAAATTAATGCTGCTAAATCCACCACTAAACCATGTCCCTCAGCACCACATCTACACGTCTTTTAAATACCTCCAGGGATGATGACTTAAGCACTTCCCTGGACAGCCTGTTCCAATGCTTGACAACCCTTTCTGTGAAGAAATTTTTCCTGATATCCAGTTTGAACCTCCCCTGGCACAACTTGAGGCCATTTCCTCTTGTCCTGTCACTTGCTACTTGGGAGAAGAGACCAACCCCCACCTCGCTACAACCTCCTTTCAGGTAGTTGTAGAGAGCGAGAAGGTCTCCCCTCAGCCTCCTTTTCTCCAGGCTAAACAACCCCAGTTCCCTCAGCTGCTCCTCATAAGACTTGGGCTCAAGAACCCTCACCAGGTTCATTACTTAACAAATGTTTCTTGTTCTACTTGTCTGGCATCCTTTCTCTTTTGGGAGCTCGCAAACTCACAGAGCAGCTCCCTGGTGGAATCAGCGAGAAGCTTCCATGGCACGCCCATTACAACGTATGGAGTTGCCACCTCTGACCTCTGGTGAGGTACAAACTTCACTTTTGCAAATCAGAAGCAGTACAATATTTGCTTTGAGAGCTGTGCTGCTGGTCTTCTAACTGGGCATTTCAGTGGCTTGAAAGTATGAAGCCCCAAATGATAAAATAGTAAGTCTGAGAGCACGCTGGACTTCTGCTACATGTAATGGGAAGGATCCCTATTTGCTTATTCAAGAAATTTCCCTATGCAGGAAAAAATATTTTTAGCAGCATTTTAACTGTATGTGTTGGAAATGGTTCACATATATTATATCACTTCTGTCATGTAGTGATTAGATCTGTGGCTTGAGTCTGTGACCAAATATTGAGATATAATGAACAACGTAATACGGAAAATATGTTTGACCCATTAAATAAAAGTGAGAACAGTGTAAGTCTGCTCTCTGTGTTTGCCCAGAGCAAACAAGCAGGAAAGGGAAAGCATTCATGTGGAATGTGGGTGAAAATAATTCGACAAGGGTTACTGTAAGTACTGTAGAAAAGCGTTGGTGAAAGCAGATTAAATTCCTATTATAGGCAGGTCCCAAATGCTGTAACACTAAGGCACAAAATACAGAGAAGAAACAAAATAGTTTGGTTTATTAGCCTTGTGTATACGCTAAAGAAAGAAGTATGTCCTTCTGCTGCCATAGCACCTTCAACAGTTTTCAGAGCAGATACAGAAGTTGTTTCCACAGTCTTCTTTCAGGGATGACAAAAATTCTTTTCAATTAACCTACAGATTCTTTCCAGCAGAAAAATATATATGTTATTTTTCAAGATGTGGCAGCCATCTGTTTGTTGTCAGGTTCCACAAAGCCATTGTACTGGATTTTTAATATTTCCACATATTTCCTTTTATATTTCATATGTATAAAGATTTATATATATTTAATATTTCAAATTATCAAGGGGAAAAATCCAATATTAAGAAAATTATGCCTGTTTTACTCTTCACAGTTTAACAAAAACTGTATAAAAATCCCTTTTGACTACACAGAATTGCCTTTAATTTTCATTTTTGTGGAAACCATTTAGTTCATTGCAGTACCTTAATTATTTCATGTACACAAAGGAATTGGCTTACAGTCTAATATGTGCTTTTGGTAGGGAAATAATAGAATTAACTAGAATTACTAGATTCCTTCCTTGAAGAGTTACATATGCTGCTTGCTACATAGGACTGGAGATATTCTTTATTTTTAAGAGAAAAGAAATGTTTTTGACCAGAGCGCTTTATTATGGAAGCATTGCAGATGCATTTTGGTAGTGGTTTTTGTGTACCTACTCCACGTTATGGCCAACAACCTGAAAATCCATCGAGCTGATGCAACATGAGGTACAGAATACTTCCAAAGGACACACAAGTGCTACTTAGTAAGGTGTGTGCTTTGCATCACAGGCCACTGGTGCAAGTACGCCAGCCATAGGTGACCACAGCATCTGCTACGTGAGAGCAAAATGTGGTAGGCATCAAATCTCGTTTGCAATTTTATTTTCTTAATCTTGAAAGCAGTGAACTCTCCTCTGTACCTTTTTTTCTTCTTTGCTTTCTTTCTCTATGTCCCTCTACATGTAATTTTAAAATGAAAGCATATGACTTACAGCCTAACTCTGTCCATTTACTCAGCTGTACCTATTTAATCAATTTAAATTGGAAGGCGAGTTTACCAACTTTCAAAAATAAATCCAGGACCAGTGCAGAGTATTGTGTAAACAAAGGTCTAATTTCAATTTTTACTTCTTTAAGAAAAAAAAAAAAGTGTGTGGGGAGAAAATTTTACAAATGACCTTTCTGCTTGGGGAGAAAAAAAAAAAAAAAGACAGAATAGGGAACATGGTGGTTCTTTACTTGGATTCTTCCTTTTCTAAGGCCACAACAAAATTAACAAGCCCTGAAACAAAACTGAGAGTTTAAATTAATGGCTTCTGGCAAACTGTCAACTGATATTAACTTTATCATTCAACACAATGTCAGTTTGAAAAGCTTCAGGATAGGGCATTTGAATGTTAGAATCCTGATTAACAGATTAAATGAATTCCACTTTATCTTTCAGCCCAGTGCTGTGGACCAGGACACCTGACTTACTAATCTTCTCTGACTTTTGGGTAAGTATCACTGACTACAGCTTGGACTCAGACCATTGTAAGACAGATGAAGACAGCATAGCAGATAGCTTAGCCGCTGTTTTCTAGCAACTATTTTGTTATTTTGGCTGGCCAGTTTAGATCTCATTAATGCTAATACTGGAATAGGCTCATGACACACAATCCTAATCTATGTTTCATGTAGCCTGAATTTTCTTGGAAGCAGAGGTTGTTAAATATTTATGTTATGTTAGCATTTAGTGTCACTAAGCTCTGTGGGCCCGTCTTGCTGTATTTTGTAAAAATATTTATGCAATCCTTCTCCTAAGGTGCTGCTGCACTTTAACAACAGCAGAAAGCAGTACACTCTCTAGCCCAGGCCAACGATTGCTTGTTAGTATATGTTCATTCCCATTTTTAAATCTGAAAATGTTATAGTTTGCCAGCAAATACCAGCAAGTTTTGTTTATACCATTGTTAAGCAGGCATTGTTTCATACCTACCATCACAATGAGGTTTGCATTTTTCCCAGGGGTTTATTTTTGTTTAAACAATAGCCATTTGCAAATTTGAGATCCTGTAGGATTTCAGACGCAGTTAGAATTCAGATGCACAGTTAAATTTGAGGCTTTCATGCAGGTGTATGAATAACTGAGTGCAAAAAAGCAAAAGACCGTTTTCACAATCAATTTTGGCAGGTACTTGGAAAAGGAACATGGAAATAGTAACACATGGAAATGGTTAAAACCATTCTAAAGTCCAAACACCTTTGTTTGCAAAACACCATTCTCAGATTTCCTGTCTTTTGATAGACAGGAGTATTCCCGAGAGCTTAATTTCTGTTAGGAATTACCATGTCATCGAGACAGGTATCATTGTGGCAGGAAATGGAAGAGGAATTGGAAGAGGAAATTCATCTTGGGCTGAATCTTGGGATGGGATTCCTCATACCACCTTAAGTTGTCTCCATTGGAGTTAGTCATCGTGAACCCTCTTTATAGACAAAAGAGGGAAACACGTGTTTTAAAAGAGCAGATCTCTATTTTAAGTGTTTGCTTTAGAATGAGAGGAATTGTGTTCTTGAAACTCTTGCTTATTTCCTTTGTCAGTAAAGGGAACTGAGGACAACTAGCTCTGTGTGGATGTCCACAGTGCCTATGAGTTGTGCAAACTGAGTCACACCTGAGCACCTTCCATTTCTTGCCCTGTTCCGTTCCCAAGGACAGAAAGGTCCCAGTGTATTCTTCCCACTACCCCATTCTACCCCCAGGTATTTCCCACTCTTCAGATTTTTCTCGTGCATGTGTGGTAAATGAGATCTGCATTTTCACCAGTGACAAACTTTCTGGTTTTGCTTCTTTGCCGAAGAGCTCCTCTTTCAGGAATACGTGCCTGAAATGCTGTTCCTTGTTAAGGTTATTTTTTCCCCTCCCTTTCCAAGGAGGGTAGAATGTGCTGGTGAGGCCATGATGGTTGATTAACTCCGGTTATCAGGATGTTTGCTGTATTCCTGTTCAGTCTCTTGCAGAGGTGTGGTTCCAGCTTATCACATCACTTTGAAAGGAGTCGCATTGTGCTCTTTTGACCTTCTGACCATTCTTCATTAAAAATTCATTGTTATGCTTCCCCCAAGAAATGTATATTTCTCCTCAGCCATGTTTCAGCCCTGTAAAACACTAAAATGCATTTTGAACCCTTTTTTGCCCATTCAGAAAAACATTGCGAAAACTGTGCTTCTGCAGCACCTCCTACCTGAGAATGCCAGAGCCCTTCACAGGCAAGAATACATGAAAGAAAAGGAAATATCACACTCAAAAGATGGACAATGCAGGAAAAGGTTTCGTGACTTGCCAAAACTCACACAGAAGCACTGTGATGGTATATAGTACATTCAGCATGATGCACTTTTTTTTGACATCCACTCCTGTGCCTTAACCACGGCAACCCACAGGAGCACATTCCTCTCTCTTTTCTGAGAATTGATTTATCACCATAAGGATGGTTTATTATACAGCCTCATGCTGTAAATCTTTCCTGCTCTAATGGCTGATAGAAGTCTGGCACTGCGGCGAGTTCCTGCTCATTTACTCTCTGGATATCGGGTACGCTGCTGATGTGAGAATGAGCTTCCTGGGAAGTCTCTCTTAACACAGAAATGTGAGAATCAAAGAATCCGATTCTGCTGGGATTTTTCCCATTAATCAGGGTTCTGAATGGTTTCACGATCCTTTGTTTCCTTCATCTTCATTTTTATTGCATCCCAAGTTTTATTAGGGAAGCATTTCTTTAAAATCAAAAACCAGAAAACAAAGAGCCAAGCAATAACTGTGAACTACTGCCTCAGTAGGACTGTTTGTTCAACACAGGCACACAGAGCCAGTCTGCTTTAAAAATGCATACAGCTTCAGTTCTATTAAATATAATTTTTCTTAATGCAGGCAATAATCGACACTGCATACATCTGTGAGGGAAGGAGGAGGGCTGGGAAGGCAAGGGATCCCACCTATCCTTTGAGATGATTTCCATGGTCTCATGAATTTATTTAGGGGCTTGGAAGGGGTATTTAATTCACGATGGGAATTGCTTGCCAGTGCAAGCAAGGCTTAATTCATAAGCAGTCTGGTGTTTTAGAGTGCTTTACAGTCCTTACGTTGAAGGTGCCCCTGTAGCGCAAAGTACTGTCAGCGTGGAGAAGTGACACGGTAATGTGAAGGATGACTCTTGGAGGCAATGTCTGAATGGAAGTCATAAAGGTAGCTGCAGCTCATGTAACCATGCCCGAGCTAGCTGCAAATAGGCTGCTTTGGGTAAGGCTGGCCCCACGTCCACCCCAGTCTGAAAGCAGAGTGAGCACAAAGGAAAATGGCAATGAATTTTCCCTCTCTGCTATTTGAAAGGACATCTTCATAAAAAAATAGCAACTGGTTAAATTCTAACTCCAGAAAAACTGAGATAAAACTGTTAGGATCTGCAGAGTATCTCTTCCGCAACATCTGTATTATGGGATAGTTGTTCTCAGTGAGTTTCTTGTAGATCCCTCCAATACAACCTGTTACCAGATAGCAAGAATCTTAACGTCTGTGTCTGTTTGTGAGTGGCCAGTACTAACCAAGCACAGACCTAAGCACAGGGGCATGTGCATTTTCA
Organism: Dromas ardeola; assembly: GCA_013398915.1. Taxonomy (NCBI): domain Eukaryota; kingdom Metazoa; phylum Chordata; class Aves; order Charadriiformes; family Dromadidae; genus Dromas; species Dromas ardeola. The sequence continues at coordinate 22,552 of VYZM01024128.1, read as the reverse complement.
TACTTAATCATTGCCATTCAGTCTATTAAGAGTGAAAGTCTCAGCCTGATAAAGCTCCAAGAGATCCAGTTACAGCAGCTTGTCCATTGAGTAATGCATTAATGTGAACATGCCACTCCTGGGCTCAGTTTTCTATTCTCAGTCTTCTTCTTTTTTTTTTTTTTTAATAAATTCATGTTATGTTCCAAAATGTTTATCCTGTGTTTGGAGCTGTCTTTGGGAACAGCCCCCTTTACATTTGTCCCACAGCAGCTGCCTTCACTGTGAACAATGAAACTGGCAGTGAGCTCAGGGGGTGCGTGGGAGGCAGCCTGGTTCCCACCGCAGCTGGGAAGGGACTTTGGAAGAGTTCCTGCAAGATGCATTACGATGGACTTAGTTGTTCAGAAGGAAAATGTGTGGCTCTTCACCCTGAGAGCAGAGTCCTCTGCTGGAGTCCTGCTTAACCAGGTAAGGTCCATGGTGGGAGGGAAGGATTAGCAGTTTGTTGCGATAGCAGAGGTGGCCCCTCTGGCACCCATTCATTTCACAAGGGCAGAAGGGGGCTCCCCCTCCTCTGGGAGATCTTTTACAAGTCCTGAGTCTCCTGGAGGGGATTTTTTTGAAGAACACTTATCTCAAATAGCCGCCTTTTCCCTGCTTCAGCTGAGCTCAGTGTGGTTTACACTGCTCCTGCTTCAGCCTAGACACACTGAACATCTTGATCACATCAGGTTGTCCCATAAAAAAAAGGAATGGGAGTGTTGGGGGATGGCAGCTCTGGGTTGAGAAGTGGCTAGGAGGAAGATTTTAAGGAAGCAGGCTCCCAAGTGGAAGGCTGCAGCCTTGGGAAGGGTCAAGGTACTTCTGGGGCAGAAGGGTTTGAGACTGATTTACTCGCAATGAGGGCTGCAAAAGAAATTGGTGAAACCCGTGTGGAAATCCAGCCTTCATGTGGAGTCTGTTCTTTGTGCCCTCTACACATACGTTGTTTTTTGTGGATGTCAGTTTGGAATACAGGAGTAATTATCTCAGAACACCTCTCTAGGGCTCTTTAATCAGCTATATACATGTCGTGGGTGGGGTATGCACAGACCAAGATGCCTCTTCACCTTCCTTTAAGGCTCCCCTTCCACTTTGTGTGAGACTCACAGCAGCTCTCTGGTACGCTTCCCGGCCACAGACCCTGCTATACCTTCCCAAAAGTTGAATTTTAGCCTCCCATACTCTAAGTTGGAGAAACCGGTAAGATTTCAGTTAGCTTAATCCCTTTCCCTGACAGCTCATCCCTTCTGGGTCTTGTTGTAGTTGAAGCAAGTAACTGCAGATTTCACCATAGGAGCTCTGAAGCAGCTCTGGGTTTCTTCAGACAGCACAGCAGGTAACACAGAGATAGGGGAAGCAGGGGCTCATCTGCGTCCCCACTCCTGACTGTTCATCAAGGTTTTGGTCCATTTCTATTCAAGATTACTGGTCCCCTCTAATTATTTCATTACTCCTGGTAAGAGCCCTCTAAGTCCAGGAGCTCTTTTTAAAGTCCCTTGAATTTTGATGGGTTCCTCTGGAACCTCTTTGCTCAAGAGGCCAGTCACTTAGGGCAGAGAAGGGACTTCAGTTTCTTTAAATCAGCCTTTGTATTTTTAAAGGGTTTTTACCAGCATCTTCAGCTCTTTAGTGCCTTTTTGATTTTCATATGCTAAGAAAGCCCCCTCCTGGGTTGTTTGAGTTGAATACACTGCCCTGGAAGGCAAACACATCATGGAGTCTCCACTCTGCAGTCATTAAAACCTTCTGATTTTCAGTCTAAATTAATTTACATAGGTTTTGTACCTTCTGATTCTTCTGTCAGAATCATCCTTTATTTAAAAATAGTTCCTTTGTGGTTTCCTTCCTCGTCTGCTTACAGCCTATCAGACCTGTTAACTCTGCTCTATACCTTCCACATTTTGAATTGATTTCTCGTGAGAATGGATGACCAGAAAATTGTACCACGCTTCTGAAGAAATCTCATTGCAGTACTTTTTCCAATTTCAGTAACAGTGCCTCACTCTGCTGGAAGCGACTCACACAGGAGGTGAATTTGAGATTGTATTTCTCTCTTCCACAGGTACATCACATTGCATGAGAACAAGAAGATTATGGCAGCTGGGACTTGAGGCAGAAATTCAAAGTGCCTTGGCTGTCTTGTCTGAAATGCCCCATCCTGTGTGTGTCCCCCAAGGAGGCATGACAGGCTAAGCCCTGCACCAGGCAGCACGTGTCTAATGCCCTCAACCAAAGCACAGTGGTCTTGTTTGACCACATCTTGAAAGGGAGAGTTGTGTTGCTGGTGGGGAAGGGGTATATCTGAATTTGTCTGATCCACTTGTCCTTGCCACTGAAATAGACTTTTTCCTGCCTAGTTTGTGCATCAAATAGGATTCAGGATGGAATTAAGTGTTACGAAGCTTAGCATTGCTTGGGCAGAGGCACTTCTTTGTGTGCACAAGAGCAGAATTATAAGCACCAGGAATGCTTCAGCAGTGGAAATCTAGATGCTAAGAAAGACCTCATACCTAGATGTTTGAGAGTGGCAGTGGTAAGGGTTCACAACTATAAATACCCGTGGTTTGTCTTAAGTATAACAGAAGCACTGAAGAATAGACCCATAGTCTAGTCACATCTGTTTTTGTGCGTAGTTGAAGTATGAAGTATCACACGATAGCTTTTGGACAACCCCTCAGGCGTACAAGCCCCACTTCTTTCCGCTGGAGTCACTGGAGCTCCATGGCCTAGGGAGGGTAACAGCAATGTGCTGTGTTTACCCGGTCGTGAGCAACAGACTTTGTTTTCTGCACAGCTTTCCCACATAACAAGTTTTGGTTTTTGTTTAGAAGGCAAAGGGTGTTTACACATTTAAGGTTCTCCCTGTATATGAAATAACAACTTTCAGAAATCTAAAGCCCACTGAGTTTGAGAGCAATCCTGTTATTTATAAAGAAAAAAAAAAGTGAATTGGGTTCATATTTAAATGTAGATTGGTACAGGATTTACTATGGATTACTAATTTCCCCTCAGGTTTATCCTTATTTCGTGAACCATCAGGTCAGAACGTGAAAGAATGAACAGCCTCAATGGAGATTACTTCCTGAAGAAAGCCATGTGTATTTTTCTGACGCTCATGAAGTTACAGATGTTCATTTCCAGCATTGTAATTTGCAGAAGCCTCATTACCTGACGTAGACCACGGAGATGACACTTCCTTTAAAGGTATATTAGTAATTTTTTTCATTTTCTGCATCAGGTTAGACATGCTTGTTGGTCATAACTGCTGGAAATGTGCATACTTCCTAATGTTCTGAGTTTCTATGTGCAATGGTACGTATAGCATGAAAATTATAAATAAAGAACAAAAGACAGCAAGCGCATGTACAATTTTGCCTGTTTTTAGTGTTCCATCCAAATGCTTGTTCAACAATGTTTTTGTCCTTTCTGCCTGGTCTCCCTCCCTTTCTATGTTACATGTGTATGTTGTGTGTGCCCTGCCCAAGAGTGCTGAAAATTACTAACTCTTGACAATTTGAGGGCAGACAGAGGGGGCATCTGTTGTATGTCGCAGCTTTTTTTTGATGCCTGGTGATAATGTTGATACAGATGCTTTGATCTTTAAGCAGTTTGACTTCATGGAAGAGATTCTGACCGTGTGGATGTCTAAGTAACTTCCATCAGCTCATAAATCTAAATAATTCTCAAACTCTCCTACTGGTTTTATGATCTCCTAAATTATACAGTCTAAAGTATTTTTCAACTGTTCCACATTTCTGGCCAGGTCTTTGGAGACAGTGAAAGCTGAGCCTTCAGTGTCCTGTTTCTATGGCAGGAAAGGCGCAGGCAACATTTGTAGGCCTGGGCAGATGAAGATGGTTTTCACCTGCTTTGTTCTTGGGCAGATGTTTGTCATGCTGAGCATCCATTCTCCTTTTATGCCTTTATTAAAAACCTCCCCTCCACACAGCATAAATTTTGCAGCCTACTTGAGGTCTCATTGATGTTGCAAAGGTCTTTCCATGGCAGATTTGAATAAAGGACAGATATTTTAATTTTTTTTTTTGGTAATAACTCCTATGGCTTAGGGGAGGTTTTTCGTTACCACTGGAATGTAGTAAAAGCCTCTTTTGAACACTTTTGATGAAGGGTGAACTTTTTCCATGCCTTTATGTGTGCAGGGGTATGTGAGCAGTACCTGCCCAGGAGTCAGACCCTGCTCAGTCTTCCTCAAACTGGTCTTGACATTTAAAAACTGCTCTGAATTAAGGACTGGCTCACATCTCAGATCAGTACCTTACAGACACAACTCTGGGCTTCCTTTCTCTGATAAAGTCTCTACTTGATAAGACGTTTCTTCTAGACTTCTCAGATTTCTGAAAAAGTGTGATTTGTAGAAAAAAATTCCACCTTGCCAGTAATGTTCTGATTAAGCAAAGGAGAAAGAGGAGGAGGAGGAGGAGGAGGAGAACCTTCACATTGACTTCTCCTCCTCTTCTGAGCTCTGCGTTAGGCACTGAGTACTGAGTCCTTCTGGTCTCATTCAGACCAAATATGAGTTTTGGCCAGATTTTCTCTGTAGAATGGCTCCAAGTAGGGCTATTTCATTGTATTGTATATCAGCAGGTTAAAATTGCTGAGGCATCTGTCAGAGCACAGTAACTATCACTGCTTTCCTCTTATCCAAATCCTGCGTGGCCAGCAATGGCACTTTGCAGCCAGAGGGAAACAAAGAGCCATTACTTTCAGTGTGTGCTCCTGATCAGGATATATATTGATAGTTTGTGCTAGGAAGAAGGGTTTATGAGTGCCTCTGGCAACTGGTGGTGTGAGCTGTGCACCTATAAATTCTAAGTAGGCAATATCAAACAAAAAATATTCTCCGGCTGTAGCCTGAGGTCACAGGGAGTGGGAAAAGACAAGCTGCACTACTAATCCATAACCACAGAAATGACCTCCATTCCAAAACAAACACTACATAAAATTTTAAAAGCCAGCCAGCCCAATATATATAATAAAATGTCAGTAGTATAATTCAAACCAACCTTAGAAATTGTGATATATTGCATTTGGTCATTTATACACTTTGGTATCAGCATTAGCTAAGAAAAAAGGTTGACAGCCGTTCAGGAGCTCATTCTGCCCAATGACTATTATAACCAAACTATTCTGCTTTGACGGTAATACTTGCTAATTGCCAGGCGGCACCTACACAATAACACAAATATACTAATTTTATGTAATTTAGTTTCATTTAAAACATCATAAATAAACATTTGTGAATTTCAATACAGTTATTGCGGATTCCACAATGCTATAGCTGAGAGAAGACTCTAACCTTAGAGATTTGGCAGCAGTTGCATTTGAGAAGTGATAAACCCATTATATGCTCAGTAGATATCCCCCCATCTGTTGACAAAATAAAATTATAGAAAATGTTGGGCTGAAATCAAATGTTTTTAATAACCAGTTTTCTTCCTGAAATAAATTCAGTATAACAAATAAAAGGTAAAATGCACAACAGTTTACACAAGACAATCTTTACAGTTTCATGGGAGATTTTGAAATTTTCTCTGTGGAGTTTCTCCAGGTATTTCAGGCAGGTGTTTGTGCTATCAGTAAGGCCCTCTTGCTGTAATGAATTTCATTTTGTGGGAACCTACTTCACTCACCCTGCTTAGTTAAATTATTTAACAAATTAATTTTGCTTTGTTTCTAACTGTTTGCTGCATCTGTGCTCCATAGCTAAGGAACAGAGAATGGGATAGTGTTGGAGCTATATGCTTCATAAGCCAATTGAGATTAAAAAAGCAGACAGAAAATACAGAAAATACCTGTTATTTTCTACCTTCTCACTAGGGCATGATACTGTAAGTTTCATTTTTGTCCTTCGATATACCTCCTGTCTTTAGACCTGTTGTAGCATGCTGAGGCTTCTCTCCTGCCCATGTTTCCCTTCCTCTGCCCAGATGACGGGTCTGGTGCAAACTCCTGCTGTGGCCACAGAAGTCCCCAGTCTGTTAATAAAGACGTTCCCTTAAATGAATGTTTTGGATTGTCAGAAATCTCACAAGCTAAGGACATATCTCTGGGTCCAAGCATGAAACATGCTAGAAACACTGGGGAATTTTTCTGACCATTACTGGTATCTAGGAGAAAATTCTTTACCGATCCCCAGACCTTAGCCTGGCTTGTGCACCTTTTACAGAGGTGTGCTGAGCTCTTCTTTGAATACCTTCAAGCAGGGCTTTGGTGCATTTGGTGCTTATTCCTGGAGCCCTGACCTTGTAGTTGGGGTTTACTGTATCCTGTGTAAGGAATTCTATGTTGTAAGCAGATTGCATGAAATCATCCTTAATCAGGATACATTAAAATGCAAATCCATGTATTCATTTACATCATGCTAACAGAAATCACGGTTGCAGGTGCTTAGAAAGAAATGCAGGAGAAAGAAAATTGTGCTGAAACTACTGCCACCAAGATCCAACCAGAAAACTCCCTCTCCATGTATTTGCCTGACTTGCAGTAGATGCTTCCCCGGTGTATTTCTTTGTACGCAACCTGCGCCTCAGGCTGTGCTCCCCAAGGACAACATGCTCACAGCAGAGCAGCCAGGTTTTATAGCTCATCCCTCTGCTGGGGTCCTTTGTATTCCTCCTGCCTTCCACTTCCCCTCTCTCTACACATGACCTCCTTCAACATTATTCCAGGGATACCTATAACACAGCTCAGCAAGGGGATGGTTGGACAGTGTGACTAAGCTTTAATCCATCCAAAAAGCTGATCTAGCCAAGAATGAAGCCAGTGGGGAATAAAAAGAGAAGGGGGAGAAGGTATCTCTTTCCAGGCTGATCCGCGTCCTGACCCTCTTTACCTGGCAGATGGGAGAAGAAGCCAAACCCGCAAGGTGGGGAGAGTCCACATTTGGTTGGACCAAAGGGAAAGGAAGGGCTAGATGGCCAACATTGGTTTGAAATGCCTTAACTTGTATAGATGTGAGGTATTTACACCTGAGCCAGTCACTCCAGGGTGCATTTGCCACCAGTGGAGAGAAATAAGTATATATTACCATAGGAAGATTTCTCTCATTAGGTACCCTAGACACTTAAAACAGGTATCTCAATAGTTCAAATGACTTTCTCTCCACAAGTGCCTGTTTACATTTTTCCATTGACAATAAGGGCATCCTGGGGTGACATGTACGGATTTGGATATCTGATCTTAGACAGCTGAAGCACTGGGTGAAACAAATCCTGGGTTTGGTGGGTGCATTTCCATGCTGAGCATGTCCCGACCAATGGATGTGAAACCCATCTGTGTATTGGTAATAGCTAAATGACACAAACATATGTACAGACTCCTTACTTGACTTGCCTCAGTGGGATTCAGTTCATTTGGGGACACACTAGACTAGAATCAGTAAGCTTTGACTCTCAGTCTTCAGGAGACTTTTTTACAAGATGTTACACTTCAAATGCTAATGAATCAGATATTTAATTCAGGGGGTCACACCAGACTTTTGTTGGAAATTCAGACTTCAGCCTAGTTCTCTTCTCCTCTGGAAGACACAGAGAAAACTATGATAAATTAAGTGTCAAGTGTGATATACAGATAAATGTTGCCGTGAAGTGTGTTTCTCTGAAATTTAACCAGGCCTGTAAGCCAGTATGTCACTGTAACCTAGATTTAGTAGCGGTAAAGTTAATTCAAAATGTCTTCCTTCTGTATCTAGATACCTTCAGTCTTCTTTTGCATGAGATCTGTATTATTATAATTTTTTGAAACAAATGAAACACTCTTAAAATTTCAAAAAACTTTTTCACACAGCAAAGTTGTAGGCAAGTGTACTTTTCTACTGCAATAGCACTGAGCTTAAGTGTCTTGTGTAATAAGTGTCTTGAGTCCCTTTAACCTCTGCGTTCTCAATTACACATTGATTTTTAGTGTAGTGGATAGATAAGGAAAAGTGAACTTGTTAGTGAAATCAAGGAATGCATCTAGTCTTTCCTTAATTCAGATACGGACTTTCTGGGAAGCGTTTAGCCTAACATTACCAAGTGTCACTTTCTACTTATCAGCTGGAACCGGCAGGAAGGTGGGCTCTCCAGGCCCGCTCCGCGGTTACAGTGACTGGTTTCTGAAGATAGAGAGTTCACTCAGGTGATTCACTCAGGGTGTTATGACAGCTGTATTCTTATTTTCTTCCCTGATTTCACAGCAGTCTCCCTAGATAAGGCTTTGAAAGACAGAGCTAATAGGGTGCTTGTCAGCAACATGGCTGTACTTGTTAAGAAGCTGGGGGCACTTGTGTTACTGAGACGATGGTGGTGCTGCTCCCAGTTACTTTCATCTGGATATTCCTACTTCAGGGAACATCATGTTGAACAGCAGGGTTTTCTATGATTTCTGCAGGGCAACTTGATTCCTCTGCTTTGAAAAGAGGACAATATGGTGCTTTTAGCAAAGGTTTGGAAAGCTGTGCCAGGGTGTGAGTTTTTGTTTTCTGTCTGATATGACCTAATGCTGCTCAGCCCAGCTCCTGTTGGCACATCTAGCCTTCTCGGGAAATGTCTTTTGGAAATCAGAGCTATATAAACTATCTGCCTGCTGCCTGAAAATCCTTGCTGAGTAGTTTGTTGATAAATTGCTCTTCTTATTTGTCCAGTCCATCACCATGAGAAAATAATTTTAAAAGATTGTACAAAAAAGCTCCATGAAAATTTCACCGTATTTGATGTAATAATGGACCTAAGTAACAGAAGAATTCTAGATAGCAGATGAATTGATAAGTGGTAAATGGTAAAAAATAGTTGCTAATGAACTCTGTTCTTCTGCTGTTGTCATTCTATTCTTTATTTAGCTGTTGTCTGTACATGAATAGTGGATATTTCTATAAAATCCCCCCTAAGTTCCATAGAGTCTTCTCAGAAGTGACTTTATATGTAAAAAAATTTTTTACATTAAAAAATTTTTTTCATGTTTATAGGAGATCCCCCTTATTAGAGAAAATAACATTTGCTACACTTATTACCGCATTACATTAATCTCATTATTTAACATTGTATTAGATGTATTTCAAAATCCAGGTTTTATATAAAGTCTCTTCCCTCCAAACGTCAGAAGATATTAAGATCAATATCAGACTGAAGAACTAAAGGTGAAGTGTTCTCAAGTTCACTGAGAAGAAAGTGTTAGACAGGAGTGACCATAGCGCCTCCTGAACCAGTCTTGCAAATGAGTAGTTTTACTTCAGGCTGCAAAGGGATCGCATGCATTTGCTTATTAGTGTCAGTTGCCAATTGCGTGTTACTCTGAACAATCCCAGAACATATGCAAAAGATCTCCAGTCAGTATACATCACCACTGGCACTTAGGACACTCATTAAACTGCGAGATATCTTCTTTTTTTGGAGTAACAATTATTCTGTCTAAAACGTTGCTGTATATTCATCCGCAGTGACATTTATAGGATTATGTCTTGGTGGTTTTCTCCCCAGTCATTTACTTTCCAGTCAGCCACCAAGTACGTTCCTGAGTCCTTTATTTTTTATTACAAGAGCTAGCTAGCTGCCTGTAAATCCATGAGAGCTGCTTTTTCTCATTTATTGACATATGTGGCTGAAAGGCCAGCCTGTACCATAATGTGTGTAACTGCTTTAGTCCAACAAGGGAGTGGGCCAGCTCCAAATGAAGAATTAGGTGGACTGTGGGTGTTGTCCCACTCCCGCCCCTGGCAGCCCCAGGAAGTGTCCAACGCACAAGGAAAACACGTTTTTATATGAAATTTCCCCGTCGTATGCTCAAAATTACTGTTCTCTTCCCGCCTTGACATGGCACGTGGATCCCTCAGAGGAGGGGCTTGAAGGCCCGGCTCTTCTTCCCCTACTCTTTCACTCCATTGGCTTGAAACAGCTACAGGATTAATAACCGGATGGAAAGGAAAGAGCAGAGAGGGCGTCAATGAAGTAATTTGATTTAGCTCAGGTGTTTCGTCTCCACACTTTATTGCTGCAGCCACTGCACATGAGGGCCACTGGTGCCGCACCTCGTCGGGGAGCAGCTGGTGCCTCTCACACGTCACCAACATAATCGCGTAATGAGTTCAGGCAGCGACACCCGCCCAGCCCCGCCACCGCCCGGAGATTACATCCCTGTCACCGCCAGCTTAATCTATGGCCTCGGGGAGCACAGGTGTAACTGAGCACCTAATTCGGCCCCGTGGCACTGTTGTTATTGGCGATGTGGAAGGTGGTTCGACCTGATGCGTGAGGCATGGAGACTGGGAGGGAGTCAGTAACCGGAATCCTCTTTGTTTCAGCCTGGAAACTGAGCCTGTTTGGGACACAAATGTCAAATTGGTCCTTGTAGCAAGTTTGTCAATGTTTTCCGGGCTTCCAGCCTGTCGGATATAAATCTTTGTCTCCTCTCATCTAAAATTTGTATATTCTTGCCTTTGGTTTAATAAATCAGGCATTTGGCTCTGCAAGTAATCGCTCCCCAGACTTTTTAAAAAACCCTTTTATCACATTGCCATGATGAGGGACATCTCAGAGACACAAGTCATCTTCAGGTTCGCTAGCAGAAGTTAACTGCTCTGGATGTCTCTACACTGTAGATTGTCAGGAACTGGTGTAATCAGCCACTGTCTCTGAGGAAGAGAAAGTGCTTTCGTTTGATTTTAGCAACTCTTCTTTTCCACGTTGTATCAACAAAGCCCATAGAAACAAAACATGGGCTGCTAGAATACAGAGAAGGTCCTGTGTAGCCACATTGTCGCCTCAAGATACAGTGTCATTTGGTGTTGTCCTGGCTGCCAACTCTGCCCCTTTTTGTAAGAACAGATTTCTTTCCAACATTGTTTTCCCCCATTTCTTTAGTTCAAGAAATGTAGCGAAAGGCTTAATTGGAACAAAGACTTCTCTATGGGAGAAAATCCTATCATCTCAGCTAATATCCAAGGGGTTCACCTTTTTTCCCTCCAAATGCCTTGTTTAAAGTCTCACAATGGTTTCTTGAGTCAGTCAAGCTAAAAGTCCCATCCATTCACAAATTTTCCACACCAGAGAAAGACATTAGTGCTTCAACTCCAGGACAAAGTGGGTCTGTTCTCCCCACTGACTGGTGGCGTTTTGGTCCTCTGGAATGACGAGGGAGCTGAGTACTTCTTGGAGAAATCCCTCTGGCCTGGGATGTTACACAAGGCAAAGAAATGACCTGTAAAGGTGGTACAATATCATCCTAGGAGTTCTTAATGAAAATTTCGTATTGGTTTGAACAGTACATGTAGTCAACTGTTTCTCAGTGAAAATTATAAACTAAATAATAAGGACTACTTAATTTCCACATGCTTGAGATTAAACATTCTGCTAACGTAAGGTGACTCAAGGCAGTGTATTTTGTAACTTACCTCTAACAGTTTAACGGGCCTGGATGAGGTGTCTTTGAATTATTAATTTTTGCTCTGGGGTTTTTTATAAAGTAATTAAAACAAAAAAAATCCTTGCCAATATATTAAAAGGAAAAATGAATCAAATTATGACAGGCCTGTCATCCTGACAGGAGCCGATGGAAAATAGTAGTTAATAAGGAATTTACAGATGAGTTAAAATAAAGAGATAATTTGCTATCACAATAATTTGTGAAAAGTAGACAGACTTGATATAGTTTTGATGATATTCCAAATGTGTTAAAAGGAATAACAATGGTCTCATAAAAGGCATTTGACTAATATTGCATAATATTTTGATGAAGAAATAACAGTCACATCCATGTCAGTATCTCAAAACGTAGTTGTTTCCAAGGTCCAAAATATAGTTGTTGCTGCTGGAACTCCGCAGAAATATTTTTCCATTAGAAACCTCCTTCCAAAGGCTAAAAGCGCTGGAGGATACAGCAAGAGGACACTGATTGTCTCACATTTTCCCAAGGCAGAATCCCATTTTTTAATTTTATCTGTCAAAAAAGGATTTGTTTCTGAGTTCATAAATTTCTTGTTGATTTGGGATTTCAAACGTTTTCTTTTGGAAAAGCCTTTCAGTGGGTCTACTTTGCAGTTATGTTAATGCTTGCTGAAAGTTTCCCTGTTCTCTTAGCCTTTTATCCTTTGAAACATGCATAGTTTGCATTTGAGTGCTAATTTTTATGGAAAGTACAAAAATATTTTCAGCTAAGTGTTGTGGAAAAGAGCATTATTAAGGAGGAGGAAGTGGACTTTCACTGAAAATATGCTTAAAAGAAATTACGACAAACATTGATGTCTGAAAAGAAAAACAGCCTTCAAGAAAGACTGGAGGTTTTATGCACTCATAAGTAGATCCACATTAAATGCCTGGAAATTGATATTTCCAGGAGCTACAGTCCCATAATATGATTGTCTACAGGACAGATATAGAGAGATATTAGATTCTTAAAACAAGATTTGAGTATAATTTAAATAGTGGCAATATAAATACAAGTGTTTTACCCTTCAGACCCTGGTTGGTGAATGGCTGCATCTGTTAATCTGGAAAGGTTCTTATGCACATCCCCAGCCTATTCTGGGGTTGTTAGTGGAGATGCCTTATTTCTTTTTGCCTCGGGTACAAAAATTGGACTTGGTCTTGGGCTCCTAGTTTTGCCCTGACTCCGGGTCTGTCAGGTCCCCTGACTAGAATTTCTGCTGTTTCCTTTCTCCTCCTTGGTACCACCTAAACTTGCAATTTAATGATTTCTTTGTTTTGTTTTGGCCTGGTTTTTGCTAGAAGTTCCCTAAGTAGCAAAAAGACTGAGCCATAGTTGAGCTGCCTTGCACACACACACGCACGCACACATACTTGTGCTGTGAGTGCCTCTGAAAGGCATGGTGGTCCCTTCCCTCCCCAAAGCAAACACATGGTGACAAAGGAGACCCCAGAAACTGCAGAAAGAGAGAGACTTGTGAGAGAGGAGTTGAACGGTAGGTTGAAAAATGTCCCTGTAAGCAACTTACCTTGAAGAAAAGTTGCAGGCAAGCAATCTTTTTTTCAAGCTTTTATCCTTATTCAAAACCCATCCTTTCGCCCCTCCCTCAATTAACAGATTGCACTTTGCAGAAAACCATAACCCTTGAGCTCTGTAGTTGTGTATGTGTTGCCTCATTACATTTATTATGGACTGACATGGAACTCAGAAGGTATTCCTAACTAGTGTACTGGCCAGATCATCCATCAATGAAGAAGGATCAGCACCCCTTAGGACACTAATCCCAGCCTACATGGAATGAGGTGTACGTGAGTACGCTATCTGTAGCCAGCTCCTGCACAGGATCCGTATTCATTCATTACATGTCTGGATTTTTATGTCCCAGATGAATCCTTCCCACCTGACACTCGTAAGTGCTGCAGTAGGTGTCTGGCTAGCAGGCCTATCTCCCACAAGGTAGCTTCTTACCATTGAGGGACTTACCGAGTTAGGGCACAAGCCTCTGCAATGAGGCTCTGACAACAGAAGAAGTTATAGCAATGGTGATGGGAGTTTATTACGTCTTTCCAAGGTATTCAGTTTCATGGATCTGAAGCTGGTGTCAAGGAGTTTCATGGAGGAATGGCCAAGGAGGAGCCCTGACCACATACCTCTTGAGGTCTACAGAGTGAGCAGAAGTTCTTTCCAGTCAATATTGATGTTCCCTCATGTGAAGGTATACATAAGTCAGCATGCAAGGGGAATGTGAGTCTGAGCGTGCCAAAAAGCACTAAGGTCTTAACGAGCTGAACACCTTCCATGGAAGTTATTGCAATAGCTCTAGTCAGTGATCCAAAAGCTGTAGTCTTAGGGTGCAGTGCTCAAACAGGATGGAGCACTCTTGTGCATAAACTTGTTGCTGGGAGTTATTACTGGGTCCCAAGCCCCATCTGTCATAGCTGTGTGATATGGTTGATAGGCTGATGATCATGGAGCCCAAGGGACTCCTTGTAGATGCCTTGGCCACATGTAGCAACTTGAGCAATGGAAGGTGGAGGGTTGGGCACTGTGCTGTGCTCACCTGCACACTGTAACTGGCACGGCTGTAACCTGTCACCCTTTAAACAATGTCCTGCAGTGTGCAGGGGCTAGGATGGGCTAAGGGCTGGTCCCAGGGAGTCTGGCGGCATGGCTAGAGGCTGTCATGCCACTTGCTTTCGGGTCAAAGAAGGGCCCTGACCTGTGTTAATTACTAGGAGAGTAATACTCCCCCATGACTGCTGGTTCTGCTCGAATAGACAGCTGAAAGATAGGGTACGCTTTTCATTTCAGGTTTTTTCCTCCTGCAACCCACACTGGGACAGCAAGAGGCTTGGAGAAGAGATTTGTATGGGCCTTCTGGAGCCTCACATGTGTGTGTTTTGTGCTGAATCTGCTTTAGTTCTCCCTGACAGTTAGGGGGCATGAGGAAGTGTGACGGATACCAGCAGGGACATGGCTGCAGGAGAGAGAAAACCCAACTTACAGCCTGCTCTTCACAACAAGTTAAAACAAAGGGGACAGAAGGGTTTAGTAGAGGAGAGAGAGAGGGATGGGACATTGCAGGGGTGGAGCTGAGACAATCTGTTCGGGCCTATTTGGAAGAAATGGACCAAGTGTTTTGTTGTAGAGGAAATCTGTACCTCTCTGACTTTTCTCCAAGCCCCTGGCCCCTTCACAGAGTCCTGCTGCCTTCCTACTGAAGCAGACTCTTTTTTTCTATTACTAGTATTTGAAAAGATGTGCATGCAGGGACGCTGGCCACCAGGCACTATTTTATTTCCTGCTTCATAGCTCTGTACAAACTAATGTATCTGAACAGCCACGGGCACTGGATTTATAGGTATAGCTGTACAGTGACACTGAAAGTCCACTTTCAATTGTTCTCCTACCTTTTCTGGCAATCACTAGTTCTGCTACACAGTGAGGGAAACTAAGTGCATCATTCTTAAATTTGCACAGCTATGATACTAGGATTAGCTTTGCCACAGGGCTTGGTCGTTGCAGCATCCTGCCAAGACGAAGTCCCTTCAAAGTATAAACAGACATGAAACTTTTAAGTCAAATCCACTGGTGCTGATAGCTTTTAGCTGTCTGTAATCTTCTGGCACCAGAGGAGATTATTTTTTTCCCTATCTAGTTTTGTACATAAAAGCATATTCTCTGCTTGATGTTAGGAATGCTAGGCTGAAGGTACCTTGGCATTGTGGCACCCTTAGGCACACGGAGCCCTTATGCCAATCCTTTCATGAATAAAAAGCACTCCAGGCTCTGAATTTTATGTGTAGGTACCCATGTTAATTATCCAGGTCCTTGTTAGTGCAAATGGGATGCAATTGAGAGAGAACTTACTTCTAACTAACGATGCAGAGCTGTAGTGCTGTTTAGGCATGATGTCACCATAGAGGGACCCATAAACCGAGTCAGCTGTTTGGCAGATTTTCATCTATGTAAATCCCTCTGTAAACTAACTATATGGCCACAGTTCATAAATTTTACAAGAAAGCGATCTCCAGACTTGTTTTTCTTGTCGATTGCAGATCTTGAAACTTAAGTGTAGATGTTGCAAAACTAATCACAGGGATTACAGAGTCTATAAACTGTACTGTATTGCATAGACATATAAATTTCCAGTACTTCTTTCCTTCTCTAAATACCAGTTTAAGTTTTAGTCCATTCATATTAGTGTTTGCAAGTAACACACACACAAAAGCCTAATAAAACCAGTCCACAATTAAACCCTTGGAAAATGTGAGCATAAACTCCAGCTAGAAGTCTCCAAATGAAATATTTATATGTACTAGACGTCTTGTATCAGGAGGTGGGTCTCTTGCTGTTATCAGAAGTCATCCCTTTGCTCCCTGTGTCTGCTTCAAGCGCTTTTATCCCTGGCAGCACGAAGCTTGCTTCAAACATCCTGCTTGCTTGTCAGCAGGGTTGATGCACTATATTATAACAAGCCTTCACCACAACTGTTGTTCACAGGCAGCATTTTTAGCTCTACAAGCACAGCCCGTGAGATTCTCTATCAACATAATCATTATTTATCTGAGGCCATTCCAGTAAATTGTGCCTAACTAGTCTTTCCTTGGGGTAAAATGCAGCAGCCTTACTTTTATTGTTGCTCTTGTAGAGAAAGCAGCATCCTCCTCAACAGTGGTAGGATCAGGACAGGGAATGCGCCTCATAGTTTTTGCATCATCTTCCCAGTATGGCATTGGCTTATAGTCCAATTCTTAACCTAGGACTATCTGGCAGGAACACAGCCAATAAGTGTGCATTATTTTCATTGTAGGTGTATCTTGGTTGCACATTTGTGTCCTTAATGCTGCATCTCCCTTAGCTGCGAGATTGGTCACATTTAACTGGTTTGCTCAAAGCTGCTTCATCTTCTACAGGCAGCTCTCAGACACTTCCTGGAATCAGTAACTCTCATTTCTATAGAGAAAAAAGGCGAGTCAACCCAGCTTTACCCTGTGACAGAAATGGGACAGCTGAATCTTTGGAGATGTCTTGTGATATAAACTGGAGATCTGTGTATATTGTCTTTTTATATTAAGAGACCCTGCAACAGATAGGTGTATACTAAGGTAATTAACACAAATCAATAAAAACACAGGAATTCAAATACCCTGGCACAACCATAACATTTTTTTTCTTAAAAAAAGAGACATTAAATAGAGAGTAAAAGGCAACAGTGGTGTTTCACCACATAAAATTTCTTAAGCTGGTCTATGTGACTATACCAGTCTGTTAATACATTCTCCTTATCCTGTGCCTGTGTGGAAACTCCATTTTTATAACTTAAACCATAATTGAGATGGCTCATTATTATTGTTATTATTGCTACTACTACTATTACTACTACTACTACTACTGTTATGAGTCTGACTTGTTTGTGTTCCCCTACCTATGAATGCAATACAGTAGGATTTTATTTTTCTTTTTGTAACCCATGGCCAATTTCTCATAAAAAGGTTTGCTTGGGAAGAAAAACTTCTAATTTGTGAATAAACTGTACTTCACATAATGCTGAGTGCATGCAAACAACCGTATTAATTAAGATAATAGTAATACTCATTTTTGGTTTAACTGCAATGGTGCATTTTTTTAAATCAATTTGTTGAATAAAATATGAAATTAGGAGTGATACTTGTATAATAACGGAATGGAGGTTGTGACATGTCAACAAACTGTTTCACAGGCGACTATTAACGTACCAATCCTCTCATCTCCTCCCCCATCTCTCCTCCAGACCCAAACAAATCAAGTTACATTATCCACTTCAAAAGCTGATTGATATAAATAGGTATCTGCTAAAATGTATACTGTATGCTAATAAGGAACAATCCTTCTAAATGGAAAGGCAATGAGTGGGGCAACAAATTGAAGTGTTGGCTGTTATTCTGCTTTTTAGTCAATCGTGAGTTTTCTAATTATGAAGAAAGTATTTTGCTTTCCATTGCTACCTTAAATTAGACATCTGATATTTAGATAACTATCTGTCTCCACTTATTTGCTGTAAACTTTGTAGGGACCTCAGCTTTCCAAAAGGCAATTTATCCCACCTTTTTGTTCTGTTATGCAGGGAGTGTAGATATTTAATGTTCAATGCCCAAAATAAGATTAAATTAGTTCCATTTTATCAGATATTGAGAGATACCCAAAATGGCTCTCATCAGACCTTTGCTTTCTACGAGGTCTATTATAAGGAATTATTGCCTGTTCACAAGGATCCTAAATATTGCTTAAAGACTTTGATTTTTCACTTCTGCTGATCAAAGTATCTTTAGTAGCTTCTCTTCATGTACTGACAGTCAAAAGAGTTGCAAAACACACTCTGTAATCTCTGTTTTATTTCCTGAGACCCCAGGAAATACAGCCAAACAGGCATGCATAATTTTTGGCATATACATAGCATATAAGGGAGGATTTCTTAAAATAATTGTTTGTTCCTAATGATAATGTGAACGTTTTGACAAAAAGTTCATTGAAATGAAAAACAATCACTGAATTCTTTGCATATTTTATTTTTCTTTTTGATTTCCAACTCACACACATCTGGCATATTTTACATCTTTGCAATAAAACATGGTTACAATAGCTTAAGGAATTTATATATCCAAAATATTTCACCATGATCTCAAGATGAAATGAACTTGTCTTCCAGATGTTCAATAGTCTCCCAATTCTAAGCTACAAACTCAAGATATTGCTTACAGACGGGTGATGAATAACTTAATCATTACGTTGATCCCCATGATTTCCGAATCTTATAAATACAAACAACAATGAAGAAGGAAATTCAGTGCTAAACTTACTAATACAAGGTGGATAACAAATAATTAATCACATCAATAAATAATGATATGTTTCTGGTGCAAAGTGCCAATACAAAGAATCCATTATCTTTTTAAATAAATGACTGCAAGTGAGTGTAAATTCTGAGAAAATTACATTCCTGTTACATGCCTCATAGCCCTACCGACACAATATGTACATCTATGACAATACAGTCACCAAATATACAAAGAAGAAACATGAATTAAAGTGTATATACCCCTGGGTGTGTAATTTGATCAGTACTATGTGCAGAAAATTATTCCGATAGTTATCATTACAGTATTGTAAAAGATGAAGTGCCTTAGTCTGAGTGGCTTCAGGTGAGATTTTCAGAAGAACCGAAAAGAATAATCTCAGTCACCTTTACAATGAAGCTAAGGCTGTCAAATAAACCAAGCTGCTCAGAGGAAAAATAAGGGAAAAAGTCTTGCCCATGATGTGTATGCCAAATGCTAATAATCCAGAAGTGTAGCACTTTGTCTGTATTGGGAATCATTAAGCATTACAAAGCATTAAACTGAACTTCCGTCTTTGCTCCCTTTCTGTCTAGTCTTTGAATTTAAAAGGGAGGAATTTAATTTCTACTGTATAAAGTATAAATATGGCAAATGATGGCTTTTTATCCAAATGCTTCATGAGCAGAACTACACTTAAGAGGGGTAAAGTTTAGATCCAAAAAGTGAAAAACATGTGTTGGTGGAAATGTCAAAATTACTGTTTGCGCCCCAATTCAACCCTTTAACACAAGCTGTACCCTCAAGCAGATCTCCAGTTTGATTTGTGTGAATGCACCTGTTCCTTCAAGACATCAGGTTTAAAGTACATGCAAGTTGTAACTCCACAATAAAATTAAGAAACAGTTTTGTTCTTTATACAAGGTTTTACTTTTACAAAAGTATCCCTTTAAAGTTAAGATGTGCATCTGATGTACAAAGTATCAAACGTATTTTTTTTTTTTAATCTCAGCTTGAAAAGAGGCTGGAGATGGGATGCATGTTAGGTTCAAAGCCTAAACATTGAAATAAGTGGACACAAGGTTCCCCAGAATTTTCAAAAGTCTCTTGTGGCGCATCCTACTACCTTTTCTCAATAAACAAAGATATATGAAATAATTACCAAAACATCTCCTAATTCATATAATTTACATGATACAAGCTTGCTTTTCAGCAGCTGGTGTTCAGTTGTGAAAAAACACACAAAGTAAAATGGTTGCTGACTACAATGTACAGCTATTGCTGGGTGTAATGGAATGTACAACGGAGGTCAATGCAGACGTGGTTTTCCACCAGAGACTACACCTTTCATTGCAGCACTTGTGCTCTCAGCTTTACCTGGGCTTTCAGTTCTTCATTCCTCTTCAGTATCTGTTCTGATGTTCATAATGCCACCGGTTAAAATCTATATTAAAAGCTACAATGCTGCCAGAAGCCATGCCAGTAATCAGAGTTCTGAAAAAGGTAGAAAAGATGGTCCCGTTAATCCTCTTTTACCTTCTCAAGAAATGGTTTACCATAAACAGTGAAAAAGATAAAAGAACGAGGCACTTTTTGCGACGCTGTCTGAAGATTAAGCTCATGGGTGGGATTCAGTTTGAGATGGAGACGTTACATTTAGGTTATGACACATGAGACAAATTTCCACGTTTGCACGATGGTCAAGGGAGATCTAGAGGTCCATTCAGTCGCCTTCACATAAGTAAAAGCATCGTGCCATTTGAGGTGCTCTCACATATCCTGCCTTGCCTCCAGCTGTCTCTCCAGAAGGGTGTGGGTCTTCACTAGGCCCTTTGTCATATGTGCCACCCCAGGTATGTACCTCAGACCTCCGAGGTATCTCAAACAGTACTGACTGGCTATGGGTAGGCAACCAAATTATCTAGGCAACCAAATTATCATATCAGGTCATCCTCCCCCTCTACTCTGCCTTGGTGAGGCCACACCTCGAGTGCTGTGTCCAGTTCTGGGCTCCCCAGCTCAAGAAGGACAGGGAACTGCTGGAGAGGGTGCAGCATAGGGCTACCAAGATGATTAGGGGACTGGAACACCTCTCTTATGAGGAAAGGCTGAGGGAATTGGGTCTGTTTAGTCTGGAAAAGAGACGGCTGAGGGGTGACCTTATTAATGCTTACAAATACTTAAAGGGTGGGGGTCAGGAGGATGGGGCCAGGCTCTTTTCAGTGGTGCCCGGCAACAGGACAAGAGGTAATGGGCACAAACTTGAGCGTAGGAAGTTCCATCTCAACATGAGGAGGAGCTTCTTTACCGTGAGGGTGGCAGAGCACTGGAACAAGCTGCCCAGAGAGGTGGGGGAGTCTCCATCTCTGGAGACATTCAAAACCCGCCTGGACGCGTTCCTGTGCAACCTGCTCTAAGGTGACCCTGCTCTGGCAGGGGGGTTGGACTAGATGATCTCCAGAGGTCCCTTCCAACCCTATGATTCTATGATGCTATGAAATTAGGCCCTAATCAGTACCCTCAGTGCAGCCTGAGACCAACTCTCTACAGGTGACTGGGTGTGTACTTTAGGGTGAGCTTAACTGTCCTCTAGACTCCACAAGCTGTAGCAAGTAAATCACCACAGTTATTACAGGAGCTTATTGCCGTAGCTCACATGGAGACACCTATGCCAAAACACCTTCATTCAGGTGTTTTAGAACCCAGCTGCCTAATTTTAGGCACCTTAGGCACTGGAGGTGCCCCAGGATGGCTGATACGTCTATGCTGCCTGGCAGTTGGGACACGGGGCCTGCGGAGTGCTTTGCACTTGGAGCTGCAGCTGGGATCAGCTGGGTATCCTAGGGCCTCCCAGACAGAATGATATGTCTCTGCGTATACAACTGAACTCATCCCTTAATCATAAGCTGATCACACCTTGGTACTCCTAAAAAGCTTCATATTGAAATGTAGCCCCTATTTACGTTGTTCTGGTGGCAATAGTTGAGGTAATTTTCCAGTTATCCCATATCCTCTGATTCTGGTAGCTGAGTTTTAAAATTGGATTAGATATCTATCACTGCTTCCATCAAACCATACAAAAGCCGTTCTCTGCTTAATTATGTGACTAAAGCTAAGCAGGTACTTAAAGCACTTTGCACAGCTGGGGCTTCCCAGCCCGGTATTACAATAAGGGATAGAGAAAATAGGCTAGCTGAAATTTTCTGCAGTGTAAATAAATCTCTTTGAACAGAGCACAGTACTGTATGCATAAACTGGCAAAGCTCCAGAAGCAAATAGGCCTCTTCCAGTAAGTTAGTTTCAATTAGACTAAGTTTGAGAGAAAAAACTTGTTTCAAGTCATCTACTCATACATCAGTAAATTAGGTATGTATTTTGTTTATAGGTGGTTTTGTTGCTTTACAAAATGGGTACATAGCATAGGAATGCTGAAAAGTGTAAGAAAAATAAACTAAAATGAATGCTGTATGATTTTTCTGATAACCTATCAGTTCTTTGCATGTCATGAGTTTGTATATCAATAAGAAATACAGAACTGATGCATGACATAAAGAGCAAATCCACTCATAACCCTGCATAAATGCAACATATAGGCTTACATTATAATCACATTACAATAGAAGACTGAGGGACCACATTCATATATCTTTTATATTTACAGTGTGCATTTTAGTGCCACAACAGTGACTGCAAAAATCTAGGCTTGTACACTGCATCTCCATGGCTCAAGAAGGCCAAAGGAAAGGACTACACTCATTCCTGGTGGATAGATCCACTGATAATATTACACATTATAGCCTAGATGCAACCCCAAGAAGTTCTCAAGCTCTACATAGCTGAAAATCAGAAATGTACCACAAACTTTTGTAATTGGTTTTAAGGCATTGGTTAAGAGGCACTACTGCACTCTGTTCCAATCTGACTATTCCTATGTTTTCAAGTTAATGTACTTTTTCTTATATTTTGCTAGCTGAGTCTTTGGCTTACTGACTTCAATGATATAACACCTCACCATAAGGTTAAGTGCTTGTGCTATGAGACTCAAGGATCAGAAAAAACGCTGAGTCAGATAAATCAACAAGATAACAACTGGGGTAATGGTTTTGTACCATTTCCTGTTAATGACTGCGTGCCATAGATTCATACCTTAAAGTTCATGGAGAGGTATTAATCCAGATTCGTGCCAGACGAGAAGCCTAATCAGGACCCTGAATTTTAGGAAAGCAAACCTCCGGCTTTTCAAGGAAGTAGTCAATAGGGCCCCCTGGGAAGCGGTCCTCAGGGACAAGGGGGTA
>VYZM01024126.1:52083-62383 GCA_013398915.1 Dromas ardeola | reverse complement strand
GGCTCCTCCCTCAGCGCAGGGCAGCGCTGCCGCCGGGGGACGGGGACCGGCGCGGCGGAAGGGAGGGAGCCGGGCGGCCCCGGGCCTGGCAAGGTGACCTT
Organism: Dromas ardeola; assembly: GCA_013398915.1. Classification (NCBI taxonomy): domain Eukaryota; kingdom Metazoa; phylum Chordata; class Aves; order Charadriiformes; family Dromadidae; genus Dromas; species Dromas ardeola. The sequence goes on along the minus strand of VYZM01024126.1, from coordinate 62,282 downwards.
GGCCGCGGGCAGGGACCCTCGCTGGGCCCGCTGCCACGACCGCCCTGGGGCACTTCTCCCCGGCCCGGCCCCGGCTTACCCGCGATCCGGTAGCGGAGGGTCGGTTTTTGGTCTCTGGTTACTCCCTGTGTTGAAAATGAGAGGTTTCCTTGTTTTCTCTCCCTCTGCGCTGAGCTCCGCGGCCGGCCGGCCGCCTCCTGGCCTGAATGAATGGGCCCAGGGTAGGCATAACTGGGTCCTTCACTGCCGCGACCTTGCCCGCCTTTACTTTCACTATGACGACGGCTTGGTTTTCGAAATCTGTTTGTGCAGAGCTGTTCACATCACTCAGGGTACGAGGTGGGCCGTGTTTATTAAAAGCAATACACAGTGTGACACGCTGATAGCTTTGGCATGTGTTACTTAGTACAGTGTGCGCAGTTTGACATTGAGCAGCTTTCCTTCCGGTGTCCCAGCCCTGCAGACCGTTGTGCCTTTTATTTACGTAGGGGAACAGTTCCATTGTTTTTCTTCAATGCTTATTTGTCCGTAAAGTCAGGATTATGCACATGCCTGCAGTGCTTCGGATCTACATCAAACAGTTCATAACATTTCACTTAAAATTGTGAGTTTTATGAGTGATCGTAATTGTGTATGCGCAGTTCAGTGCTCTTAATGTGACAGGCTGGCAAATGGACTAGATGGAGGTTGTGGCTTTATGAAATGTGTATACATGAGCAAATCTTTAAATGCAATGTATAGAGCAAGAAGTGAAGTATCTGACACGAAAGGTATGCATTCCATGTTGTTGCAGATAGAACCATAAATAATATCTGAGAAATATGAATGTTTATTTCTTGTTGCTGTAGTGGCCTTATTCTTGAAAGCTGATGAGGAACTCAGGGTTTTAGTTGCCTAATACTTTTCCATTAGGAAAGATGTTTAATAATTTTAAGTAAACTGAAACTTCCATTGTTTATAACAGGCCTTTGAAAAGTGTCAAGTGCTCCAGAGCAGTGTTTTGCCTTATGAAATTCTATTCAGGTTTGTCTGACAAACATACCCAGATATGTTTATGTTTCCATAGCCTCGGTTGCTTTATCATAAAATATTAAGTATGCCAAATTATAAACAAGAGCATGTTCCATGCTGCAGCTGTACATGTACATGTAGGAATCCTGTCCGTGGAAAGTCTCTCCAGGAGGCCTAAAGAAGTGAATACAGGGTTGATTTTTGATGCAGCGTGTCTCTTCAGCAGGCCTTTTGTTTTAATTTGGTGTTTTCTTCCATCCTAAAGTGGCAACAGAAGAAAGAAAATGCGCTTAGACTTTCTGCAGTAGTGCTCTAGACCAAGGATTCCCAGTGTTAGTTTCATGATGGCATTGAGTAGAGGTCTCAGTAAAATTCATGTTTTTCGTTAGGTTGCCCAAAAAGGGCATATGGGCTGCAGCTCTTTAATTTTATCCTTAGCGCTAAACCCAGTGTGGTGGCCTCAGACACATGTTTCTCTTCATGTGTGATAGCATTTTTCTGTTTTGTGTGCTTTTACGATTGATCCAGTAACTGAAGCATCTGTGCTGACAACTTCCTCCGTGGTATTAACAACAAATGACTGTATGAACTTTGGAAGTCAGAACAACCCAGAAGTTGCTTCATACTCCAGTAGTTTGTGACTGAAGATGATGATGGCCTTTAAATGTGAAGTGAGTCGGTGGCCTAGCTATGCAAACTGTTAACTGAGTGGTGACAACACAAACTTTCTCAGACTATCTCAGTGGAAATGACTGTTTTCTCTGCAGGGCCTTGAAATACACATGTGCTTGTGATGATTGTTTTTGTACTGTTACTGCAAAGTTTGCTGGACTTTCCAATAAACTATCGAGGGCGGCTGAAAACTGGAAAGAAAGAGAGAAAGAAAAGAAAGAAAGAAAATAAACTTTTTTACTTATTGCTTGTATTGTGGGATATAGAAGTTTACCAAGTCCTCACTACTTTGTTGGACTTTTCCTTTTGGTGGCCACAGTTCCCTTCCTGTACGTCCTTTACATCTGTCCTGAGCGCTATTGCAAGAGAGCTCTTTCCAGTCAATGGCTGAGGGAAAGCATTGTGATTAGCCCTGTGTTTTCCCATTCCAGACCCTGTAAATAGAGGAGAGCGCTGAATTTCTGAAGTCTTGCATGCATGACAGTTTTGCAGCGTCTGAGAGAACTATAGAGACAGATAACTCCTGTGGATTAATTTGAGAGCTGGAAGGACATGGAAAACAGAAGAGAGTGAGAAGGGGAGGTTGCAGCTCTCAGGATGACTTTATTAGCAATAGTATTAAATAGTATTAATAGTATTAAATAATAGCTGGGGGCTATGCAGCCTGTCCTATCTTGTGTTAGTCTGTCAGGTTTTCCACTACAGTTGCTTAAGCCAGTTTATAGTTGACTGCATTGGTGTAGTTACGTTGTACTGGTTTAGTTGGAGATCAAGCTCCTGGAGGAAACTTGATTTCCTGCCACAACAATGGCCAAAATACATATTTATCTTACGTTACATCTTTTGAAATGCCATATTATATTTTGACCTCCTGGTCACTACCTGTGTGCATTTGTAATTTAGTATTAAAATGTTTTCTTTTTTCCTGTTAGTTCAAAATAGACTAGGTTGTCAGGCGTTGTTAAGACAGTATTTAATTTCAAAGATTTAAGTTCTGTAAACCTCTGTATGCCTGCACAAAACATCAAAACATTGTTAAGTGGAGTTTATGTGCTCACCTCCTTCTTATTAGGTCTGAGATTTATTTGTTTTGCTAATGATGAGGATGGGTCTAGGTATTTTTATTCCTCCTCCCTTTCTAAATCTAGCTGTAGCCACAGTGGTTTGTGTGGAGTGGGCTGAGTTGTGCTTTCTTGGCTGACCAGGTGGTTTCTCTGATGGGTGATCCAAATCCTACTGACTCCAGCTTCACACTGTTCTCAAGACTTTTCTCCTGTGCAGTCATTCAAATAGTTTAACATTCAGTTCGGTCTTTCTTCCTGATACTGATTTTTCTTACCCATGAGAAAAGTTGCTTATTTCATGTGTGGAAAGGAGAATTGCACTACAGGGGCTTTCTTTTTCTTCCCAGCTTGGAAAGCTTTATGAAGTCTTGTGTCCTCTCCAACCCTCACAGACATTTCTTCCTTTTTATCAGTAGAGCTCTGCAGAGAAGGGACGGGGAAGTAAATAGTATTGTGGTCGTCTTCCATCCTACCAGCTTCAAACCCTGTTTAAAGGGTTTGTTTATTTAACTAATTGATAGTTCATGCCTGTTTATGTGGAAAGATAGGTCCTCATGAAGGACTGAGAGATTTGTTTTTTTCTCTGCGAGGCTATAATTTTGGACAAATTATTATTATATGCCGTTTCCAGGGAACGGGGAGGCAATAAAGAGTATGTGTGTAAAGGGAGGGAGAGTTACGTGCCTGTGTGTCTTGGCTTCTTTTGAAGCTGTTGTAGTTTTAAATGAGCTGAACACTGTCATTTACCTGATATTGAAAGGCAGACCTAGGAAAGCCGTTTGCTTCTTGGCTTGTGTGTTAAGTTGCTGTGCTGAAGTTCATTTTTTTTTTGCAGGAGACAAATGTTTTGATGTATGTCGTGTTTGACCAAAATTCAGCCTGGAAGCTTGTAAATAACCCAGTGTAGTAATGTTCATTTTCCTCTAATCCTCTGTTTTGACATCTGAGAATAAAACGCTTCTAATTTCCATTTAATAGGAATTTTTTAAGAGAAAAGGGCACTTTCAGTTCTCATGCAACTGTTAACATGATTTCTTCTGGCTTGCATCATCTGGCCTGCTTGAATAGCTGTTTCTGTTAATGGCAAGGGTGAAATGGTATTGTTTGTGTCATTCCACAGATTGAATGTTTCAGAAAGAATCATTGTATGGATTGCAATGTCAGTATTTTTAAATAATTCTTCACATGGTTATGAGTAGGATAAAGTCAGTCTATATAATGATAAAACTTGATTATACTTTCTGAAAACTGGATTAGAGTTTCTCTAAATATACAAAAATCCTGAAATTCCTGTTTTGAAGTGTTTTTTTTGCATGGCAATTGTAACGTGGCCATCCAGTCTTAGCTACCAGGTCAAAAGACTTGTTCGTCATTTGGGATTTTGTTTTTAAAACTGGAGAATACTAATATTATGCGAGCATACAACTGCATTGTTATGTGAGCTTTGTTTGTAACCCTGAGTTACTTTCCTTTGTTGTACAGGAGAAGACCCGATTCTACTAGTTGTGTCTTGTAGCAGACCAAGTAGTGTAAATACTAACTGCTTATGGCTTAGGCTGTGCAGGGAGGCAGTAGAGCCAACGGAAAAATGCTTTTTTTGGAAGAGGTGGACAAATGCAGTTCTGAGAATAGGCTTTTAGTCAAAAATCATTAATGAAAAAGCAATGTTTAGTTATGTTGTTATCAGAATTCTGAATACAATGACTGTCTACAAATTAAGAGTCTATTCTCTTCTTTTGGAAGAAAAAGACAGGAAAATCTGTAGGAATCCAGGTCTCTCTTCTCCTAACTGCATTGTGTCCTGCTGTTCCTCTTGGCTGGCCACCCGACTGAGTCAGGAACCTCTGCCCTGCCTAGGTGCACCCGATCAGCTCTCTAACCGAAGCCGTGAGTGACGCTGGGGGAAGCCTTTCTCGACCCTTGTTCCAGCCTGCTCTTGGCAATGCTTCTGGTGTGCAAGAAAACCGGAAAGAAGAGCTGTGACATCTGTCTGATAGTGCAGCCATTTAAAACCCCAGACTACGTAAGATCACCTCTGCTGGAAGTGAATCCAAAGTGCACTGGCTTTCTTGTCCTCTGAATTAGTGCATTGGTAAGATGCCAGCCGTGCCTTCTTTGGGAGGTGGCACACTGTGACACTGTCCAGGGGAAGGGGACTCCAGCTAAGTGAGACCCTAAACCACTCCTTTGGTCCTTGAGATGTTACAGCAGTAGGTGGGAAGACCTGTTTGTTCTTTGTTATATCAGATATAGTTCTCCGAGGAATTTGGGGCTGCCGGCACATCCTTGATGATAATAAATTAATAGCGAGAGACTTGATAAGGATCAGGCTTCTTTCCTTAGCATTTCTGCTAGTGAGATGCCACTGTAACACTACTTGCTTTAAATTGCCTCTATTCCTTAGACGGGCCAGTAGACGTCAGTAATGGTCAACCTACGTTGGCTGGGTGTGAAGAAGCATGATTGCCAATCCTCAGTTAGGCTTGCAGAAGGAAAATGTGGATGTGTTTACTCTAGCAAAACTTTTCTTTTTAGCAATGCCATTGTTTTCAATAGTGGAATATTTTATTGCAGTAAGATAAGGTAGAGTTTTCTGTCAGAGGTGTGTTTTCCTTATTATGAGTATCTTGCTGATTTCTTATATATGTGCTTCTAAAGCCGGTGCAACCCTGATTTTGTCTAAAAGTTTGATGCAATATTGATGAGATCCTTTGTTGTGCTGTCACACAACATAAATGCCAAAGAGCAGCTTCCACTCTTCTCCCCTTTTTAAAAGAGAGAGGAAATGCGTGTGCCCTCCTGTCTCACCAGCTCGTTCACCGGTGTGAGGATGAAAAGTTTCTGGTCCAGCTACGAGACTTATTGCTGTGATCGCTTGGGAGATCATGGGCTAACAGCGATACCTCCTGCTGCTGTGTGTCCATCTGCAAAAGTGCTGATATTTATCTAAGGTTTGGGCAGCGGTTGAACTGCAGGAGTGCTTAAGGGTGAAAAAGCGGCCCCTGAAAGCATGTTGGGATTTTTGTATTATAATGGTATTTGGATATTTATATGCTGTCATTCCAATCATTCTGTGTTACTACAGTCAAATGCTAGAATAAAACAAAACGCACTTTTTTCCTGCTTCTTCCTCAAGTACTTGGTATATAGTTTCACAATGTTTTCTTCTGTGTCCTTGCTCATTTTTCTGTCTGCTATGTAAACAATTCACACAACGGGGGAGATGAGAATGAAAGCTTCAAAGTTGGTGTTTGAAGAAAATCTGATTCCTGCCATGAAAGACCTTGCTAAGAGTCTGCTTAAAATTAACTCTTTCTGTAAATAAGTGATTTCATGGTCTCACTTTTCTCACTGGTGCGAAGTGCTGCCCTGTGATGGCCCTGGTGTATGAAGAAGTCTCTCCTCCCCGTTTTGGCAAAACAATTATCTATGTATCTTGTCAAAGTGGGATTGGAGGGGTGTAAGACGGAACACCCTACAACAGGAGGGAGAATATAGTTTTGAGAGTTGCCTGCCCTTTTTGTTTGAAGATCTTGACTTTTCTTGGGTATTTCCTAACCTAAAGCAAATCTTAGTGCTGGGCGGAGCTGATGCTTATTTGAAATGTCCAGTGCAGCAGGCCCATGGATGAGATCTGCTGTTGGGCCTTGAAGCTGTTGCTGTCGCTGTCCCCAGAGAGAAACTAATGGAGCTCGATAGTTTTTCTTGATCCTAAGGGAAGCTCTTTCTAGTTGGGAAAACATCTCTGTTGGGACAAGTCCGTGACCTATTTTAGAAAGTCTGGTCTGTACAGAGTGGTTGCTATTTTCTTAGAACAAGAAGCCATCTTCCAGGAGCTCCTTCCTCATTTTATTTCAATCATTTATTTCTTTTGACTGTAAAATAGCAGAATCTGAAGGAGAGCAGGCTGACGCTCTCTGTTTTGTATTTGTGAGTAAGGAATGGCAGAGGAAAATAATCTGATGACAAAAAGAAAACTATTAAGTAATTTAAAAACTTCCAGCTGTCATAGTAACAGTAACACATTTGCCAGATGTCAATGAGCATATTTTAATACTTCTGTTTTAAGTTTCAAGCTATTGAAGAAAAGTCTGTATAGGTGTGGCAGTCTTAATAACTGCTTCGGCCCGTAGCTACTTGGGTAGTCTCGGAAAGGACTGTGTAGTATCGCTGTTGGAGGGACTGTTGATCAAATTCATACAAAAAGCTTTTCCCAGATGTTCTTATGGGGCAGGAGCCCATACCAAAGATTTGTGTTTCTCTCCGAGACACTTCTATGGTGTCCTGTTGGGTATATGGTGCGTGCTCTTCTGTGTGTTAGATTGATTTGAGGTACTGTGACATTTTTCTTGGAAGGTGTATGAGCCAAAAAAGTAGAACGAAGAAGTTTGGGAGACTGGGCTTTCTGCCTCATACCAGTTCCGTGTGGCTGTGCTGGTCCGTACGGCCAGGACGCTTACTGGAAAGTGGGAATAAGATGTCCACAGAACTGTCCTGTCCCCTGTTGACACTGACTGTAAATGAGTTTAAGCTGAAGTGATAGATGGAGGGTGGAAGAGACTGTTTTTCTAGTTAAACATTTTAAACTGTCAGAGGAGGTGAAAAATGTGTTGTACTCTTTCCTGTGGCCTTTTCCTCCAAAGAGTCTATCATGCAAGAACGGGAGGGGAAAATGTGCCCAGTGTGGATCAAGCCCTTAGCTTTTCCATGTTCGTTTGTTTTTATTGTAAGATAAACCTTTCATGTTTTATTGTTATGAAGTTAAAGCCTGGCCTAGAGGTGCTGATCTTTAGTAGAAACAGCTGCAGACGGAGTGTCCCCTGGTCAGGTGGGAGGCTCTTTGAAGCAACATGTTGCCTCTTTAAAAGGAAATTGAGCATGTGAGAACTTAAACCTGTAAAACTCATCAACAGCTCTGCCATTGTTTATCTCTGGTGTAACTTTATATAGAATTAAAGTGAAATGCATTACTTTCCTTCCAAAGCAAGATGGTTTAGCTCCCCCTTGGTCATGGAGACACAGGAAATGACCACATAACCACAAATACTTTCTAGTGGAATGAAGATGAGTGACAAAGTATCCACAGAAATAGATTCTTAACCAGACCGGCTAAGAAATTAAATGTAGCTAAAGCTTCTGGTTTTAAGTTAAAACCAATGCTTACACGTTAAAACCAAGTAGAAAAGAGCAAATGCTGTATGTGCGCTGACTGACGTGAGAGGGCAGATCTGAGCACTTCTTGTCGGTTGGGTGTTGGGATCAGCAACAGTTTTCAGCATAGACAGTAGACTGTTCCTCAGTAAGAAAAAGAATGAACTGAACTGCCTTTGGGACGAGGGAAGCTAAGGTACTTGTTTGGCTTGGTTTCTCAAGTTGCCTTCTTGTACTTAAAAAAAGCATTAACTCTTAGATCTCCTCCTTTACTTCTCTGTAGCATTTTCATTATGTAAAGCAAGGCCCTACATATCTTATCATCATCTTTTTAAACTAATCAGGCACTCTACTCCCCTTCCCGCTGGAATAGGTGCAGTGCTAGCCTCTAAAACTGACACTGTGCATTTTCATGAAAAAGAAGAATCCCTTCCCTAGAACCAGGCTTATCACTACTTCAGAAGAAAGCTTTCTTAGGAAAGACCATTCTGTCTAAACAAGTCAGTCATGCTGGACCACATCTGCTTAACAGTGGTGCTGGGTATTAGTGTGGGGGAAGACCTAGGTTTTGTTTTAGGCTTAGGCTGAATTGCAGTTGGCAGAAATAATACATTTTTCACCTTTTAAGTGTATCCTGTAGCTTCCGCCGTGGCCAACAGGAAGCAGCATTGATGGCATCTGTGTGGAGGCCTTACAAATGGGGGTGTAATGTGAGAGAGCATCTGAAGGAGGTGAAGAGAATACAAGATAATGATTATTTCTGGGCGTAGATGGAAAGAAACTGTATTAACTATAGCTGCTTCCTTAGTGCAGACTTTTCTGAAAACAAGAAAGCAAGCAGTTTACCACCATGCTGGTGAGAAGAATGTGGGTTTGACTGGTAACATGGAAAATGTGGTGATATTAGCAACTGCCTGGGCTCTGCATGGAGATGATGCAGAATTTGTCATCCTGTAAATCATTTCTCATTGATTAGCTAAACTGTTTGCATTGGCAGAGGGGATCTTTTCTTGGACAGGAAGCGTAGGACCAGTATCGCTCACTGCGTGACAGGCCATCTGAACCGGACAGTTCAAACAACGCCTCGTGCTGTCTGAACAGAAAGTCTTTACCTCCAGAAAGTCCTTTTCAGACCAAGAGTACAACAGCCCAAACCAAAAAGGCAGCGTAACTACATATTGTAGGAAAAGGCTGGCAGAGGGAGTCGGGTCAGAGGGCCAAACAGTTGTCCGTTGGATGAATTCTTGAAGATAGTAATTATCCTTAATAGCATAAACATGCTGCGAGAGCCAACACCAGCTGTTTTATAGCAAAGGTACAGGAGGAAGGCTCTACTTGGGGAGGGGGAGTGGAGGAATTAGCACGGATGAACTGTTGCTCTTAGTAATGCATGATGTCTCTTCCAGTCTGCGTATAAATGCCGGTCAGTGACACGGTATGAGTAGTTAGCTGTTTATAAGAGATGCTCTGAGCAGTCTATCTCTTACTGTCTGAAACGCAGAAAAAGCCTGAAGCTCTGAGCAGACATCTGAGGAGCTGAGACTTTTCCTTAGCTGTGCAAATGATTAGAGTGAAAACCTGACCTTCTACAAAATGCGCCGTTTCTAAAACGTCTGGGGGAGTTATGTCAGGACCACTTGGCAGGCGGTCAAAGTTCTTCCCAGCAGTTGCATGTTTTGTAAGCCTACTCTCAAGTTGTAATGACCTGGTAAAGTAGTTACCTCTGTCACAATTGAAAATCTCTAGTAAAATGAAAAGAGTTTTCAAAAGCAACTCTGATTTCCAGCTCTCAGTAAATATGGGTAGCAAAATCCTAACAGGAGAGTGAACGTAAGGGGGTTTGCTCAGATCATCTCTTTGGTCATCTCTGTTCTAATACTTCAGGGGTTTTAATCAATGAAAAACCTGGGGTGCTTAGCTAATTTACTAGGCAGTGCAGTAAGTATTGTTTCAATAATCTGTGCCTCAATAGGAGCTACCATTAGTATACTTTTTGCAAGGAAAAAGGTTTAAAGAGCAGAAGGAAACTTGAAAAAAGGGAACGTACTCCTATACGCCAAGAGGGTATAGGATTCTTTGGCATTGTTCTGGACTCAACCCACTTAGTAATGCATTCAACAGGAGCTTAAAGAAGGTTCACATGCTTTTAGGACTATTTAAAAAAAAAAAAAGTATATCTTTTAATTAATAAAACCATTATACTTAAGTTAGATTTCTTATATTGAAAAGAGAGAACTGAAACCCATAACAGGATGTGTTTACTGCAAAATAAATCCAAAACTGTCAGGGATTTTTTTTTTT
>VYZM01024126.1:35871-52058 GCA_013398915.1 Dromas ardeola | reverse complement strand
CCCCCCATCTTTTAACCTTTTGTACTTCTGCACCTTATCTAAAATTCTTGTCTTTAGTGGATATAACTAAAGGTAGAATTTACCCACTGAGCTCAAAGTTTTCACTGTTATATTTATTGAGTCATGAGAGGAGTTTTGCAGACTTGCCTGACTTCTTGCAAAAAATCATAAGCGCACCTTCCAAAGAAAGCAAAAATTATTTTTAAATATGCCAGCCGAGTGTTTTAATGGTGCTGGATAATTTTTTTTTCGACTGCTGCAGTTATTTCTATATATAGTATAAGGATGTGAAAAGTCATTCATTCCTAATGTGTTTAAATATGCTCCATAATGAATGTTGTGGATGTGAAAGATAAGCAGCCTGGAGCTTTCTTTTGCAAGGTATAGGGTAACACAAAGCATCAAAGTTTTGCTGCCCTCAGGACACACATTGAAGTAGTTAAAGTAGTGAGATAAACGAAATACAATAAGATATTCATCTGCAAAATCTAAAGCTCAAGGACACAATAAGTTTTCGTTTAAGTGTTTCTCATTTGCTGACAATGAGCCAAATAAATCTTAATTCCACATTGTAGATGGTGACAGAAATTCAGTAACTTTCCCTGGGATGAGAGTCTGGTTTGTTTCCCGAATCTTTCTGGTAATGTACTTGGGTATGTTGGGATTCTAATCTGAATTAGTTGTTTACAGTTACTTAAGAAAGCAAGAATTACTTTTTTCAGAATTGCTATTTAAGAACATTTTTGGTTGGTGTGCTGAAATAACTTATAGTCTGATATTCCTGAGAATTACTGTAAAGAACTAAATCCTTTTCCATTACTTTGCATTATCTTGGTCCTCACTCACTGCATTTCTTCTTACAGGTGCTGGATTTGGATTAGGAATTGTTTTCTCAGTCATCTTCTTCAAAAGTAAGTATAGTGCAGTAATCTTGAGTGCCTGGTTTCCTAATTTCTGTCCATTGTAGGTGCAGTTTAAAACCAAGAAATGTTTGAGACATGTAAAACTTAATCAGCATGTTAGACCAATTCTTTCTTTATCTGGTCTTTTCAGTTGAAATGGAGTTACCTAAAGTTTTGACTGTTGCGTAACATGGTTGTTACGCGCGACGTCTCTCGAAGCTCCTACTGTGCTCAGCTCAAATGTTGGAATTGCAGGAAACCTTGAGCCAAACGACTGGAGCCATGTGTCTAGACATCAGTTTATGCCAATCTTGCCAGGGTTTTATAACTGATCTAAATTCTGTTTTAGTTATGCTTTGGTTACACCATAATTTTCAGTAATATCTTGAATTCAGAGAGTGCTCTCTATTAAATTCTAAATAGAATATCTTACTGTTACTCTTTTTCTTCTGAAGTGGTCTAGTTTTTAGCTGATTTTAGGACTCATAGAACTTGAAAATGCCTAATATGCATCTTCCCGGTAATTTATTCTTTCTTGGTGCTTATTTAACAACGCTATTACGGTCATGTGAAATGCACAGCTTTGCTTGACTTTAACTTTTCCTCTCGGCTTGCTTTCCCCCACAGGAAAGACATGGCCTATCGCTTTCGGGTCAGGGATGGGGTTAGGAATGGCTTATTCCAATTGTCAACATGACTTCCAGTCTCCATATCTTCTCCATGGTAAATTTGTAAAAGTAAGTATGAGTACTAGTTACTATTAATTGGTAACTGTTTACAAGTTAGCATTAAACTCTACATATAGACACCATTTAAATGGATATTCCTCTGCCTTTCTCAGAAGAGCACTAGTAAGAAGAAACTTGTGTTGTGAAGCAGGGGCGGTTCCCGTGCTCTTTAGTAATTTTTAATGTCTGGTGTGTTTAGCAGTAAAGTTACTAGACTGAATACACAGAATTAGTTTAACAGATCCTCCAGGTAGGTTTTCCCACAACCTGAAAACACGTATAATAAAAAATACGTGTTAGAAAAGAGGAAAACCTAAACTAATGGTAAGATTCTGTCTTCAGACTTTGAAAGAGATGAACTGGGAAGAAGCACGTCAGGTAGATCTGCCCGTGGAAGCAGGTCTTTGATCTTCTGTGGGGTTTTTTTTGGAACAAGAAAACAATCACTTGTAAGTTTTGTGGCTTGTTTGGCTGGATAGTAATGTAATAATTAGTCTAAAGAAATTGTACACTTTAAATAGTTTTGAAGAGGATAATTTAAATGAGCTCAGTATTATCACTGACTATGTTGAGATAGAATATTTAAAAATAGATTAATTAGCAGGAACCATTTGTCCACTCGCAAACTGCCTACAGTGCACTAAGTCCACAAACTGACTCCATTAATATTTTCTTTATTTCTTCACATGTAAAAGTTGGGGCTGTTCTTACGGTAGTTTGTCATTGGGGCATGTGGAATAAAAAGGGGTGTACGTGCATATTTCAGACCCACAAAGCATTTCACTGATACCAGTGGAGAGGCATCCACCAGGATATATTTATAGTTACTTTAGCACTTCAGGAAGTACGGAGGTAAATTGTCCTGCCAGGAGCTTTTCATGGCAAGTACACAGAATGCAAAAATTGCCCCTGTATTGCTCATCTGCCTAATGAAGGAGGCCTGGAGGTGTTTTTAAGCTTTTTCCTGATGCATCTAGAGCTGAAAGTTGAGCCCAGTCCTCCTTAGATTTACTGGTCAATGAGCTTTTGCCAGCCTTCCGCAGCCCTACCAGACATACCTGTTTACAAATACTATCTTCAGTAAAGAAAGGGAAACAATAATAAGATTCTTGAACAACTTCTTCAGAATAAAATATTTTGGTTATCAATATAGAAAAACTGTGACTTAGATGCAGCTGCTACAACACTGCCAGCTACGGCCCAGATTCAGAATTCTGTGCCTGACTCTCCTGGCCAGATGTGTTAACATCAAAACATGTTAGCTTTCCACACCATCCTGAGGGTATTCCTCCAATTCATGTCTCCAGAAAGAAACTGGAATGACACGTCTGTGGCTTCATGTGAGTGGTAAATGCCCTGTTCGCATGTTCTGAGAGCGCATTGTTCATTCAAGGATGCTCGTTACTAGGGATGTTGGGCAACAGAAAGCTGACTTTCAGGTCAGCCTAGTAAGGGATTTTGTTTGGATTAAGGACTAATCTGTGCTCTGGAGCAAGGGTGGTCCTCGGAGCATGAGGTAATTGAAAGGACACTTCACAGAAGAAGCGCAGCTGCCTGCATGGCACAAGACTAGAGAAATAGTTTCCAGTGCACTGTCTCCACTAGCTTTCTCTGGCACAAAAAGGCTGAACGTGCTGAGAGAGGAAAGATGCGGATGAAGCCATCTAATGGTTAATGTCACTAATTCTCTCCAAAATGTCGTGTCACGGATAATGGCTCCAGGGTTATTACAACAAAATTATTCCATTTCTGTTGGTTAGGAGCATGGAAAATATTGTTGCATTATCACTCATCTGTTTTTTTCCTAGAAAATACTAAACCCTATAGGACTTCCTTAACAAAGCAGTTTCTGTTCAAATGCTAACTTGCCAAAATGTGAGATTCTGCAAGAAAATCAGCTTTATTAAGAGAGAGAGAAATCTAACATGGATTAACTTGAACAAAATTATTTCTAGTTTTCCAAACCCATCAAGTTCGTAGGATCACAGGATAATTCAAGTTGGAAAGGACTTCAAGGAGGTCATCTAGTGTGACCTCAACCCGGGGTCAGCTGTGAGGTCAGACCAGGTTACTCAGGGCTTTATGAAGTCTGGAGTCTTGATTCTTCAGGATCAAGTTCTTAATTCTGAATCCTAAGTGAGAATGAGAGAGACCTTCATGATACCAAATAATCAGGATATTACAAAGCAACTTTGTGGCTGTTTGTGTCATCACGCTGCCCATCCCTTGGGTTAGGAAGTTGATCATGAAACACTAAGACCAATGAAAGAACCATTCATCGAGGCCAAGACGCTACTTAAAATGCAGAAAAGTTTTAATTTGCAGTTATAAGATTCTGAGGGCTTTTTAAGTAATTTGATCAAGTGGGTGTCACTGTGACTTCAGTGGAATTCAAAAACAACATCTAGGAATTATTTCAAGGCTTAAACCGGTATGGCTGAGAATTACATGGCCTAAGGTTTCCTTGCAAAATGGAAAGAATCATTATTTTTCAGGGTATTTAGCCTGTATTATTTATCACCCCAAACCCCATAACCTTGTACTTTGATTGCAATGTGGATTATATTGATGTGCAACAATACAAGAAGTTTGACAACCGGAGCCTTTCCTCCTGCCCTTTGTGGCTTTGATTTCTATTCAGTCTGTGAAGAGTTAACTTGAACAATAATGTTGGGGTTTTTTTAAGTACCCATTTTATCAGAATGGAGGCGTATATGCATGAAAACATGGCATGCTTCTGTATGAAAATAGCTGCTTAACTTCTCCGTACTCAACTTCTCAGTCTAGCGAAGGATGAAAACGTTAGCCTACCTTCTGGAAATGTTACAAAGCTAAGTGGCTTGCTTTACATCATGCAGCACCTTCCATGTCAGGAACCCAAATGGCTTTTTAATAATATAAGCCTTCTTGCTTTACAGGAACAGTGACTAATGACTAAGACTATCCCAGTGGGAAGGAAGGAGAAATCAATGATTATTCCTCAGGAATACTGAAGTGCCCCTGGAATAAGCCAACATTCTTCAGTAACGATCACCAGTAACTCTTTATATTCCAACAAACTGTTTCTGTACATGAAACAAAATTCTGTTGCTTGTTTTGTATCGTGTCTGGAAAGCGCAAGGAAGAGCTCTTCTGGGAAATAAATAAAAGAAAAATGGCCTTCTCTGGTGTGTTGACTTTGTACGTGAGTGAGAGAGAGAGAGAGAGTATGGAAGGAGAGGACATCATTTGGAGTACCTAGCAGCTGTGACCACCTGGGTAAAAGCCACTCTGAGAGCTCTTCAGAAAAGACAGCCGTCGTATGTTCCTCTCCGCTCTTGAAAGGCAACCGCCATGTACTGTACAGTTCAAAGAAGCATTCCCACCTCATAAATCACCCACTAGACCCCTGCTGCTTATGCCGGTGTTTGGAGAGGAATATAAATACTCCAATGTCCTGCTTGTACAGTTGCCCTTTAAAATTGGAATTTTGTCCTCTCCAAAGAGGTAGAATCCAAAAGGGCAAATCCTAACTGTGTGACTGATGCAACGAGCCGGTGCTGTCTCTTGTAGCTTTGAGTCATGGAGTGACCCAGGTTTGAAACTTCCTTGGTATAGTGGGCGAATTAAACAGATGCACATGCCGTCTGGCTCCGAGCTTAGCTTTTAGGTTGATTGTTTTTTCACCCCTCTTCTGTGGGAGAACATATAGGTTTCAGTGTCTGGGAATGGGTCACAAATATTTAAAGCTCTTTATTACCTTGGCAAGTGACGGATCCAAGTATTCCTTTCTACTTTACACTTACCCCAGTCCTTGTAATTACTTGTTGGCATGTTGTCTACTGCTCTTCTCTTGGCTTGAGAGGTCTTCACCGCTTCTTTACTCAGCACAATTTTTAGCCATTGAGATGGCTCTCAAGGACCTCTTTTCTTTGTCCCGTGCTTGCTGCATGTTGTCCATGTAGCATAAGATGTTAGTGCATGTCTCCCAAGACAAGGGGAATGGTATAGATCGATAGGGAGCCTTCCTTTATCGAAAGCCTGTTCTGCTACATGGTGAGTGCTGGCAGATGGCAGAGTGACAAAAAAGTTCCTCTTCAGAAAGGAAAACACAATGGAAAACAAGTTGTGCAATGTTTGTTTTTTAAACCATGCCAAAAAAGGAAGGGGATGGACTGAGGGGCAGTCTACGGAGTTCAGAGAGCTCGAGAAACTCCTTCTCTTACTGGGCAATGGGACTGAGATTGGGTCTGGGTACTACAGCAGTCCTGCACCCCCACATCCCCCTGGGCACTTGTGTGTGGATCTTGCACGCTGAAGAAACATGTTGAGCTGTGCCCAGAGTCAACAGAAGCTGAAGAGCTTGCCTAGAGCAACGGACTTGTGAAATAAAATAGCTTTAATGCCAGAGCAGCATTAAAGACTGTCAAAGCATGATACCATCCAGGACCATTGCTTGAGCATGTCCTTGTTTTTCCACCTCCTCCCTTGCCGGACTACATTCATCAGTCAGGTCAAAACAGCTTATTGGAAACAGGATCTCTTTCTTTCTGCCCAATTTTGAATCATTTTATCTGGCCCCAATTTTTAATTTGAACTATGTACTTTGGAGCCATTGCTCCTCTGTGGTTTGGAAAGTGTTTTTATTGAGTTCTGTGTGTGTGTGTGTGTGCGCTGCGATGCTAGCAGTCTGGTTCAGCTGGAGAGAAGAGCATCAACGGGGGTAAGAAACAGCAGAACCCAAAGCGGTAGCAACGCTCTGACTATAACAACTCTTGACACACAGAAAAAAACGTAAGCTAGCACTGTGTCATTTGGGCCATGATGATGGCTTCCATTTTTATTTAGTGTCCATGTTAATGAGTTGTCCTGCCCTGGTGTGCTCTGCTTTAGTTCAAATACGACTTCCTAGAGTTAATTCTTACTTAATGTGATGTACTGTGACCTGTGATCAAGTGGTTCTTCTGGCCCTGGCTCTCGGAAGATAGCGATTCACAATGTGTCCTTTACTGCTAGAGTGAAAATAATCAGAACAAATATTTGTGCTCATTAATATGAAATCCACTAGGGTGACTATGGAAAAATTGCACAATTTAAAAAGTGGAATTTAAAAGTTGTCATTGCTCTTTAAATGGGGTAAGAATTTAATTTTTTTTGTTTTTCACAGCTGCCTTGTTGTGTTGAGATACGTATATGCATATATAGCTAGCACTTAATTGGCCCGTATTTGTTTTGGTTTAATTAAAGTTGTATTATTCAAAACCTATTTTTGAACCTGTCCATGTAAGCTGTGCAAAATGTCTCCTTGTGAGGACAACTCTCCTGTTTTCCCTCTATGGGAATGAGACCATGCTGTTCCCAACTGAGGCTGGAATAGGAACGGTTTCCTGCTGCTTGATTTCTAATTACATAAATGGAAGGGGGAAAAGTGGAAATTCTAAGTACCAAAAGGCATGTTAAATTTAGTATAATACACTCATCTGGAAACTATCACATTTTTCCTTCTTTCTTAAGCCTGCTGAAATCATTGCTTCGTCTAACTGTAGCGTGATTTGGATCAGAACCAAAAAGTGCAAACAAGATAGGCCTGAAAAAGTCAGGTGTCCCTACCCAGAACTTAATGAGACCTTTTACTGGAGAAGTTGCTGTATCACCCTGATGCAATTTTAATAGGAAAATGGTGAGTATACAGCGAGTAAGGAAACCATACCCCTATCTACAAGAAGGGGGGGCGGGGAAAGAAGCTGTTTGCAGAATAGAACTGGTTTTGAACGTTTAACTACTCTCCAAGTGCTTGAGTGGCCACAAATCTGACTCTTAACAGCTTGATTAGATGTCTGCTGAGGCTTTGAGATGAATA
Source organism: Dromas ardeola (assembly GCA_013398915.1). NCBI lineage: Eukaryota > Metazoa > Chordata > Aves > Charadriiformes > Dromadidae > Dromas > Dromas ardeola. Next base: position 44,589 of record VYZM01024126.1, on the reverse strand, counting down.
AACAAGTCACGGAAAAGCGGAGACTGCAGGAAAAAAAGTATCAAGCTGCTTTTCTATTGTTTATCCGAGTTCTTCATGTTTGATCAAGATACCGTCATTTCTTTGTATTTCAATCATGCCTAGGAGCCCTAGCCAAGATCAGGACCTTGCTGTATGTGGTGCTGTACACACAAATAAAAACCAGTCTCTGCCCTGGAGAACTTACAAACTAAACAGATGGGATTAAGGGAGGTAGAAAGGTTTATAGTTCCCATTTTAAAGACGGGAGAAGCTGCAGCCAAGGTTGGTGATAAGTCTTGGAGGGAATGCGGCATGCAGCTGGGACTCTAATTTGAGCCTTGAGCCGTTGACTCCATCAGCCGTCCTTTCTGACTGTTTTTTTACTTGGCAGGTCTCGGGAAGGCTGCCCACTTCATAGGCTGGGAGACTCCAGAAGGGTATGTTCTGCAACCATTTGCTATCCTCAAATTGCCCCAAATTCTTAATGGTAAATCTCTGCTAAGTAGAAGTTCTGTTTTATTGTCCAGCAGGTGATTGCGTATAAAATCACTAATAAGGTGTAATCTCGGGTGTAAAACACAGACCCTCAATACTGACTTTGGTGTAAATCTGAATCTGATAAGGAAAGAAAACATAGAAATATATTATCTTGCATCTCATGGAATAGGACACCGCTGTGTTAGGTGTAACATAAGCATAACACCAGAAGAGAGCTGCTGCCTTCGTAGATCTACCTTAAATATGAACTTGGGTAACAGGCTGAGATAGAGGGAAGATACCAAGGAGACAATATCATTCCAATCGTGGAAACACAGCAGTGATGGCGTAACTCAATTCTTCCAGGGGGTTCACACAGATGATTCTCCAAAGGAGGAGGAGTTGCTTTTCCAGACATTTTTATTGGGTTCCCTCTTGAGTTTTTGGAGCAGTGCAAAAGAAATCACAAAGATGCTTGTTTGCAAAGGCAAGCAGTGGGTGCGTGAGTAGGCTAAAGGAGACTGTGGTTGTGGTAGTGATCTACCACGAGGTACAGCTCTTATGCTCCAGCTGGAAGAGAGAGGCTGGTGGCAGAGCTGGGGAACACTATTTTCAGCAGTGTTCTGAATCAGCGAGGCATTGCCGACCCTTCCTTTTGCTCTGAGCTGGCTGGGTTTTGTTGCTCTTCCCTCCTACCACACACATCCCGACAGTAAGAAATAAACTTTTTTCCTCGTCTCCCACCCCACCCCTGTCTTTGTAAACGGGACTGGTGTGAATTTTGGCACGCCAGCTCCAGTAGGCAGCTGTATGCAATGCGTACTGTCTCTTAACTGCTCTGAGAGTCCAGCCTATAGCCCACCCACAGTGAAACGCTTAACTGAGTTTGAAACTAAATGGGAACACAGTTAATGGAAATTCAGCTGTGGATCGCTCTTTCTCTTGTGACTTCTGGCTGTCAGCACTTAGCTGTACGGCATTGCTAGCTATTTAGAGCTGGATGTTCCTCGTGGCGGTGGATACCCACCTCCTGTAGCTTATAAAGATGCCGAGAAAGTTGTTGGTGAGTAATAAATCACTCTTCATCTATAGTCTTTATTGGTAGTGCTTGTAAAGACTCCAGCTCTGGGTTCGGAGTGTATGCCCCTTCCTAGAAAAGGTCATGCCCTTATCAGTTCAAATTCAGTTCATAAATCTCCTGTTGTATGAAGGAGTGTGTTTCTTTTTAGAAGTTTTAGAGGATATTCTTCTCCCCCCTCGGTGCTGCATTTGAAGTTGTTAGTAGTGACTAACAGCTTAACCCAAACCCGTTACTAATTCCATGAGCCATGCATTCCCTGAGGATTTAGGAGTCCGGTTGTGACAGACAGCACCTCAGTTTTCTCCCCTGTGAAATGGAAATGGCGATAATTCTCTACACTTGATCATGGCTTTAAAACCTATTTCATTCCCGGGTAAAATTCAGCTCTGTACAGTCAATATAGTGTATATTGTGGGACCGCACTCCACAAAATACTTTGGCTTCTGCTCTTTGAAGGTGCTGGAAGAAGAAGGTAAAGGTCTGCTGTGGAAGGGGAATGTTTCTGCACTTTCTCGTCCACCCTTTTAATTTCTTCCAGTCACCTGCTTCTCTGTCACCAAACTCCTGCGCCTTCTCTCCAGGACAGTGTGCCGTAGCGCAGAGCAATAAGGGAGAAAGAGCTGTAGTTATCAATGGAGTAAGGGGAAAAGAGGCTCAGGCTGAAGGTAACCGCCATGGGTTGGGTAATCTCTCTCTTTAGCACCCTCTTTCTAGGTTCAAAGGTTGATTGAGGCCACACGAGAAGAAAATCATTTCATGTCCTAATGGCCCCACGTCTGCTTTGCAACACAATGGCACTCAGGGGTCTGTGGATGCCGTGTGTCCCTCAGGAGTCAGTATAATGCTTCGTATTATCTGTCATTTTCATTAATTATCTGGAAGGAAATATAAAAATGGTGGCAGATGAATAATTGCTATTTGGTGGGATGCTATGGAAACGAAAAAGAAAGTGGAGCAACGTAGATTTTGATACAGCCAAATGTGAAGTTTGGCATCAAGGTGCAAGAAATGCTTATCATACCCGGGGATGACAAGGACTTAGGGGTTACGAAACCCCAGGAACTGAAGGGTTTGGTGCAACAGGGAGAGGCATAAAGAGAAGCAATGGCTGGAGGCCGGAGCTTGATCCATGCAGATGAGCAGTGAGGCGCTGAATTATGAGCAGAGAGCCTGGGATAAGCTAGTAGAGGAATGGGTGGATTTTTCAACTCTTGATGTCTTAAATGCAAGTTACTGTTCTCCACCTGGGAGTGCCTGGGTGAAATCAAATGGCCTGTAACACACATGGATTCATAGCAGATGAACTAACTGTTCTTGTTGGCCATAAATTCTCTTAAACTTCCAAGGCCATAAAGGTTGAGTGCATTGTTCCTGGTCTCTGTCCCATGGCTTAATCTGGTATGAGCTAAATGCAGATATTTTTTAGCTCAAGGACCCTGTTTGTTAGACACTCCCTGATGATGTCCCTGGCATGGTTCTCAGATGTAAGACAACCTATTTCTATGCTGATCGTTACTGCTTTGTTCTTCCGCTCCTCCTCCCTTTTTGGACTGTTTTCCTTGGGTTTGTTGGAGGGAATGGCTGATGGTGTGTTCTCCCCCCCTCTCCTTTTTCCAGGCAAGGGGCCCGTTTTTTGTTTAATTCTCTCTGAAGATTCCATGGTTTCATAGATAATCTGTCGAGAGTTGGGGTATTTTGTATGTCAATAAATGCATCTTTGAATGGTGGAGGGAAGCCTGGGGCTGGAACTGCAGGAGTGTTTGGGGGCTGGGACTGGAGGTGCACTGGAAGGACTGTATGGGAAAGCCCACATAGTCCTGCTGTCTGCACCACGGGTTCTTTTAAGGCCTGAGAAATAACTGCCTTAAATCTTTGGAAGCATCCTAGTAGGCGACATGCTCGTGGGAGGCTCTAGTTTACTATCTGCTAAGTTGTGGATTTTGTATCCATATTAGGTATAAATAGAGGTAGGCTGGCAGAGAGAGAGAAGGTCATTGTGACTCCTCTGAGCACAGGATGAGCCTCTGATTATTTAACTGAGGCTTCAATGTTAACCCTTATCATACGTTGGAGCAGCCACTGAGGCAGTCCCTGTTACCAAAATTAAAACCGGAATGATGAAAAATTGGTGCAGCGCTAGCACAGATCGCGCGGCGTGTTCAAGAAAGTGGTGATAAGCTAAGACTCCTTCAGTTCCTCATCAGCTGCAATAGCATTATCTGATGCACAAACTCAAAAATCACAATCCTGCTTGAGGGCAGGAGGGAGGGGGAAGCAATGAAAGCAGATTTCTCAGGGTCCCACATTTCTATGATTTTATGAACCACACCCTCTAAAATATGAAAATCATTTTATCACCTTAAGGATTATATTTGCATTTGTCTTCTGTAAGGCGGGGGGAGTGGGAGCAGAGGAGTTTAATCTGTTAGTACATACATATATACATTCTTTTTTCTCTGGTACACTCATTTAAGAGAATTCTGACGCTCTTTTGCAGTAGCAGGACTTCAGAAACTGGCGCTTTGAGACTTCTGATTTTGGGTGCTTTCCTTAAAGGCTGGAGAGTTGGTGCGTGAGCCTCTTCCTGTGCAACAGCAGTGCAATATTGCTCCGGGCTGAGTCACCCCGTTTCAGGCGGGTGCTGGTTTCCTTTCGGTAATGTGCAAAATGTTCCCTGCACACATGTGTATGTTCTAAGTTTGTACTGCTGGTTGACAGTTTGTAGGCGCTTCGGTGCCAGCACTGTCTCTAAACACACACAAGCACCTATTGTGACGAGGCTCTGAGCTTGGCTGGGGCCTTCAGGCAGTGCCGCGAGGAAAATAATTAATATAATAAGAGGTTCTGAGCGATTGCAGCAGGGGGAAGTTGTGCAGCAGAAAATAAGATGGTTATCAGAGGGGATTTAGCCAGTTGTGATGGAGTCGGAGGAAACTGGTATTTTTGAAGTAGAAAGAAAAAAAAGTGTTTGAACTCGCAGGGAAGAGGGCACCTGCAGATGAAGTTCAGCTTCTTCCCAGCCCTCCCTGGTAGAAACTGCCCCTGCAGACATGAACCGAATAGGAGAAGGATTTTGCATGACCTGCGTTGCTGGGGAGGCGAGGGAGGGAGGGATGAAGGGGCCTGGAGTGCCTGGGAGCAGGAGCAATTGGGCAAGGTGGAAAATAAAACGATTAAACACACTTGGACTTGCTCAGAGATGGGAGGGGTACATTTTTTTTACTGCTGCCCCAGGGCCCCAAAATGCATTGGCACGGCACTACAGAGAAACCACTAATCCCAGTCACCAAGGGGAGGGAACGGGACTTTCTCGTTCTCTCCCGCTCGCCGAGCGTTTGGACCCCTGTCGAAGGAAAGGCTGATGGGATTAGAGGAAACAGCTGGCTCGAGTCTTACCCTGCGGGAGCTCGCATTCTCGGGACTCGGGAAGAGAGGAGTGCCCCGCTGCCGAGTCACATTCCAGGTCATTTGCTGAGCCCAGATGTTTTCTAATGAGCTCTATGATAAATCCTTTTCCTTTACTACTGAGCACGGTCCCTGCCAGCGAGGTCCGTCCCTAAATCTCGCTTTCTACACATGGCCGGGCAAGTTGGACTTTGCAGTTCAAGCCCGCTAGCCAAATTGCCACTAGGACTCGGGCCCTTCTGCTTTGCCTACTCAAAGGGATTGAGCACAGAGCTCAAATCTGTTACCCTAAAGCCTGATGGAGGTTGCTGGTCCAAATTCCTCACCTCTAGCCTCTCCTTACCTCTGTGTATGTTACTAAGGTGAGGGTGGATTGACCTGGTGGTCAGAAGGAGCAGTGAAGTGCTCTTCTACCCACGTGCTTTGGGTGAATCTTAAAAACCAGGAATGGTATTTGTAAGGAGTAAGAGCATCCTTGCTGTGGGTGCTGGAACTGCACAGATGCGAGAGTCGCACGCTGGCAGTGATGGGAGGATGCGCTCCTCAAACCCTACCTTGCCACCACTGTCCCCTCCCTTCATCTACCTGAGATGGTGATGGGAAATCACCCCCCAGCTTTTGTACCAGTAAAATGTTTGCCTCCGTCTCCTGGCATGAGTACTGCTCCCTTCACCTCGGGCACGTATGCCCTTACACACAGCAATTTGAGGTCCTAAGCTGATATCTTGGAGATGTCTCAGGGCTTACTTAGGATCCAAGAACTGGCAGTTCAACCCCAGCAGGTGATGCTCCAGTGAGAGAAGGGAGCTGATGAAGAGCCATCTTTGTTCCAGGGAGACGCAATATAACTTTGTACCCTTTTACAAAGGAGCTGCGGAGAGGTGCGGTGAACTGACTGATGTGAGATGGGGCAGAGCAGCCCATGGCAGACCTGGACCACAGGTCCCTCCTGGGTCATGCCAGGGGGTTTAGTGCTTCTTTGGACCCTGTGTGGTGTGTCTCAGGGATGGTGAACAAAACACAAGTTGCTGGGGGAGAGACAGAGCATGGGCCCAGCTGTGGGGATGTGTGAAGGGCAGTTCCCCCCTCGTTGCTCCCTGCAGCCGTTCATGGATACACACGCTCTCTCTCCCTCTCTCTTTTCCCAGCTGCCTTTCCCCGCATGTGTTTTCTAGCATCCAGTTATGGGCAGGGAGCCTTGGAATCCGCGTTAAGACACAAATAAAAGGCATAGTTTTATTTTTAACTTACAAATACACCCTTTTAATTCTCACGCCCACAGTTCCTAGTCCTGTCCTGACAAGCGGGGAGCCCCTGGCACTGTGGGCGTTTGTCAGCAGGCCCAAAACAGCAACAGCGGGTGAGGGAGGGAAGCTCCTGGAGACCGGAGAGTAGGTTTCTGCTGTGTCTCAGCGCACGAAAGCCTTGGGGATCCAGCAGCAGGGGAAAGGGCTGATGGGGAAGCCATAGGTGGGTGTGTGGACATTTTGGGCAAGGCTCTGCACCTGTGTTTTCATATGGGGTCTGTATGGGATGGAAGACAACAGGCTGATGAAATGGGTTGTCGTCAGGGGGTAGAGCAGAGAGTTTTACACCGCGTGTCGCACCACTCGGCATGAAAACAGCGGTGTGGTTTGGCACGGGTGTTTTAAGGGCAGGCAGCAAGCTTCTCGCAGCCTGCGGGGAGCGGGAGCTGGTAAATGAGGGGGTGATGTGGAGCAAGAGTCTAAAAATGCTGCTGAAGGCAGTGGCCCTGGCTAGGGGCGAGGGACCTGACCCTGAGGACAGCTCTTTTCCTCCCGGTGTTTCCTCCTTGCTCTCCCTCCCCTACGCTCCCGGCTGCGGAGCGGCTGCCTCTAGCCCGTGCCGGAGCCAGTGTCTGTCCAAATGACATCTGCAGGCATCAGGTCTTCACTCCTTGTTCTGGCTGCGATACCGCCTTGCCAGAGAGGAAGGGGAAAAGTGTTGGCCCAGGGCTTTGACAGCCTCTCGGCAGCTTCTTTCAGCCTCCAGCCAGCCTGCGCTGTCACACAGCACCTCTGCCTGCTTCTGCCGACACCAGAAAACCCGACCTCTGCTCCTCCTGCCTCCCTACCCCCAGATTTCCAGATTGCCGGGTTTCCCTTTTCTGCTGTTTGGCTCTTTGTAGAACTGGGACTGGAATGAATAGTAGGAAGCAGTGAATGAACTGCACGCTGGCTTACATCTCTGCATGCAGCCTGGCGCTCCACGCAGAGTAACCACACGCCAGTGCCGAGGATCCCGCAAAACCCATCAAAATACTGAGTCATGGACCGGATACACTTGGGTGAATTTCACCGTGATGCCCGTGATCTGTTACATCTACATCTTATTTTTCTTCATTTATCCACAGACCTGAGAATTTGCTTCCAAGCTTCTGATGTCTCCTCTTTCACTCGTTATGTTATTCAGAATAAATAGGAGCTCACTGCTGGTCATGCTGGCCATGAGGAGCAGGTAGAGAGTAGTCAAAAGCCCAAGTTCAGCAGCAGGTGAAAATGGGAGATTCGGATTTGGGCTCCTGATGGGGTATATGGTTGTGGAGAAAGGCTGTTCCTTTGTCTGTTGTTGCCCCTTTGGAGCAGAGCAGCTCAGTGCAGGTCGGGGCCGCGTAGGTTGCATCTAGCAGGATAAGAAAGTGATGATGGAAGCAGGTTTTTGCCATCCTATTTACAAAATCCTATTGTCCCGGAGCTGGAAGGAAGCAGCGGGAAACCGTTCCTTCGCTGGCAGCCTCCAGCCTCCTTCAGCTAACACCCAGCCCCAGAGCTGGCGTTCCCGTCTTTTCCCCAGGACCGCTGCCAGGGCACTACCAACGCTGCGCTCCCCACAGCTGGTGCTGTCTTACCATCTCCTCTTCCTCCTTCTCTCATCTCCATGCAAATCTTCACAAAAACAGGAGCCAGCAAAGCCCATCGCAGCCTTGCAGGTATCTTTTGATTTGGGTAGTGCCGTGCCAGTGTTTAATGTGGAGGCCTCTATTAGATTAATTGCGCTTTTACAGAAACGCAGCCCTTCCGCCCTCCGACAATTATCGTAACTGAAAGGGAGCGATGAATGGGGTTTCACTGGGATTGTGTTTGGCTGTTGGGTTTTTAATGGGAAAGGGAAAGAGAGGAAGAAAAAGAAAGAATGAGAAAGAAAAGGAGGAAGGGAAAAGAAAGGAAAAAGAAAAAAGAAGAGAAGCCCATCCTCTCCGCTGTTGGAGGACTTTCCCAAAGTTTTCACCACGGCTAGAACTCTACCCCAAGCGCTCTCTATCAAGTATTATGTTTAAATAGGAACTGTTTGCGTTCAGTGAGCCAAATCCAGACTTTGTTTATGTCCCTGCAGGAGCAAAGGCTGGGAAATTACCTTCGCACACAGCTTTGCTTCGACAGCCAGCTCGTTTTTACGGCCGTGCGCTGCCAGCGGGCTCTCGCCGTTCGTTTTTAGCACTCTCCGGGGGCTGCATCGCCCAGGCCGGGCGGTGAGAGCTCCGTGCCCGTCCCGGGGGCCGCCCCGGCGGGACTCCGGCGCTCGCCGGACACCGGGAGCGGGGGGCTGCCGGCGGGGGCTGCTCTTCCCGGGGCTGCTCGGGGCTCTCCGTCCCGCTCCACACACCGGCGGGGCGGGCCGGCTCCCTCCCTCCTTCCTTCCTCCGTCCCTCCCTCCCTCCATCCCTCCCTCCTTTCCCCTCCTCTCTCTTCTTCCCCCCCTCCCCTCCACCCGCCCCGATTGTGCAATAGCGAGCG
>VYZM01024126.1:0-35630 GCA_013398915.1 Dromas ardeola | reverse complement strand
GCCCTGCGGACCTGCTGCTTTTTTTTTCCCCGGCGCTGATCAGCACCAGATTTTCCGCCTCTTTTCCTTTCCCTTCCACTCACCCCCCCCACACACCCCCCCACGCCCCGGGTGATTGATGGCCGGGAGGATGAGAATATTGCCACGGGCAGAAATCAGTTGCAGATGAGGCGGACTTCGGGGGATCTGCTGTGCAATCGTTAAACTATTTCCACCGCCGCTTTAGCTCAAATATAATAAAAGAATAGGATATGGGGAGCGGCGCTCTGTCGGTTGCACATCTGTGGTACAGAGTCCTTCCCATCTATTTTCGGTTTCGAACAAAAGTGCAGAGGAAAGAACGGGAATGCTCAGTATATCCATTAACCGCAACGCCAGAGGACGTGTAGTAGTTCGGGTATCGGAAATTTTCCTGATGGCAAGGCAGTAAACTTTTGTTACTTGAAAAGTTTGCACTGGGGATGAATTTACATCCTTGTATCCTTGCAAATGGTTTTTGTGCTTACTGGAATATTACGAAGGCTTATATCCGATATATCTCTACCTGTTTCTTGAGTTGTAACATAGTATTGCAGTTTGTCTAAGTATTTGCAGCAATTCTTATTTGTTATATACAATAATCTCTGCGTTTTATGCACGGTAGGAATCTCTCTTTTTCTCTAAGAGATGTTCCAGGGACAGAACATGCTTTAGCCCATTCTCAGGCTGCATTAAAGTTGATCCAGACAATCCCTTATTGCCTGCTAACATTTCTCTTACGATGGCACTCTTACGAGAAACTTAGGCTCTGCTCCGCAATTTAACTTTTCTGTATAGGATTAATCCCATCAAATTCAAAATTCAGCCTGTGCCAAGTGTTTGTGGAGTCGGAGAACCATAGCTTTGCCGTGCGGGATTTTTGGGGAAAAATCTGTGCCCTACTGAAAGGAGTGGAAAAGATCCTAGTGATACGGCGAGGCTCAGATTTTCCCTTGTATTTTTAGCCTAAGAACTTAATGTCCTCTTTGCAGTGTCCAACCAGCCAAAAATCAGCTGTATACAATGAGCACTTTTGCTTTTCGAAGGCAGTCTCCCATCTCAAAAGAGGCAGCTCGCCTCAAATTTGCAAACCGCAGGATGGGAAATGGAATTTGCCTTCAGTATAAAAATCCCAAGTGTTTGCAAACAGCCCTGAGAAGAATCCGGGCTCTTGGCTTGACCTCTCCGTGCTGAATTCCAGCTTGGGGAGTTTGCGGTCTTGCAAAAAGGGCGAACGAGCAAAGTCTTCCCCAGTGCCCAGTCGTCTTTCCGGAGCGAGGAAAACAGTCAAGCTGGAGGGAATTTTGTGTGCCCAGGAAGTGCAGGATTGAGCCCCGAGCCAAACTGCTTTTAAAGTAGCCTTGAAGACCTGCCCGTATCGGAGTAACTTTGCTCGTGGCGTGTGTTGGCATTGCCGAGGTCCCGTTAATCTGGTGTAGTTGTGGGAAACCTGCCCGAGAAGCAAACTCCCGGGCAGTTATTCCTCCCCGAGCTCTGTGCTCTTCCCATTAAAGCGTTAGCAGTACCTCTGCCGGCTCCCGTATCGGAGCCGCAGCGACCACAGGGCAGCAGAGCTGAGGATTTGCTCCATTCTAGGGCTTTGCTCCGTTTTTTTTTTTGAAGTCTGCTGAAAAAAACCCCTCCTCTGTAGTCGCCCGGGCTCGGAGATCCCCTGCGATAAAGACAGGACCAGAGTGCGGTGGGTCCAGCACGGCTTAGAGCAGAGAAACTTCTCAGCCGCTCAAACCAGACTCTTAAAAACCTGAATGGCTGATAAAATTGTGCTTCTGGGGGAGGACCGGAGTGGGAATGAGGGGTGGCCTATCCTCTGCGCCTCCCGTTAGCACTGGTGGGAGCCGCGCTTGTCGTTTTCCAGACCTCTGTTGCATGCACAGCGCTGTTTAGGGAGGGAGCGACACGGGGCGGTGGGGGCCAGGGCTTTCCTGGGTGTAAATTAGCTCTGATGGTGGGAACGGAGCAACCCAACACTCCTTTCTACCAGCTGTGGAGCCGGGCTGGACCGCTACCCCCATTCCAGCCAAGATTTCAGTCCTTTGGAGTTGAGCTTTGGAAATGGTGTCAGGATCGGGCCTTCGCTTCAGTCACTATCGCAGATGTGGCTTACGCCTCCTCCTTCTCTGATAATAGAGCTCAGAGGACTTGTCCAGCGAGACGAAAAGACTGGCATTTCGGTTCATGCTTTGATTTCGTTGTGGTTGCTGGGCCTGATCCTGCAGTTTTAGGAGGGACCGTCTAAATGTCAAGTGTGAGGTCAGCCCCCGGCGCGTCTGGTAGCAATTGAAAATACCAACCGGGCTGCGAGCTGTTACGTTACCCCCAAAAGCCTCTGGCCCCGCCGTGCCACATGTTTTTATGCTTCGGGATTGGAGATATTGCAGGCTGTGCCGTGGGTCAGTAACACAGATGTTGGGTTTTATGTCGTCAAAACTGAGAAGGCTGGTGTAGTGTAAAACAGAGATTAAGAGGGCAAAAGGGTGCTCAAAATGACTGGATTTCTGCTGTTGTGGCCAGGATATGGCCCGAAGGGGTGTAAAGGGAGAAGGGAAATGGCAGGAAGGATCCTGAAGGATCCACAGCTTCAGCCGCAAACCCCTTTCTCCTTCCCTCTTTCCACCTCTTGCTCCAGCAGCTGGGAACCTGATCCTGCAGGCGCAACCCCGCCGCGTAGGACACGGCTTGATTTTTTTCTGCGAGTTTGGTAATGAATGACCGAGCGAGCCGAAAGCCAGCGTGGTTGGCATTTGAGACAACTCCCATCTCTGCCTGCAGGATGGCCTTACGCCGCGTGTGTGCTCAATTAAAAAAATAATAATCCCGGTGGCCACTCTGTACTAGAACTGGTTTTATCTGGTTCCAGTTATGCTTGTTTTGAGTAAGGCGAGCGGTGCCAGATTCTGATCTCATTTGCACCAGCGGAGTCATTCGGAGGAGCCGGTCCCAGTTTACCTCACTCTAAGTGAAAGCAGAACTGGTCCTGCTGGGAGAAGCGCTCCCCGGGGAAATCGCTGCTGCCTGCCTGCAAATCAAACACGGGTAAAAGTCAACGGCGCTTGGGACCCTTCCCAGAGGCGGTGCGGATTTTACCGCCGGCCCCGTGAAAGCTGTTTTCACCGAAAAAGGAGGGGAGAGGCTGAAATGGCGTGACTGTGCGCTGCGGTACGAGCCAGGTGCTTCGGGGAGATGCCGACAGCGGGTGACGGTGGTCAGGCTCCCCATTAGTGATGCTGTGAAGGAGGAAAAACCAGAGCCCCTTTCCACGCTGGGTGGGAAATCGCTGCTTGTAGGGGTCAGAGAGGGCTTTAGAGAGGGCAGCCCGGCTGGAGGGCAGCACGCGCTGTTGCTGTGTGGGATTTTCAAAGGGGTTTTGGATCCACGGTCCAGGTTTGGACAGGGATGGTCCTCCCGGGCGGCCAAAGCTGCAGCCCATACCCTCGGCCCCAGCCGGGCTGGGCGGCTGCTCTGCGGAGAGAGCGTGTGGGAAACACCAGCTCCAGGGGAAAGGCGGGAGGGAGTCGAGCCTTGTTCAGGTCCAGACACGCGAGCAAGGCCTCTGGCTGAAATGCTGCTAACAGCTGTGTTTGAAAGTGCCTATTTTTCATATTATCTGCAACGCGCTGGGATACGACCTACCGCTGGGGACTGTTCTAGCCAAAGCATGTTGCAGACTAGTCCTTCCTTGTGCCGGGTCTCAGACAGAGCCTTGCACGCTCTCCCTTGCCCCAGTTCGCTCAGGTACCCCAGTTCACCCAGGTACCCCCAGTCCCGCTGGTCCCCAAAACTGTTGGCTGCTGGAGGCTGGTACCAGGGCTTGTTTTCCAGGTCCCCAGCACGGGGGATCCTTGCTCCCATCCCATTGCCCCGCTGCTCTCAGAGGCTGTAAAGTCCCCCATTTTGAGCAGGTGCTTGAAAAAAAGAGGGAGTGGAGGGTGGTGTGGGACCAGGATATATTCCCGTGCTTTAGGTTGATGCATTTTCCTGGCCGTGATTGTTCTTAATGCTGAAGAAATTGAGCAATTGAAATAAATTACCAGAAACTGTTTATATTACTCTTGCCTCCTCCACAGGCCATTAGTGTGTCCCTTTTCCAGCAGAGCTCCTTTAGGACCCCATTCTAAGCCTATCTAAGTCCATAGGTAGCTTTCCGATGACTTTTGTAGGTAAAGGAGCTTGGATTTTTTATTTTTTTTTTTCAGCTGCATAAAATGAGTTTCTGGAGTGCTCAGTGCACGGTTGAGAAGCCAGATTTAAACTCCCAATGTACCAAAGTCTTTTGAAATCCCGGCCAAAGTGGGGAGGGGAGAGGGCTTTAAAAATTCTGCAGTGCTTTTCTCTATTCCTGCTTTATTTCTGTGAATCGCCCAACCATGCTTGAGTGGAAATTAATACGTTACGGAAAGGGAAGCTCTAACATGTCCTGCTTTTGAAAGGAGCAGAGACAGCCAGATCCATGGTGAGCAATGCCATGGCTTTTGCTCCATCATCGAAAAGTTTTTCGGATTGATTTTTGTGCATGTTAACTATCAAATGTCTTCCTCTGGTAGTTTCCTTTTTATTTTTTTTGTAATTTCTTCCCAGATTTTGCAGCTCAGCAGAGGCAGACTGAAGCTCTCAGTTCAGAAGAGACTTCTGTGCTCAGTTAGGCACTCATCTGTCTCGCTGTCCGGCAGAATTACCTCTAAACATTTTCAGTGCATAGTTCTCTTCCCTCTCCTCTCACGAATTAATCGATCAAATTAATTTGGGCTACTGCAGGCCCAACAGTAGAGTCCTGTAAAGGATGTTGCACTGTGTATTTTTTGCAACCGAAGTGAAAAATGTGGAGCTAAATGCAAATGTAAAAAAGAGGGAAGTATTGGATAGGAGAAAGTATTGAATAAAGTAAGTTGTTTTGATTTTTTTTTCCAGCACACAGCAACCTTTCAGGTTTCCCCCGTTTAGATTTAAACTCTTCCTACTGATGCTGGCCCGTGATAATCTTAGTTCCATGTGAGCAAGTAGTATTTGAGTTGAGATTCCGTAGAGGCAATTCCCTGCAGCGTTCAGAAGTTACTGTTTAGACAAAATCCTGCGTCTAAGGAGACCTGTGCCCTGGATCTTTCTGGGAGTGGTACACGTTTCTTTCCAGTTGCCACCAAATCAAACACTTACTGTGGCTTTTATTCCTTATAGATGCCTAAATAATCACCTGCCTTTTAGTGTTTACAGCTCCCTGCAAGAGAGATGGCTCCTGGCCACCTCCACGCACAGGAGTGATCCCACCCGAGTCCTTGGAGACCTTTCTCTTCCCCCCTCGCCCAGCAGCACCGTGTCCTTGTGTGATCCCCCACCGCACAGCGATGTCCCGGCCTGGCTCCTGCCTGCCCTGCAGCCTGGCGTTTCCCCCAAACACCGTCCCATCGGGGAACGCGCGCCACAGCGTGTGGGGCAAGGGCTGTTGGCAGCCATCCCTCCCCTCCTGCCCCGGGCAGCCTCTTCCCTCGAAGGAATTCTGGCACTCCAAAGACCTCCCCGTGCTTTTCCCACTCCCGTCAGCTCGCTCGGCGTACGGCCCTCCCCTGTCTCTGGTCTGACAAGCAGGGAAACTGAGGCACGGAGCAGTCTTTGGGGCTTCCTTTTCTCCCGGCAGTGCCGTGCAGCAGCTTTTCTCAGCAAAATGGCACAAATAACTAGTTGAAGGCAAAGGCAGGACCCGGTACTGCTGTGATTCGTGTCACAACACGAAGGTGGTGGAGGTCGCAGCTCTGATCCAAACCGGGAGCTGAAACCTTTGCCTTGTCAATCTCGCTGAGATCTCACGCAAGGACTTGAATCACTGATTCAGGCACTGAGGTAAGGCCGTTTCCCGGCTTCCTACCTCATTTTCCTTAGCTACAGCGTGGAGCCGGCACTATTTCTGTGTTGTATTCGCAGGCTTCGAGCAACGTTTGTAAAGCTCAGGGGTTTCTTGTCTCTCAGAACCTGGGATGCTGCGTGTGTGGCCGTGAGCACAATATACCTGTGTCTGTGTTTTTATGTGTTTGGCAAAATTGCAAGATCCTGGATAAGAAAAATACCTATAAATGTAAACTACTCATGAAATGTTCCCCTTGTCCACCTGCAGGCTTGTCTTGTATTATGGTGTAAACTTCCCAGTGGAAAAAGAGGGTAAAACTGATTAGATCTTTTTTTATTTTCCTCCAGAAGTGTTTGGTTTCCAAATGGCCGGGAACAGCTGTGGGCTGGATGGTGGGAACGTGGCCTCCGAGGTAATTCCCGTGATTGTCCTCCAGCCGATGTAACCATGTAGATTTTCCCAGCTGCTTCCAGGCGTTGGCGGGGACTGTCCTGTTTGCAGGACTCCTGAGAGTCCCCGGGACTGTCGGGATGGGAGGACGGAGCTCTTCTGGGTGACACAAAACATCTGAGCGTGCTGCCACCAGGCTCATGGGAGGCTCAGCCGTCGGCAGTGCTCCTGCCAGGCTCTCTGAGTCTCCAAGGGATGCCGAGCTGGTACAGCTGAGACCCATCAGCCTTGGACATTTTGCCCCTCAGCTCCTCGGCTGTGGGGACAGGCTGGAAAAGGGCTCCGGGGCCGCTCACCACAAGGCTGCAGCTGTGCGTTGCGCTGAGAAGTTGTTTGTCTCCGGAGTCTGGGATGTGCCAGGCTCAAGGGCTGAGTCATTTGATTTCTCAAATGCGTGCTGAAGGGGTGGCGGAGGAAGCTGCCATGCCGTTCCCTGCAGAGGGAGAGGGGGGAGACCCTCACGGGCCGATGGATCTGCCGGAACTGAGCTGAACTTTCTGCTTGAAAAGCTTTGACTAGCAGGAAAAAAAATGTGCCCCGGTGCGGAGAAGAGAAAGAAGCCCCTGTGTGCGGGGAAGTGCTTGCTCCCGCCGGCAGCCCAGGGCCGGGGTCAGCGCCAGGGAGCACACACTTGTTTCTTTAGGGGCTGCAACGTGTAATTTAGCTTGTCACAGAGGAATGTGCTCAATGCCTTTATTTAATCGGGAGTTTGCAAACCTGCTCAGGTGCCTTGTCTTCCTTTTTCCCTTCCCTTCCCAGCCGGGGCGGGGGGAGAAGGAACACGGTGCTTTTGTCTCCGACCCTGTGGCTGCTGTCAGATGAATGGTTTTAGTGGCAGCTCTGTTCGCATGACTGGTTTGAACTATGCCAGCGAACACGCCGCGGTTGCGAACAGGCTGTTTCCAGCCTCAGCTCCCTCCCAAACTCAGCTGCATCAGATATTTTCCTAGGCACTGGCATAGACCTTGCTACTTACTAGATATGTGGCCCTGCGGGTTCCAGGGCGTTCTTGGGAGAAGGAAAACACCACGTGGATGTGGCCTGTTGAAGGCTTCAAGTGAGTAAGGGATGGCAGTGCTCAGCACTGGAGTGTCATGAAGAATGGGGTAAAGCTGCGATTGCTCCAGGTCTGTAGGTAATACCCGGTTCCTCCTACTCACCGACTGCCCCGCTGCAAACCAGACCAGCGGCCGTGCTGCTGGGGGCCCGGGTTACGAAGACATCCCTGCTCAGGAAAGGAAAGGGCTTAAGCATATGTTTAAGTGCTTTCCTGAATCCAGGCCAGGTCCTGTGCTTTAGCAGAGCACAACCTCACTCATCTTCCTCTCCGTATCAGAGCGAGACGGGAGCCCAGATGCTCGGAGATGATCCTTCATGCCTCTGGCAACGGGTCTGCTCTGACCGGTACCGCAGAAACACCCCTCTGTTCAACACCTCCCCCCAGGGGAAAAAAAAAAGGTCCCGGGGAAGCTGGGCTGTCAGCGCAGACAGAAATGTTTGCCTCTGGGTAGAGATGCAGAGAAACCTGGAAAAAAAACAGCCACCAACTTTCTTCGGAAAGAAGGAAATTGCTCTCTAATCGGGCATGTGGAAGTGAACTTGTGTGCTGACTCCAGAGGAATTTCGGCTGTTCCCCGGGGGGTTGTGATTGCTGTTTGGGTCACATCCCAGCTCTGATCTCGGCCTTGCCTTTGGGAGCGGGATTCCTCAGCACAGAGCCGCTGGCATTTGAGGAATGAGGGATGCTTGTTTCAGAAAACCAAGCAAACCAAGAGTGTGTGTATGTGTGTGTGTGCAGCATAGCCGTGTTCTTCTTAGCAGAAATCGTAGAATTCCCTCGTTGAGATGGAAAAAAAAAAATTCAGGGAGCAGAAGTAAGCCCTGAGAGGTGTTCTCAGGACAAATGTATTTAACCACACCACTCTCAATAATGACAGTGCACGTTCAGGGGCTAAAACCCTCTGCTTATCCCAGAGCAAGACCTGCAAACCCTGCTTTGTGCAGATATTCTCACCGGGGACCCGTGGGATTCACATGAACAAGTGCTGGGAGGATTAGGAAGCCAGGGCTATAAAGGTGTTGCTGTGGCTGTAAAGGTATTGCTGCGTTATACCATCATGGTTCCTGTATCACCAGAAAATACGAAAATTTAGGAGAGACCCCACCTGATTCCTTCAGAGATCCCAGGGACGAGGATGCCCTTTTCTGGCTGCCTTGGGATGGAGGATGGGGAAGCATCTCTCTCTCATCTCATCTTAATTCAGATCCAGGAGGTTGGGCGTAGTGGAGAGGCAACAGAGCAAAATCCTCTGCCCCATAATGACCTGAAAATATGTGAGCTGGAGCTGTGAGAGGTGCTTAGTAGACCACCTCAATCATTTAGATAAACATGGTGGTCCTCCAGCCGGGGATGGGGTGGTGAAGGCTGTGCAGGTAGACTGAGCCACCCGGGGAACGCCTGGCTGGGAGTCCCCGGCGCAGAGCTGCCTCCGACACCGGCGTCTGATAAACAAGGCATTTTTCCTCTCCTTTCCCGGCAAGCGTTCGAGGGCCGGGCCCAGGAGCCATGGGAATCAACAGTCGTCTTTCCAGTGTGGCCTTTGGATCTTCGTCTGGATAAATAAATAGAAGGAAATAACAAATAACATGGTTCTAACAAATATTTTAGAAAGTATAAATGTCTGCCTTTCACCATGACTCCATCCAAACCCCACAAAGGAAAAAATTTCCCTGTTTCTATGATGCTTTTCCATCTGCCTTTCCCCAGCGATTGGGAGTGTTAACGCAGGCACCTTGGCTGGCCTGCAAGGAAACCCTGCGTGGGATTTCTCTGGGGGTGGGAAATAACCTTCCCGGCCGACCACCTTTGCGAGCGAGGTTTATGCTTGGTGTTAAAAGGACCCCCCTTGTCTGCAGACTGAATTCCCGTCCTCAGAGTTAACCGTTCGCTGAATTTGAGTGGCTCAATAAAAATAAAGGCTGTGTTGCTCTTTCCTGCGGGTTTCTAAGCCTCTGGATTGAGGTTTCCACGTCTCCCTGCTTCCTGCTGCCTTGCAGCGACACCTGCTGCGCAATTTTAGGAGGAGAGTGGTTTTCCTTCCCGGGAAAGCGGTCCCTTTTCTCTGGGAAGGTTCGCACCAAAGTCAGCTTTGGCTTTTAAGGTGGGAGAAAAGGAAGCGGGGAAGCGTGCACCTTCCTCAAATAAAAACATTTCTGCCGTCCGCAACTTCCCCAACCTGGCTCGGCCCGTGGCGGCGATGCTTTTGTTTTGCAAACTTCTCCCAGCCCAGCTTTGGGTGGGAAACGCTGAAAAAAGCCTGCTGTTGCTCCTGGCACAAAGCTCGGGAGAAGTAATGCAGGTGTCTGCCTGCCCCAGAGCTTGTTTTGGACAGGGAAGAGGCGGTGCAGCATCTCCCGCTCCCCGTGCCGTGTTTCGGGGAGCCTCCCAGGGCATGGACGGAGGTGTGGGTACCCACACTCTGGGAGGACAAACCTGTGCTTGTCGCAGCTGGGAGCTGCCATGGGGCTGGAGAACAGCTTCCTTCCCTGTTGTTTTTTTTCCTGCTAACGCTTCGCTCTCTCTCTCCAGTTGTAGGATTTTGGCAGAGCCGGCCATGATGTTACGGTTTGTGGTTGGTGCCCTCTTCCCAGCGCTGCTCCTGGCCGCGCCGCCCCCCATAAACAAGCTCGCCCTTTTCCCGGACAAGAGCGCTTGGTGCGAGGCAAAGAACATCACCCAGATCGTGGGGCACAGCGGCTGCGAGTCCAAGTCCATCCAGAACAGGTACGGATCCACCCTCGTGCGGAGGGTGCGGAGATTTCCATTTACAGATGGCACCAGCGTGGCTTTGGGGACTGTCACTTGCAGAAGAAACCAAGCAGTGTCCCGCCTCTGCCCGGCTGCCTTCTGGCTGTCTCAGTGGAAGGTCAAATCTCCTTCTGCTTTTCTTGGGAAGAGCGGGGAGCTCCCCCGAGCCCTCATCCCTCCTGTTGTCTTTGCAGGGCCTGTCTGGGGCAGTGTTTCAGCTACAGCGTCCCCAACACCTTCCCTCAGTCCACAGAGTCCCTGGTTCACTGCGACTCCTGCATGCCAGCCCAGTCCATGTGGGAAATCGTGAGTATCCCTGCCGCCTCCACGCTTCTTCCTGTGGGGCCTCGCCCAGGGCCTCTCAGCTCTGCTCTGCCACCACTTTAGGGCAAGTCGTTCTCCTTCCCTGAGGTTTTCCCACTCGTGGTTTCCTTCCAGGGTGTCTCTCAGGTGACTGCACCCTGTCTTGAGATGCCTGGGTGGAAGGGGCTGCTGGAAGCAACGTGACTGCTGCGATGAATGATGCATTTATCACTCTTTGCAGAAGCATCCCCCGTCAGTCCCTGCATTATTCATCCCTGTGCTCATCCCGCGTGCCTGTTTTCTCCACCACTCTCTTTGTCACCTCCTCCCACTTGGGAGTTCTTGCCTTCTTCCATGTCCAGAAGTGCATCCCACAGCCCATCTGCCTGTCACCCTCAGACCTCACAGTTTCATGCCACCATTGATCCATAAACCCTGCCTCCGAGGCGAGCCTGGGCACCCAGGGAGCTGGGTTCTGCTCTCTACTTTGCTTTCAACTCACACATTTGGGCAGATGGTTTAGTCCAAACTATCTGAGATGCTCAGCAACATGTCTTGTGGGTGGCCTTTGGTGTTACCACCGATATTTCTGTGCCAGTAGTGCCTGGGAGCAGTGTCCCGCTTGAATCGGTGCATTTTCCCCGGGTCTCTGCAGCTTGTGACCTTGTGAGACACTGAACTCTTGCCTTGCAGACTGACTGTGGAGGTTTGTCTGTATGGGCAACAATCCATCGCTTCGGGCTTAAAATACCCCAACCCTGCAGGACACGGGGCAGGTCAGGCCGCTGGCAGCAGGCGTTGAGCCTGCGTGCTCACTCACTGTGTCCTCGTCCTTCTACCCAGGTGACACTGGACTGTCCAGGCAACGATGAGATCCCCAGGGTCGACAAGCTGGTGGAGAAGATACTTCACTGTAGCTGCCAGGCTTGCGGGAAAGAGCCGAGCCACGAGGGAGCCCTGTTCAACGTCTACCTGAACGCGGAGGAGAACATGCCCGCTGAAGGTCCCAGCCCCCATCACTATGCCCACCACCAACAGGAGGTGGAAGAACCTCCTGCTTCCAGCCACCACCATCACGAGGAGGAGAGCGACGAGTGACCTGGCCCTTGCGGACTGTCCTGGCAGCCGGTGGCGCGGGCAGGGTGTGTGTGTGAGGGAGAGGGCCGGGGTTTGGGGAGGGAGGGGGGTGGTGGAGTCTTTCCTGTCTAATAGCTACTACCCTCACGCTTTGCTCTCCACGACACCCCGGGGCTGGAGGAACGTTTTGAGGCACAAGCAGGGCTGAGGGGCGGATGTGGGGCTGGAGCTGCGGGGCGAGAGAGGAGGGCTCGGGGTTTTCTGATGCAAATCTACTTGCACATAATAGTAATAATATATTGAGAGGAGCGGGAACCTGGACGAGGGGGTTTCGGCTGAGAGAAAGAGCTGAGCTGGGCTCCCCAGGGGCTGTCTGCAGGCTCCTGAATCTGCTGAGAAGCCCTTGCTGAGTCCTTCTGGGTTTTTCTCTTGTGAACAGCTCATGTCTGGGGTGGAGGAAGAAGGGATGCAGCCTCTCCGCAGTCCCAGGAGGGATGCACATCTCTCCTGGGGTGTGCAGGACTCGGGGCATCCCTTCTTCCTCCTGTCTGCCCTGCATGACCAAGCAAACGGGGCTCAGCGTGGACGCGCTGTTCCTCCTGGCACCCACTGGATCTCAGTTCAGCCCCAGCCCCCCTGTATTCAGTGGCTCCTGGGGAGTGTTTTCCCCGGAATGTGCCTCTGGGGCTGCGCGCGTGAGCTTGCTGGGAACCGTGGTGGCGAGAGCCCTTACCTTGCTGGTCCTCGGGGACCACCACGTAGCTCCGGTGGTGGACAAGGGAGCTGGGTCATGCCATGGGTGCTGGGGCTTCACGTTTGGTGGCCCGCAGGGGTGGCCTGGGTGGGAGCCAGCCCCTCTCCTCCCTCTCCCTGCTGCACTTTAATGGTGGTGGAGGGAGAAGGGGGACGAGTGCCGGGATGCCCGTGTACCTTCGCAGGGAATTGCTCATGCAGGGCTGGGGAGGCTCAGGGTGGGGGGACAGCCCTGGGTCCCTCCTGCTACCCCTTTCTCTCTGTTGTATAAAGCTGATTTCTTTGGCGCTGTCCTGACAAGAGCTTCCAGAGCTTGTAATCGATGCCTCCCCCTCCTTTTTACAAGGTTTGGTTTGGTTTGTTGTTTTTTTTTTTTTCTTAAATAAATTAGTTCTGACTTCCATTTCTCAGTGCTCTGATGCCTGTCTGGTTTTCGGCAGTAGGCTCCTCAGTGCTGACGGGGGAAGAGGCCGTTTACAGCAGGACACCAGGCGGGACGGCAGCGCAGGAGGGTCCAGGGCATGGGAGAGCCATGGTTGCCTTTAGCTTTCTGCTGCGTTCAATTTGGGAGGAGGAGGAGGAGGAGGGAGAGCCGCTAAAAGGCAAACCGCCCCCAAACACTCAGCGTATGGGCTGCATGTGGAGACGGGGCGCCTGCACAGCAGCTGTGGCCCAGGCAGGGTTGTGCTCAAGGGCCCCTGTCGCAGCAGCCTGGAGGTTTAAGTGTCGGGTCCCACTTGTGTGGGAAGTGCGTGGGGTCTCTGCGGGATCGTGCAACCTTTATCAGCTCTGTTGCCACTAGGTGACACTCTTGATCCAGCGTGTTTCGTGGCATCCAGATGTTCATGGCCTCCAGGAACGCCTCTGGAGTGGAGGAAGGCGAACGTGGACGTGGACTTGGACATCCCTTCGTGGGTGAGGAGGGGACCCAAGCGCCTGGGCTGAAAACCAGCGGGCTCTTTCCAAGGGTGTTTGGATCAGGAGTTCCCTGGGCAGGGCAGAGCGTGCCCTTGCAAACCTCCGGTCCCGCTGACGCCTGGCCACCCAGCGGGGTTGTGCCCTCAGAAACCATCGGATGATTCTCCCGTGGCTGAGCCTAACCCTGGGGAAGGTCCCGTCTGCTCCTGCCCTGCAGCCGGGTCTTTGAGTCCTGGGCTCTGGGGGCTCTGCGCAGGTTTGGAGAGCAGCTCTCCGGGCGGGCAGGCGGGAGAGGGTTTGCGTTAAGGCAGCAATTGCCACAACGAAGGGGATGGGCCGAAAAGGAAGGACCCTGGAAGGGGTGGAGGTCTCCTGTGCATTAAGGTAATTTTTTTAGGCTGTGCAGTGTCCTCCCAAGGACAGGAGCTTTATAGCAGAGCCAGGAGGCAGGAAAAGGTGGAGAAACCCATGCTGTCACTGACCACCATCACGCGTCCCTTTTATTTGCGTGCAGTGAAAAGAGGAGCTGGATTTAGCAGGGGGACTGTTCCTATAAACTCCAGGAGCTGCCATTCAGGGTGTTTGGAGCAGGATGTCTCCACCTCCTTTCAACACGACCTGAGTGGAGGCAGGCAGTGGAGGGCTGTTGTGCAGATGAAAACACAAACCTTTTCGAGGTAGCTAGCCAGGCTCCATCCTGCACCCGCCCATCCCGGTTAACGGATGGAGCGAGATCCTGAGAGTGGATTGCACTCTTGGAGGCTGCTGCGTTAAGCCCTGGACTGCCTGGATGTCTCACCAAGGTCTCCCAGCCTTCCAGTTTTACTCACTCCGGCTCACCAGCCCTTTTTTTTTGCCATGTTGACACTTGGGTGGCTGTTGACAACCTGGTTTTGCTTTCCCTGCTAGTGATACTGGAGAGCAGAGCTGGTGGAAACCATGATCCCCTGCAGATGTGTCCAGAAACGCAGCACAGGGCAGAGAGCGCAAACAGGCCAGCAGAGCTGCTGGAGCAGAGATGCTTTTGCAGGGACAACGGTAGGATTTGGACCTGATTTTAAGGCAGATTTTTTAAAACACATTTCGCTTTGATCAATTCAGATTCACTTCCCTGGCAAACACATCCAAACCAAGCGTACAAAGCCTCCCACGTACCTAGCTGTGGAGGACACACTCCTGATCCAATCTCCTTCTCTGAAGCAAAAGCTCCGGAGATAAACTGAGATGCTCCTCAGGTTGGGGTGCAGCAGGGCCGAGAAGGAAACACGGCTTTGCACTGCGGCATGACTTCCTCGCTGAGCACTCGCCTGGACCCAGCTGGGATAAATCTGTGCTGCTGCATTGATTTATCCTGGCTGGGGAGGCTGCCGCGGTGTGGGCTCGGGGTGGGTTTTCTTGCTTGTTCCCAGCACAGATGGGACGAGGAAATGAGGGTTTCCTGGTACAAGCGCTTTTGTAAAGAAACCTCCTGCTGCGATCAGAGCCTCGCGTGTGTGTGCTCTGCCCTGGGCTGCCTGCCAGGACGGAGTGACGCAGAGGTGGCCGGGGAGGGTTGGCCGGGAGCATCCAAGGAGAGGGTCCTGGGGAAGCGGAGGGAGGGCAGACGCCGTGCACGAGCTCCCAGGAGAGCTTGTCCTGGTACGAGTGACGGCAGCTGTTTCCCAGTGAACAGCTTTGCAGTGGCACGGAGATCCTGGGGGAATATGGGCTGCGTATGGGCTGTGTCCATGCACAGGCGTGAGCCCTTTGCATCTCCCCTGTCCCTTGGTTAAGAGACCCAAATTGCCCCTTCAGCCACTGACAAAGCAGACAAAGTTGTTGAAAAAGTGATAAGAAAAGTAGATCTTGGTAAAGAGACAAATTCCTGTCCTGGGGTGGGTGGCTGGGGCAGCGCAGCCGGTGCTGGGGGCGCAGCAGGACGGGGCCAGTGGGGCGTGCGGCGTGCACAGCTGGCGCTCACCCACACATCTGCAGCGGCATCTCCCCAGGAGAAGCGTATTGACGACAGCTTCAGTGGCGGCACGGGGAGGGAAGGGCAATATCCAGCCCTGTGACCACAGGGTTAGGTGCCAGGGGCACAATGGAGACAGACGCATGGCTCTGGTTTGTGCTGGAGTCAGTGCCCCGGGCTCTGGTCTCCCCCCAAGAGAATTTGCAGCCATTTGTTGGAAGAAAAAAAATCCCTTTCAGCAGCTGGGTAATTAAAAAAAAATAATCAGTCTCTGCCAAGCGTCCTGAGATATTGGCTCTGACACGTAGCGGTGGCAGCATGGGATACCTGACAGCACTTCAAGATTCAGAAGTGTTTTCTGAACTGGATGAAGGGATGAAGAAGCCAGTGGGACCCGCTGGGTCCTCTGATGTGTTGCCTCCCGCTTGCCAAAGGGCAAGTTGCTGTGGGTGCATCCGGGGTTGCCCCTGCAAAGACATGGACCGGGGCTGCACCGAGGCCAGCCCAAACAACCCCGGAGCAGAGGGGCAGGACCCCAGGCTGTCCCTGCGTGGGCACAGCCTTTTCCCTTGGCTTCTGCTCCCACCCTCCATCCCTGGCTGCAGATTGCTGGAAAATCAGCCGGCAAGTCCTTTCCGTGCCTTCGGCTGCTTTCCGAGCAGGCGACTGGGGGCTGTTGCAGGCAGGTTTTGTCGCTTATTCTTTGCTTTTTATTGACTGTCGCGGAGGATGGAGCCTGGCGCTCAGTGCCGCTGGCCGGGCCTGGCCGCAGACCTGCTGGCCCGTGGGCCATTGGCCACCTGGCAGGCGGAACTCGGGGTCTCCAGGTGACGGCGGAGGGGAGGCAGAGCGCGGTGCTGGCTGTCTCTTTAAGGTGGAAAAGGGAACTCTCTGCCTGCCACTTTGTGGAGTTTAGACCAGATCCCTGTTTTCATTAGCATTTCATTTCATTTCATCTCCTCCTCTCCCTCCCCACCCAGCCCCACCTCCTCCGAATCAGCATTTCAGCATCCTTTTCTGTGCATCACAGAGCGGCAGGTAAAACTCTGGCTGGCACCTGCACACACACACACACCCCCCTCGCACACCGGCACCCCTGCACGCTGGACGCACCTCTGCCCGGGAGAGACACTGCCCACACTCCTGCGCGTTCCATCTTCCTCCTCAGGGACGAGCATCCCTGTACTCGCCTCGGGGCTGCTCTGCCTCTCCGCGCTGTCTCTGCCTGCAGCAGCAGAGCTCGGGCACGGAGGAGCTCGGTGGGACCCCGCTGCCCCAGGGGACGGAGCTCTGCAGGTAGCCAAGCCCAGCTGGGGGGCAGAGAGCCGAGCATCGGGGGTCCAGAGCATCCCAGCACCCGGAGTATCCTGGCATCCAGAGCATCCCTGTCATCTGGAGCATCTTGTGGTCCAGAGCATCCCAGCACCCAGAGTATTCTGGGGTCCAGAGCATCCCACCACCTGGAGTATCCTGGGATCCAGAGCATTCCTGTCATTTGGAGCATCCCGAGGTCCAGAGTATCCCAGCACCCGGAGTATTCTGGGGTCCAGGGCATCCCAGCATCTGGAGCATTCAGAGCATCCCAGGGTTGAGCTTATTCCCTGGTCCGGCACATCCAGAGCATCTGAGCATCCAGAGCATCCCACCATCCAAAGCATCCCTGGCATCTCGGGCATCCAGAGCATCCCAAGCCTCCTCCGTGTCCAGAGCATCCCCAGCATCCCGAAGCAGTGTCCAGGGACATCCCAGCTCGGGGGGATTTGCAGGGACAAGGAAATGTGAGTACCTGGGAGGGGAACTTGATCAAGCTACTGCTTGATCGGCGCCCAGGAATGTCACTCTGCCCTGATTGCCAGTGAAGAGAGAGAGTGGGGGAAGAGAGGGAGAGGAGGAGCAGAGGAGGAAGGAGGACGGACACAGAGCAGAGACAGAGAGATGGTCCTTCGTCCCCTGGAGCTGGCTCTGGCGATGATCACCTAGCACAGGTCACGGCTGGAGAAGGTCCCCCCAGCTCCAGAGCCAGCCCTGCCACCCGGCTCCTCATGGAGGGCGATTTGGGGGCCCCCAACGCCAGCGTGCTGGGGGAGCGCTCGCTGCTGGCGGGGAGCAGCTGGGTGGCCGCTTTCCTCTGCTTCATCATCCTGCTGACCACCGCGGGCAACTTCCTCCTCATCCTCCTCATCGTCACCCAGCGCTCCCTCCGCAACACCTCCAACTACTTCCTGGTGTCCCTCTTCATGTCCGACCTGATGGTGGGGCTGGTGGTCATGCCCCCGGCCATGCTCAACCAGCTCTACGGCCGCTGGGTGCTGCGGGGCGACTTCTGCTCCCTCTGGTACTCCTTCGACGTCATGTGCTGCAGCGCCTCCATCCTCAACCTCTGCGTCATCAGCTTGGACCGCTACCTGCTCATCATCTCCCCCCTCAAATACAAGCTGCGCATGACCTCCTGCAGGGCCCTCTGGCTCATCCTGGCCACCTGGACCTTGGCTGCGCTGGCCTCCTTCCTGCCCATCAAGATGGGCTGGCACGAGCTGGAGTTCGAGGTCCGGTCCCCAAACGTCACCTCCCGGGGGGACGAGGACCAGTGCCGGCTGCTGGTCAGCTTGCCCTACGCCTTGGTGGCCTCCTGCCTGACTTTCTTCCTGCCGTCTGCCGCCATCTCCTTCACCTACTGCCGCATCCTCCTGGCAGCCCGCAAGCAAGCGGTGCAGGTGGCTTCCCTCGCCTCCAACGTGGCCACCACCACCGACGAGACCACGCCGCAGGTAAGGTGGCGACAGGGACGTCGCTCCTTGTGGATCCCCCTGGTTTGGGGACCTGGGGTGTTTCTGCCTTCGGGACATCCTCGGGGCTCGAGCCGACCGAGGGCTTTGGCAACCAGACCGCAGGGAGGGAGATTTTGGGCAACATCCCCCTCTGTGATGGGAGGATGGCAGCTCCGCGGTGTCCTCGGGGGTGTCCCACGTCTTGTCCCAGTGATGGTGAGCACAGAAACAACATGAGCAGAAGCAGAGAAATAAATTAAGATACAAAAATGCTCAGCAGCGCAAAATAAATGCAGTTTCGCCCCCCTCTTGGCTAGCGTCATCCCGGAGGGTTTTAATCTCATCTGACTTTCCACTCGTAAATCTCAGCCGTGGTGGGCGTGAGGCATATGGGGGAGAAGGAGCTTCAATAATAGCAAATACCCAATTGTGGAGAGCACCTTATTTTGAACAGCCAGCTTCTATTTTTGTTACCTGCTCTATAATGGGAACCGCAAAATACCTCCTTACTCCATTGCTGGTTAAATCGCCGTGTGTGGTTTTTATAACCAAAACGTGGCTGCGCTTGTTTGTGTTTCTCCGGGAGAAGGTAATTGCCACTAAATCTAACAGCTTTAATTCCATGTAATAGGCTTTATTGACCTCATATCCGACAGGGAAAAGACAAACTTAATTGCCTTTAAATACCTTGATTTAGTTTGTTGTTCTTTCTCTTTTAAGAAAGGAGCCGGGAGTCTCTGAGCGGACCAGCTCTCCTGCACGTGATGTACCGGGCTTTCACAGGGAAAAGGAGAATCAAAGAATAAACAGAGAATATCAGAAAACGTTGCTTTTCCCCTCGAATGCCAAATTTTTGGACTCTACAAACGCAACCTGCCGCAGCCCCGGTGCTGCCCAGCTCAGGGGCTGCTCGGGCGCTTCGCTTTGGCGTAGAAAACCGACAGCCCCTGCGTGTCCCGGCACACTCCCAGGAGCCCCGAATCAGCTCCGGGCTGAAAACAAGGTGTCAGCCAGGCAGCCATCAGGTGTCGTCTTTTTAGCCCATTTTTGTTCACTTTTTGGGCAGGAAGCTGAGTGGCAACGGGGCCTCCTTTAATTACGGCGGCAGGCTGAGATAATGATTTCATTTTAGATTGCAAGAGCAGATAAAGGATTGAGTTATGGTGTTTGTGGGCTGAAACGTTTGACGTCCTGCTTTTAAAAGTATAGTTTGCTGCTCTAATCAGCAGCTAGAGCTGCCTCTTTAGGGCATGCTTTATCCTCAGCAAAACAGTGACTGAGTTGGATTTTTCTATAAAAGAAGCATCTTAATGTTAAAGCCCCGATTTTACAGTTAAAAAAATCCCCAAACCTCTCAATGTTGAGGGTTTCTGTTGCTTCCTCTTCCTGATTTATGGTTCGGGCACGGCGGTGTGTGCCACCCTCCTGCCCCTTGCACGAAGGGAAATAACAGCGGGGTTTTTGCAGGATTTACAGCACCAAAGGCCACTGTTCTTGGGCGCGAGGTTGGTGCCAGCGCCGGCGAGAAGCGCTCGCTCATCACCCCTTGTCCCGCTGCAGGTTTCCCGCACCCCGAGCCAGCCCGCGGCCGGCAGCGAGAGCAGGAGGTTCGGCAACAAGCACAGCAAGAAGGCGCTGAAGGCCAGCCTGACGCTGGGCATCCTCCTGGGCATGTTCTTCGTGGCTTGGCTCCCCTTCTTCGTCACCAACGTGACGCAGGTAAGCACCAATGGGTTGTTTGGTATTTTACGTCGGGTTTTCAAAAGCCTTTCACTTTGAATCCAGCGGGGAGGATCTCGGACGCCTGCAGGTCTTGCTGGAAAGACCAAAGATGCGATTTCCCCAGGGAGCAAACCCTCCACAAGGGTTTTGAAAGGTTCCTTCAAAAGGAAAACGTTGGCATCTCTGGGAAACCCCTCTGGATGGGGGCCGAGGTGGGAGACGCTGCTCACCCTTGCTGTGTCCCCCCCCAGGCAGTCTGCGGCTGCGTCCCCGCCGGCTTCTTCGACGTGCTCACCTGGCTCGGGTACTGCAACAGCACCATGAACCCCATCATCTACCCGCTCTTCATGAGGGACTTCAAGAGGGCCATGGGCAAATACCTGCCCTGCTGCCGGCGCTCGGGGGAGCCCCGTCCCAGCGCCATCTCCCTCTCCATGAGGAACTCCAACAGCGGACCCCGCGCCGCCACGTCCCTCAAGAACGTCCTCACCTTGCAGGCGGAGACCGACTCGGTTGACTCCGGGGCGCTGGGGAACGAACACAACCTGCTGCCGGCTGGCGACGGCCCCCGGCCTCTCCTGGCCCCCGGCTCCCGCTTGGTCAACCTTTTCGACGTGGAGCCCCCAGACGCGGAGCCGCAGCCCAAGCGGCTTGGCTCCCCTGTGGCCTGAGCGAGGGCGTCCCCACGGGGGGTTACAGACCTCTGCGTGCTGGGAAGGAGCCCCCAGCCCCGCGCAAACTCTCCCGAGGGCCGATTTGCCGCAAGACATCTCCCTGCCCACGCAGAGCTCCTCCATACCCTCTTCAAACGCAGTCTCCTTGGAGAAGACGTCATCACTGAGCACTTCTGCGGGTAGGTTTAAATAGTGCAAAACCACGTTTTACTGCTGAATTAATCTGCCTTGTTTCTCTCTCTTTCCGTCCCTCCGTTGCTCACCGTCACCAATCCCTCACCCTTCTCCGAGAGCCGTGGCCTTTTCATCTCCGGTTATTCTGAACCTCGGACTCCAGATGCTTCGTCTCCCCAAATTCAACCCAAGGCTTGGTTTTCAGCGTCCGCTCACCCGGCTCAGCAGATCCCCCCTGTCTCACCAAGCGCACCGCGAGGACCGGTGGAAACCACATCCTGTGACTCACGGACAAGAGGTTTTGGGGCTGCTCCAGTCCACGGAACATCCCGTCTTCTCGGGAGTTTAATTTCCTCGCCTGATTTGGAGTGGATCCGTCTCGGTTTCCTGCGAAAGCAGCGAGTTGCAACACAGTGAAACCGTCGGGTTTAATAAGGAACAGCCTGCACTACGGGGGATTAAATTTGAGGCAAAATGTTCAACGCTGCTTTTTGGATATTCAGCAAGGATGTGGGTGTTGGGACTTGTTTGTGGCTCTGCGGGTACCCTGACAGTAGTAACGGAATCAGCTTCCCTTTAGATTTCATCCTACAGCTTCCTATTTTTGGCATATGACCATCACACTTTGCCCTTAAAATCCATCAATTTTTAGATGATGCAATTAGAAAGGATACTTTTTTTCTGCCTTCAAATGAGAATCTAACCGAATATTGTCTTTTAAACGACGATGGCGGCCCCCCCGCAACCCTCCTCACAGCCCGAAGCAGAGAGAACAGTGAGTAATATGGTAAGTGGGCACTTACTTAAAAAATAAATAAAACAAACGCTTTTAGGGAATTCTTCCTCAAGTGCCTTTTGGCTGCAGAGATGGGTGGGCGGGTGGTTGCTGCGCCCTCCCTGCACTCGTACCCTCCCAGCCTTGCTGCCGGTTTCCCAGCTCGCGCTAACCAGTTTGATTCTGCTCCCGAAGATTATACAAACACGTCCAAAGCAGCCCTCGGATACGGGATGCTGGAAGAAGAAGCCACGCACCAAGCAAGTCTCGTTAGTTTTTCTTCCCACGTAGCCCACGTGTGTTCCGGGACTGAACAACAAATGTTTTTATGACTGACTTGTCATTTATTTGCTACGAATCCCCTTGCAAGCCACAGCTGGCCCAGCGGTCAGTGGTAAGTGACCGTGACAAAGGGAGGACTGAGCACAGGTTCAAACATCAAAACGTTCAACGCATTTTTGCCACACATCTGTGGGCAGATAACTTGGGTTTGCTATCAAGCATGAAGATAAATATGTACATCTTTCCACAAATGGCTTTATATAAGAACATATGAACATACTTTGACTACAACTCTGGTTAAAAAGGAGTAGAAAAATACACAATGAATTTTGGAAGTGCGCTAGGTTGCCAAGTCAGCAGACACGGGAGATGGACAAAGAGAGATGCCTCTTCAAGCCAAATGTTCAAAAGCAATAACACGTTACTCTCATGGAGGCAATTCTTTGTAATAGGGTGTTTGCTTGTGGGCAAACCCTCTGACGCGGCAAAGAAATCGTGTCCCTTTCCTGCAGCCAGTGGCGTCAACGGCCGCCCGGCGAAACAGGCCCACAGCCTGTCTCGGAGATGTCTCCATCGCTCCAGATCCGAGCTGAGCCCGTCCGAGCCCCCCGCGGTGGGAGGAACTGGGGAGAGGAAAAGCCGGGCACCGTACCCAGAGCTGCTGTGCGTCACCAGGTCACACCGCCACCCCCAGAAACAGCCGCATTTTCACCTGTGTGAGAAATACGCTGCAGGTGAGGTTTGCAGAAAGCTGGGGAAAGAAAGGAGAGGTGGTTATTACACTGGCTGCTGGGACGGGGCGGGAGGAGGAGGCTCCACGAGAGCCCAAATCGGAAGGTGCAATCGCACTATTTCTCCCGCCATGAGTCAAGGAGACCCTCCAGACCTGGACGTGGGGAGGAATTTGTACCGGCTGGCACTTGTTTTAAGCCAGAAAAACACAGAGATGTTCTCAGAAGGGGGTTTATCCCCCTGCCATGTTCCTGCTAGATTGCATTTTCTTGGGCTGAGCAGCAGAACAGGCCAGAAAAGGACCTTTTATGGAAGATGTGCATCGGTCCCACACTGTTTTGGAAGACTCCGCATGGCAGGGGACGTAAAGCAGGGTCCCTCCCTCTGGTTTGAGACGGGGGGAGAAGACAGTGGGTGCCAATTCGCTTTTATGGAAAGAGGTAGAAATCAAACAGCTTCATGTTTATCCTTTGCCAAGTATTGGTTTTATTCTAAGCCAATTAAAAATATGTCTAGAGGGGGCTTTTAAGGCTGGAGATGTGTGTGGGACACAAACCGAAAGTCTCTGTGGGTTGCTGGCTTGCAAAGCCTGGGAGGAAGTTTCACAAAGTAATAAATCATAAAAAGCCCACTCTGTTTCTTCTGCTGTCTTTCACCTAGGGACTCAAAGCCTGTTTCTAGTCGTAATGAGGCCTCGAACACGCGTCGCCCTCAGCTTGCAGACAGGAAACAGTCTTGTCGATTGGAAAGTGCCCAAGCCCTGGCAGCAAACCTGCAGCAGACGGGGGAAAGAAGCCGGGTAGCCTCAGCCTTTCGCCTCCCCGGTTAGCAGCGCCGAAGCACGGACGCCGAGACGTGCAGAGACGGGCAGCCAGAGCCTGCAACACACCTGCTCACCTCAAAACCAAAAACCAAATTGACCACTGGTGGAAAAATGGTTTTAATTTCCTAATGATAAGCCCCTCTCCATGATATGCTTAAAATACCCACAGAGCCACCTGCTTTCCCAAGAGTTATATAGCAGAGAGACAGTCCCTAATGGTGACAGCTGCTTCCCTCAAGAATAGACCCAGTTTGTGCGAGGAGGGAAGTGCCGTCGGTTCCTGAGGAGCAATGCTGATTCGGGCAGGAATCAGCCTTTGCTTGTCCGTGGGAGACACCGTGGGCGGCTGCTCCGAAAGCTTTGATGCAGTGACACGCCGGTGCCACGCTCCAGGCTCTCAGGAGGGTCTGAAAACTGCAGCTATAGCTCTGCCGGCTCCACCGATGCTCCTTTGGGAATCCCAGTGCAACGGACAGTGCTTTGGAAGCGGTTTTAGTGCTGGCTGAGCATCTCTGCCCAACACGAAGAGCTCTAATTTGCTTCTTCGCCTGCTGCCTGTTTCTTGCTGTCCCCGCTGTTTGAACAGTCTGGGCAGGGGAGCGAGGTTTCTCCCAAGAGACAGCGGGGGGAATCACGGCCGTGAGCGTGGCCGGTTGGAAGAGCCTCACCGTCAGCCACATCCTCCTCTCGCACGGTGTTTTCCTCTTCCCGAGTCTCGCTGCCTGCTGCCCGCTGCGATTTCTCGGCTAGAGCGGAGAAAAGGCTGCCGCTGCCCTTCTCTTCCAGCCGACACTCCTTGGTTTTAATGCCCACAGCTTTTAGGATCGTGTCCATTTGCTTCATGTAGTCCAGGTGGCCGTTTACCTGCAAGCAACAACAAGAGTCCCGTTAGTGGGGAAGCTGCGGGGAACCCAGCTCAGTCAAGTCCTTCATCTCAAAAGCCACCGTTGCCGTCAGACTTGGTTTCAGCTCTGAAAGGCTGAAAGAACGAGGTCTGAAAAACGTAGTTGCCCATTGGGTAACCCCAACTGGCTGCACCCTTCACGGCACACATTGCTGCTGGATTGCTTTTCTCCTGACAGATGTATGTTTAAATGCTTGGACATTGCCGAGTTACAACCCCCCAGAGCCTGGGTGCCGCGAGGGTAAGAGAGGAGGTGATCTGCCATGGGGAGATCCTACGCCCAGGTAGGAGACAAGCTGCCTTAGTTCAGCTCCCTGTTCTCTGCGAAATCGTGTGTCCTCCCTGTGCCTTAGCTCCCTTGTAAAAGTGAAGATTATCTTATTTAAATTAGGATGTAGTCGCTAAATCTCACAACAGCTACCAAGCGTGTTAAGGTTCTTGGCTGGCAGGTGCACTGATCTGTCCCACACCAAATAAAACTGGGAGCCTGAGAGTTACGGGTTCATAAACCAAATACCTGCAAAACCCTACACATTTTTACTGTAAGGTGATTTCCACAATAAGATAAACCCTTCTGAGATGGATGCTGGAATGTACCCTCCCAGTCAGGGCACAGGAGGGAGAGAAAACCTCCTCTGCAGGTTATTATTGTTACATGCTAAAGGCTACCTGGCTGGGAAGGCAGAAACTGCCTGCTCTTTCAGGTGTCCTGTGCAAGCCGAGGGTTTGAAGTAACGACAGCCGGGATCCTTCTAGAGACCAGCCTTTGCTGTCATACAGCCAAAATGGGAGGAAGCGCTTGCGAGCACACAGTGGATTTATCGTGGGTTTTTCTGGGAGAGGAAAGTGCTGTCAGGCTGAGTCGAGGCTGTTTCAATGGTACACTCACCAGCTGGCCTGTAGATTTCAGCAAAGATTATGGGGTGTGATTTGCATCCTAAGATATTTTAGCATCTTTGGTAAATTCTAACAGTTTAAATCCTTCCTGACCCAGCCAGAAGGCTCTCTCGGGCAACACCACCTCTTGTTTTCCCAAATCTTGCTAGTAAATTGGGGAATTCCTACAGCAGGGAATACCCGACACCACCGTCCCGGGTTTCCTGCCTCCCCGCCGCTTGTGTGATCGCCCCGGGAAGGGACTTGTCTGCTCATAGAAGATGGAATGAGCTCTTTGCAGAGCTCCGCAAAGAAACCCAAGAGTGCACCCACTGCTCCCCTCCCTGCTAGCTCGGTCCGGCAGGCTGGCTGGTGCCTGGCTCTCCTTCCCAGCTCTGCCAGCAACCAGCGTGTTCTAGTTTGAGAAACCCATAACAATTTAGTGTCGTTTAGACAATTATTCTATCACCTGATGACCCCTCCCCACCCGCGAAGGGGAATCGAGGAAAACAAGGAAACACCAGGGTTGAAATGTAAATAGATTTAATAGGGTAAGACTAAATAATGAACAATAATACTAAAGAACTAGTATCGATCCCAAAACTACTATAAAATATACAAGAATTATACTTGGCCCATTCCACCAGCAGAAGCCGTGCACTCCCCGCAGGGACAGCCAATGTGGGACACTGTGAGCGCTGCGGCTTCGGGAGGAAGGGAAGGGCTCAGGGCTCCAGCACCGGGGCAAGTTCTCAGGATCCCAGCCATCATATAAAGAGAGAGAGCTACACAGTAAACTTTCTAATTTATATTGAATGTGACATTCATGGTATGAAATAACCCTCTTGGCAGCTTGGGTCAAGTGCCCGGGTCTCGTTCCTCCTCGTCCCCGCATCTGGTGAGCTCGAAAACATCAAGACCTTGAATCCCACGTAGCCTAGCTGGCTATAAAGTAAAGATTTTCACAAATTCAGACACTAGAGTCTTCTAAAAGTGCAGTTTTCCCAAGCGTTAGAAGAGAAATGAGTCCTGTGTTGCTCAAACCAGGACACAGGGTTACCAGCACACCTCTACCCAAACCTAACACAAGCCTCCTTTCCTGCACCGGCAAAATGCAAACCTCCTAGCTTGCGTGATGCAGCTTTTGAGTGGTAACATTTGGATGCATTTAGGACTTGGAGCAAAATGAAGGATTTAATCAGCACATTAGTAATGCAATATGCGACTTTAATCAGTCCAGATGGCTCAACAGGCTCTTGATGTTTTGAACAGATTAGTTAATTAAAATATCCATTGAAGGACTAATGGACTGGCTGTTAAGATGTGTACATTGTTCTCTGAAAAAGTATGAATGTTTTACTACTCGCTAGGGGGGTTTGGTGCTAAAGAAAGAAATGAGCACAGCGTTGGACAAGGGGGAGAGAAACAAGAAGGAAATGGTCGTACTGGGAGGGGTTGCTGAAGTCCCTTGGTTTGCTGTATTCTGAAACCTCTACAGTCATTACAATCTGCCTGCCCTGGTCCGCGCTTGGGGATTTCTCAGCCTGTTCCGTTACCTACTCATTAGTCAGAGAACAAATTTCCTCTGCCACCCTAAGGATGGGATTTTCATAACTCCTCGGTATCCAGCAGCTTCCACTAAAACAAAGGGGAATTCCTCTTCCTTAAGCACCATGATCACCGAGAGACGCTGGGTATGAGCAATCCTGAAGAGCTGAGCCTTTCCTCGTGCAGCTAAAAGAGAAGCTGAGACCTCCTGAAAGTCCGTCCCTTACTGCAGCTCTGCTCATACGGCTAAATCTCTGCAAAGGAAACTCACTTCTGTGTCCAGGAGAGCCCAGGAGAGGATTCCACAAAGCCAGACCAATGCAAGCCCTGAGAAGCGTAAGAGGATGCAGGACTCTTTCTCTGCCATACTGTGACATTAAGTACTGAGCCATCAGCAAAAGAACAGGGAACAAATTGCCTTGCCACTTGAAAGCTGTGATGCCATCCCGGTGGGAAAATTCAGCAATTCCATCTCTCAAAAGCCTGTTTTCATTTGCAATCAGAAAAGCTGAATTCCTCCGCTGGGTGGGCCGTGCTGGAGAAGGGATGGGAGCATCTAAAACATTGTAAGGGACAATAAAAACTTTAAAGGGAAATAAACAATTGTTTGAGTATTTGTCAGAACAAAGTGCAGGAGGAATTTCAGAATAAACAGAATAGAGAAGTGTTCTTGTAATCAAAGCAAATGCTTGTTATAAGGAAATGAAAACAGTGGGGTAGGTTTATCAGTGTGCTTAGGTGACTTCTCCCCTGTTACATCTGATTTTATGTTTGCTTTGACTCATTGGAAAACACAAGCCAGCTGCCTGTGTCACTAATTCTGCCGCAGGACTACAGCATCGCACAGAAAGATCTCCAAAGGAGACAAAGATCTCCAAAAGATGACAGCATTGCTCAGGTGGATCCATCAGTCAGCTAAAAGGAGCCGTCAGTTCAGAAAGTCTGGAAAGATTTTCAAGTTCAAATCCACCCAAAAGTGTCAAAAATGTCATTAAGCATAATCAGCTGTGTCTAGTAAATTCAAACGAAAGTCTTTTTGTTTCGGTACAATAAGTGCCTCTGGTTACGGTGTCACAAAAACGCAGTTCAATTTACGGGAGCTTTGGAAACAAGTAATGCCACCCCTGGGCCTGCAACCAACCCAGTGGCGGTGGCTGTCGCGAGGCGAGCTGCGAGCTCTGCCACACGGGTGCTGCTCTCCGTGCGCGTGACAGCACTTCTAGGTGGAGAGGGGCAGGGGACAGAGATCAGCGTGTCCGAGAAGGGATGTCAATGACACACGCAGCTCCATGCAGTGACCACGCCGCTCTCTCCATTAGCGCTAAGCCGGTGCAATCTCCATGGCTCCACTCAATTGCCTTTGCGGTTGGTTTTCCCCAGCGCTGCGAAGGAACGGATAAAGCACCAACACGGGATCCATCCGTGCGGATCAGCTCCTAGGGCAGAGGGCGGATCCCGACTTCTCTCAGGTTTTGAGCTACAGGAACCCAAGGTGTTAGCCCAGAGGGGATGCTTGGGGAGCCTGCCAAGTGGCGGACAGAGGAAGGACCTGGGAGAAAGGAGATACTACGTATGATCCTGTACACCGGCTCCGAAGCCCGGCACAGCTCGCAAAGCTGTTTGCTTTGCAGGGCTGCGGAATGTGCAGGAGCTCAGCTGAAAGTCCCTTGGCCCCTCTGCTGCCTGCAGGGAGAGAGAAAGGACAGAGCAGCTGGGCTCTGCCTTCCTCCTGCTCTCCTCCACCAAACCTGCCATGGATTGGAGGAGAATTACGGAGGAGCAGGTGAGGCGTGCAGCACGAGCAAAGGGTTCACGGATACTCTGCAAGCCACAGGAGCGCAGGTCATTAATACGGCTGAGAATTTCACCTCTTCGATTTCTTTTGAGCCTGTCACATCCGAAAAGCAACTTTATCATGGAGGAAAAAGATATCCTCAAGTTAAAATGTCTCTCCAGAGCTTCGTTATTTCAGCAGGAGAAGTAATGACTACCCTGGGGGGCATCACAGTTTCAGGATTCCCTTTTGACAAATACTGTTTGAACAGAGAATGGTATTTTGTGCGGGGTGAAATGAGTTAATAGAGCGAGCTCCAGTGTCTGAAGCTCAGATAATAATCACACCTCACTTTTCAGCAGCCCTTTCTTCCCGCTGGTGTGTCAGCCACTTTGTGTACATACGTAATGAAATGCAAACTGCCTCCGGGTGGCACATCTCAATAGGGCCAGCTCAGCAACTTTTGTTATTGCCAGTTCAGCTCTCGGGTTTACTCTCTGGTTCCAGAAGCGGCAGTGAGTTTGTCGTTCGGGAAGAGAACCGGAGACTGCAACCCCGCGCTCTGAAATAAACCGCCAGTTTTGGGGTCGCATTGGTAAAGAAGGGAAGAAACTCAAATGCTACTATTGCTTTCCAAAAATCCTCAGATCTGGATGCTGCCTCCAAACCCGTGCCCTCCTCTTCCAGATGGTGGCAAAGAGTGACTGATTATCGGGCTCCCAAGCTATGCCAGGTTATCACTCCAAACACAGTCATCTCTGCCAGGCTGGCAGGCCCCTCTGGTCAGAGTTACTCCCACGTGTCAGCGCAAGCCTTAATTCAGAGTGCTGGGTACATCCCGCGTGACAGAGGGCATTCAGCCTGGCAGAAAATGTTTTATCTGTTTTCCACAGTTTTCTGAAGGATTACGGCAAAGACCTCACGCGGAATATGGCTGGACCCGGCAAAGGCCAGCGGCAGAGCAGATTGCCGCAGCGAGAACCACAAGAACATGAAAACAAACCTTGAAAGAGGCTGTGGCTGAATTAAGTCAAAACAGAAATAAAATTCTTCTGCTTGGGTTCCTAGGAAACAGTGTTTTCCAAAAGTGAGGACAGTGAGCATGTCCACTAATTCAGAATCTGGAATTTAAATGGATCCATTAAAAAATGTGAATTTGGCATCTGTGGCAAGTCCTCCCTTGCACTATAGGTATATCCTGGGTGCATTAGCGGTCCTGGCTTCCAGCAAAGGAGAAGTTAATACAAATATATCTGAGGAAAACTTTATAGAGCTGAATTTATTTTGAAAATACTGGCAATGTCATTTGCGTTATTCCTCTTTAATGTTTCCATTTCTGCTCTGAAAAACTGATGGAATAAAGATTGGAGCACGATTCAGCTGAAGCTAATAGGCTTTGCTTCTAAATCATCCCTTCACACGATTACAGTTCTTGTGAATAGAGTAAGTCTCTCAATTCTTATTTTTCTTCTCGTTTAAAAACTAACTTGACCGGGTAAAAGTTCTCCTTTAATTATAACGACATTGCTTGAGCAAGACTGGAATTTTTATATGCAATCATCTTTCAGCCACAACTTATTGATCAAATCATTCTCACCTCTGGGACGGTCATTGAGGGACGTTACCCTCAGACACCGCTCGGGCAATTTCACACCAACGCTGTAACTTTTTCCATCCAGCTTTGCTACGTTTTGTGGGAACATGTCAATGTTAACAATTCAGAGTAAACAGCTTTTTTGCTGGAGTCGTCCACGGCTGATAAACTCTGCCGGCTTTACTCTCAATTTCCCTCCACCAATTCCAAGAGGACCGTATGATGGAGAGGAGTGAAATACAGAACAGAAGAAGAAAAGAGAGGAAGTAAACGGAGGAAATGAGTTTTGGAAGGCTGAAGCCCTCAGGGGGTGAGATGGAGCAGCTGTACATCAGCGGTGACGGGCAGGACAAAGTTAGGAAGAGGGAGTTTTGTAAATTCTGAGTTAATGAGAGCCCTTGGAAGAGTTTCAAGGGAAAGGTGCCTTCACAAACCTCCTTCTGCTCACAGGTAATGCAGCTGCTTGCATGATTCTTTCAACTGTTTGCGGAGCTGCGGTTGACTATTTTTTTTGCCGATGTTCTCACTAACGACTGCCAGAAGTGGAATCGGTTCTTTTCTTTAGCCGTTAAGTTGGTGTCTGAACACTCAAGAGTCTTTCCAGCTACATCGAAGTTGCAAAACATGCCACCCACTTTTAAGGTGGCTATAATCAAATACTTATTTTTCGGTGCTAATCCAAGTGGAAATTATTTAAATTAAATGGTATAAAGAATGTTTTAAAAGGCCCAGCATAAACTGTGCATATAATTATCGCTGGGAAATAATTTGAACGTAATCTCTTGGGCCTCAGAGGAAAAGAGATGCCCCAAAATAAAGACTGGATTGATACATTGAACCCGACTGTTCCTAAAAATAGCTTGGGGGAGCCAGATATCTGACATTATGAACTACAGCAGTCCACTAGTGAGACAAAATATCCGCTATATTGATCAAGCCAGGATTATGGAGAATTTTTAAGGAGTTCAGATGAAAACACTGAGATGAGATCTGGTCCCATAATCAGGATGATATCATAGGACCTGCCTGCAGCAGAGGACGACTCCTCTGTAACACCGACAGGGACCGTCACCCTTCCTCTCCCCTTCTTGCTCCGGGAATACACAAGATTTGGCAGCTGAAACGTTCCCATCTTTGCAGCTTTCAAACCAGCTTCTCAGCTCAACTCCACGAAACAAGATCACTTTTGGTTAATTAAGGGAATTTTTGCCCTCTTTGGGGACAATGACCTGTTCTCAGCTTATTCACTCCTTAACCTACTTTATGAGGTGATGGTAATAATGTATCTGGGCAAGAAGTCTTGGGCATTTGGGAAATTTCAACCATCTCTCCTTAGCAATGTGATCTCCTACAACTCCATCCCACTGGCATCAGCAGCGGGTTTAAGACCTCACCGTACCCTGCTGTCACTGGGGCAGAAGGCAGTGACAAGCTTCATGGTATTGCAGGTATATTCAGCTAGTATCAGTAAGACATGCTCTTGTAATTGCAAGATCTCAAACACATTAGCTGAAACCGCTGCAGGAGAAAACCTCACGTACACAATGTGTCAGCTAAGTCAGTCTTCCCCTTGATTAACACTTTTAATTGGATGCTGCAACTGATTTTTCTTTCCATGTTAGCTGAAGAGGTTAGAAACGAAGCTCAAAACCGAAGACAACAATTATACAGAATTAGTGTTTGTGTTCCAACATAAGACGGGAAATAGAAAGCTAAATTCTCTGTCCTTAATTCACCTTACTGTGCTTTCTGTAGCCACTCTTGCAGAATCAAACATTATTAA
Source organism: Dromas ardeola (assembly GCA_013398915.1). NCBI lineage: Eukaryota > Metazoa > Chordata > Aves > Charadriiformes > Dromadidae > Dromas > Dromas ardeola. Next base: position 4,069 of record VYZM01024126.1, on the reverse strand, counting down.
CATCACTTACGGAAAACTCCCACTGCTTTTTGCTGTCAGTTTTGCTCAAATAAGGTCTGTGTGATTGGGATAGCTGATTGCGAAGTCACCAGCTACAAACCTGTCAAGAGTGGAGTCTGCAATATCTGGCTTTGCAACAACAGTCCTATTTTCAAATGCAAGGGGCATTTGAAATGGTAATTTAATGGGTAAAGCGTAAGAAAAAATCTCTAAAAGGTGATAAGTGATGCAAATTGTTATGCTCCGTGGGAGAAAGATGTAATGGTATCAAAACTTTGCTGGTTACTGAAATGGAATAGCATATTTCCTATGTTGAATTGTATTAGATGTAAACATAAACTACCTGTGAATCTTTCTAAAATGCGGCACTTTGGTAAACTCAGCTTTTCTGAAGGAGAGGGTTGCAGTTCCGGAGATTCAGCTTTGCCCAGGGCAGTTGGGGTGTCCCAACACCGTATGCACTCAAACAGATGTTGTGGAAACCCACTGTGCAACGACACACACGTGTTCCAGGCACAATGGAGGAAATGGGAAAATTACTTCTATAAATCTGCAGGAAGGCCACACTCTTATGGCACCACGCTGCTTCTGAGTGCTAGTGCGTATGTGAATTTTGGCACCAGACTTAGGAAATAAAGGCTCAAGGAGTGCTACAAAATGGTTCTCTCTGCCTTTTAGAAGCAGCTTAAATATCCCCAGCCTTCCAAAGAGTACGTCAGGATCAAGCAGCACACCTGTGCTGAAGCGAGGAGGGACACCAGCCTTTGGGTTTTTGTCTGCCACAAAGCAAAAACAAACTGCGAGTTATTAATGGCTCCATTCACACTTTTTTGAAAAAGCTTTTTCAGTTTCTTCCTCTGTTCTAAGATACTGACGTTGCCAGCACCCTCTGCTTGGCTCCCAAAGGGAAAAAGGTATTTAATATGTATTTAACGTGTGATTCTCAGAGCTCCCAAGTCAATAGCAAGAAGGATCACAGAAAACTAAGCCACTGACGACTCCAGGGTTGCAGGGACATACAGAGAAGAAGAAATCATCCCTGTGACCTTACAGCCTAGCAGACAAATAGACTTGTTTCCCCAGAGACTTGCATGTCCCCCAGAAGTGAGAGAAGGTTCTCTAAGCTCCTTTGAGCCACTGCCTGAAGTCGAGCTCCGCTCCTGGCTGTTGCTCTTCTGATCCTGGTAATGCCTGTCGCTATGGGAGGTGGCACTGCTCGTTTGAAACAAGTGAAACAAAGGTGTCATGAGACACAGGCAACCTTTTGCCCTTCGAACTCCCCAGGGTTCTTAATTAATCTATATTTCATAACCACAACTAATTGTTTGCTGCGAGTCTTGGGAATACAAGGGAAAAAAACCCCACAGTTTAATGCATTTTAGGAAAAAAGCCTGACTCACAGAGGTGCCAAATCAGTTGGATTTCACAAAATTCAGACTTTTCATCTGCTTCTGGTATTTATGTACGCTGCGTACCTGCCTGGCTGAAGGCCAGACTGCCTTGAATCTGTTTGCCTTCCCTCAGAATGGGACTACTAGGCCCCTCTTCTGAGAGACCTTTTGGAAAGAGAGATCAGTTATTCTTGAGTTTTAATCATTGTCATAAAGAGAGCTTTCCCACTGCTCGGTTACAGCAGCAAAGAAACGAAGAGGTAAAAAGCTTATGAGGTATCTCAGAGGGAAGAAGCAAAGGTGTGCTGATGTGTGATACAGATTATTCTAAAAGGAAGCTCTGCTGTTTTGCCTTCCTTGTGCAGAGATGCTGCTGGAGAAGAACACGGCTGTGAAATGCATCAGCGTGTTTTGTCTCTACGTACCGTTGCAATGACTGCTCCAGAGATTATAAAGTACCTTAGGTACTTTAGTATCTTTAGGCTGTGTGCTGTACAGAGCATGGCTCTGGCACTCCAGGTGTTTGAGTAAGGAGCGATTACTCTGTTGGTGTTGCCGTGTGGTGCCTTTACAGGAGATTGTAAGTGCTAGCAGCAGGCAGGCAGCTGCCATCCAGACGACACGTTGATGAAGAATAAGAAAAGAAGAATTTATGCCATCGAAAGCATGGCAAAGTAAGGAGTTTTAAAGTTGATGCAAAAGTTAATCATCGTCTAAAGACCTTTAAGACAATTTTTGCATTGGACTAACAAGAGAACAGTACTGACTTCTGCAACAATTGTCACGATCCATCCATGCTCTCTACTAGACTTCCAGGCAGGCATTCCTACTGTCCCCGGGCTTGCAAGTTCACCCCTGGGTTCTGCTGCGGTAAAACTGCCCAGAGAAACTTCAGCACCCTTCCTGACCTGTGAGCCTCCGTGAAAACGCTCTGCCTACCTCCTGGCTCTGAGCATTTCTGCAATATTCAAATGTTAATGCAAAATGTAATCTACAATATCCCATTTGAACAAACAGCAATCAATCTAATACACTACAGCTCAATTACTTCCTTGGTCTCTGTAACAGGTGCTGTCAAATAAATCTACTGAATAAATCAGCCCCATTGTAACCATTAGGAAAGCTTTTATAACTGCATTTGCTGAGTGGGAGGACCTTTTTCTCTCAGTTTTTTTACTGACAGTCAGATAAAAAACATACTAATCAAGAGAGACATGCAATAAATGCCTTGGAGGTGAACTCCTGTTTATACTGAGGTCTCTCAGTTCTCCGCTCATTTGAGGATTCTGATGCTAACACAGCAAAGAGAACCAAGCCCTTTGAATCCAGTCCAGTTTTCATCATGGACGGACTGGGAGATGCCTAAAATACCGAGGCTGCCTGCATAACACTTGCACACCGAGCACCTTTGCATCATCCATGCTTTATTCTTCTATCACAGCTTGTCCTTCCTTATTCCTGGCAGGAGACTCATGGGGACTTCCAGCAAGGGCATCTGCAGGGATGGAGCTGGTCCCCATTATAGAAAATATTTCTATATTTTTGTTATGCTACCGCACTATATTTGCAGCAAAATCCATCTTTTCTTTCTTGACACTTGAAAAAATATTGCCCCTGAATATTTCCTTCCCCATTCTTGCTCCTTTTACTTTTAAAATGTTCATCAGAATGCACTGTATTTCTTCTCATAAAGCTCCATGGCCTGGAAAATGGATCAAGAGAATGACACCTACTTAATACAGGTTTTTCCCCCTGCGGGGGTTGCTCTTTTTTCCCCCCAATGCTTTGCAGTAAGATTAAGCAAGTGAAAGTGTCATCTCTTTCTGAAATGCGACCAGTGCTGGGATTGTCTGTTGGCATCAGGCAGCACGGATACAGATGCACAGCAATAGGAGATTAGCAGATAGCGGCTCTGCAACCATTATTCATTCAGCTGAAATGTAAATACTGCTCCTCTGGGGGAAAAACGGAGAGGCTGCTGCAAGCCAGACAGGATAAAGTCTGCAGGACTCCAGGGGGTTTCACAGTTCAGGAAGCAGAAGGTCAACAGAAAAAGGGTCTCTGAAGAGAAATCAAACAGAGGAGAGTAATATGGCCTGAACTAACAGGAAAAGCCACCCCAGTGCCACCAGTGCTTGACGTCAGTGCCACCACTGTTTGACATCTTTGGCCATTTTTCTTTTCATGCCCGCAACAGATGTCACTGCTCGCAAGCAGCTAATGGTAACTCTGGGGACAGTGAAAGAAATGGATGTGGGAGCATGTGGCACGGCTAACCAAGGCAACCCAGTAAGATGGAAAGATACAAGATACTCATTGACGGGGCTTTAAACTAGGTATGAGGGGGAAGGGGAGATAACTGGGCCTGTCAGGATTAAACCCAAGGGAAGCATGCCAGGGCTTGAAGGATGGTGGACTAGTGAGGACTCCCGCTCTGCCATTTCATTTGAGAGAAGGGATAAACGTTTAGAAATCATGGAAGCATCTGAGAAGGGTCTGGTAGGAAATGGGGCCCACACTCACAAAAAGGTGTCGGAATCATTAGCGCATCTGAAGTGCATCTATACCAATGCACGCAGTATGGGCAACAAACAGGGGGAGCTTGAAGCCATGATGCACCAGGAGAACTATGACATGGTGGCTATCACGGAAACATGGTGGGATGCCTCACACGACTG
>VYZM01024122.1:102060-132222 GCA_013398915.1 Dromas ardeola | reverse complement strand
ATAGACATGGCATTGACTATACTGTCAGAAAAAAAACCACTTTTTAGGGAAGGACCTGCTATTTCTATCTCTTTCTTTTCGTTTTCTTTTTTTTTTCTTTTATGAGTAGGCTCCAAAACCGTAAGTCACCAGATTCTGAATGACTATTTATGAATTTTGATGGAGTTGGAGACTGGATTCCTCCTAGTGTACTTTGAGTACTGATAGCCAGTAACCCTTTCCAGTACTCTGCCCTATTGAAATTAGAAGTCCTTGCCTGTTTTGAAGAACTTGTTTAACATATTTGTGAGAACACTATGAAAAATAGCAATGATACTTTTACACTGTGTTTATTCCTCAAAGAAAATTTCAGGGAAAAACATAAAAATACTGGTTAGCAGAAAAAAAAATTTGGGGACTCGTAGGGTCTACCTGTAAATTTACATCTTCAAAGTGTTGCCCTGATATATTTGTTTCTTATCTTTGGCTGTAAAAAGTAAAAGCTCATGTTTTAGGTGTCACATTTTTAAGGTAAACATTATCATCTCCATGCTCAGCTACTGACCTTATACCACCTGAGAAACTTAAGTGGGTGTTCCCTTAACAAAAAAAAAGTGGGAGCTAATATCATTAATATATTTTTGAACTTGACTGTGAAATACTAGAATTATGTCCATTTGCAAAAATGTAGCACTCTTCCTATTCTTTTAATTGGAAAAATAATTTGAAGAATATATAGCCTTATAATTTTAGCTTCATTAATAGCACAACAGCAGATCTTAAACTCATGTTGGGAGAATTTATACCCTGAGAACTATTTCAGTAGGGTCGTTTACGTCTTTATATCCAGTGATGGCAGGTGTAATTTTTGGTCACAGTTTACTGCACGTACATGTTATATTGCTGTTTAATTATAAAAAGGATTAATTCATTTGAGTTTTCATCTTGAGAGATGGTACTAAAATCTTGCAAGCCTTCTAATAACATTCTAGTGAAGGAGGTCAGATATCTTTTTCAAAATATCTATTCTTGCAGAAATCCAGTGCTCTTTAGATCTTATCTGTAGTTCTAGTTTCATCCATCAACGTTGTGCATGTTTTTATATTGATTTCATAATTTAGAACTCTAATGGCTCTGTTTCAGATCTGTTTTGAAAAGGACAAGGCTAAAATGTAACTGGATACCCTTTCTGTACTTCCATTTCAGAAAGAAAGAGCTTGGACAAATAGAGGATTCCAATCTACTTCAGTCTGAATTGTGTGAGTAGCTGCTGGTTTATGCAACATTTCCACTCCCTCATAATCAGAAGAGATTAAATCATGAGCTACTTGTATTCTTAATGACATGATATGTATGTGGCTTGCCAAATTGCCTGCGGTGGAGCGATGTTCACAGGATTTCAAAAAGGTAATTTCAGATTGATTCCCATCTCGTTACTGCAGTGAGTTTACAAAAAAGGAGAGGGAGGAAAAAAGAGAGAGATTTGACCATTAGCCTTTGTTAATGTTTGACTCGATTGTCACTTCTAAATAGTTCTGTATTTTTGAACAATTGTATACCAGTTTCTAAAGTCAAGAAAATCTGTTCCTTACTGAATTTTGATGGGTTTTTTTGTTTAGTTTCTAAATGAGAAGTACTAACTTAGATTTCGATCACATTTTGGTATTGATTCTTTTTAACAAAGAATTAAGATTTACTGCAAATACCTCAGGAAGGCAAAGGATTACTCGTCTACTGCAACTGTGCCAGTGTGTAATGTAGTATTTTTAATGTTAAAATGAAAAGCGATAATCCCTTCCAGAGGTTCCTTAATCTGCCTGAGAGGTGGGAGTTCACCTTTAGAATTCTCTGAAATTTAAAACTATTTTGGAGTACTGGATTTGAACCTGTATTAAATGCTTGTCACACCAGCAGTTATTTGCCGAAGGCCAGTGTTTCGTATGAGTTACAGGAGGGTTCATGGAAGTGTTAAGTTAGAATGGTCCTGAAAAAGTTTTCTAGTCTATCGGAGCCAGAGGGTAGGAGGAACAATTATATCTGAATAATTTCTGACAGATGTAACTACAGTGTTTTGCAAAAATATCAACTGAAATGTTATAGGGTTTACGTTTTTTCCTATGTAACTTATTCCAAGGTTTACCTATCCTCAAAAGTAGCTAGGTTTCCCGAAAACCTAACCTTGGTGCAAATAAAGCTGATTATATCTAGTCTTAATAAGGTAGATACATGGTACAGTTGGTCACAGACCTCTTACTGGTGGCATTTTAAATATTGGAAATTTGTTGCTATGCTTTTGTGTTCTCGATCAAAAAGCCTGGAGTTCTTTCAACATTTTCATGGTGGCTATAGCTTAAACTTTTCCCATTGTCTGCTTGTCCTTCTTAAATTTACTTAAGTGGAACCCATTTGATGGTAATGTTTTTATCTAAGAATAAGGACAAACGTTTACCTAAGGATAAACCCATAACAGTGGGTATAGATGGTAAGCAATTTCTTCTTGATAAAACATTGTCAAGGTGTGTACAAACCGCTTAATAGATTGCTCTGGTATCTTTCCTCAAATTACTTCTCAGTTGGATTGCAGTTTCCTGATGCTTCTATTCTGCCGTTTTACTTGATACAGTGTTCGACCTTCTCCAGTCTTCTGTAGCCATACTTACTTTCCCCACTCTCTGAGAGAGATCAACCTACTCTTTAAAATTCATTTAGCTGCTGCTTTGTAATGAACTTGCTCACTTAAGGACTTGTTTATTGTTTGATTCTGAATATATTCAGTTACGTTGTTTTATATGCCTTGGTAAAGTCATCACAGATAATTGTTTGAAATAACATCTATGTTCAGTTTCTCCCCAAGTACCATTATAGAAAGTTCACAGTAATATCATTCTGTTAGAAAAATCTTTTTCTGCTTTTTAGCAGGGAAGAGTGCAAGGTTTAACACTGCTCCGTTACACAAATCCCAGGCCCCATAATGCTTTTGTCAACCTGCTTATAAAATAGATAGGGCAGTTGCCAACACAGTAGATCAAAGGATTAAATATTTAATCTTTTAGAGGCTTTGCTCCTTAGGATCTACAGTCAAATGATAAAGTCACTTACTTTTTCTTTGAATGGCGAGTTCCTTAATCGTCAATGTCAGGAGATGTAGTCTGGAGAACAGATGAGAAATAATAGTTAGGCATAAAACAAGGACATGCTTAATATATGTAAGCTTGATTAAGGTAGTGCACAGAAGCAAGGCAGGTGACAGCTTTGCTTCTCTCTGTGATACATGAAGATGAAATTAAAAGCCAATTATATACAGGTCATGAATTACTTGTCCAGCAAGGACAAAAACAAAAATAAAAGGCTGTATATTCTCTTGATATCTGTGCTTTTCTGATAAACTCTGTTTTGTCATTCCTCGTTTATACAGATTTAGTGATAAAAGAATGTCTCAAAAGGCTACTTAATGCCTGTTCTACAGCCTTTACATTTTTGTGTGTGAATGTTGTGTGTGTTGGAACACACACAAGATGACCATTTTTATTTTTAATATTTGCATAACAAAGCTGTTCAGTTCTTGTCTTTTTCATGGTAAAGCATGCTCTTTTGGAATGAGAGGGGGAAAAAAGAAGTGAAAGAATATAGTTATGGGTGTGTAGCAATTCACATACCAAAATGCACCTGAAGCCTCTGCTGGTGCGTCTGTAGTTGTTGAAATGGGCTGCGATCGCGTCTGGGCAGGAAAGGGCACGAGGGTGTAAGCAGAGTAAGTGCAGTGTGAGCTTTGTTTCCACACTGCTGTATGCCTTGTGGGTAATAATATCGAAGCCCATGGAAATGAGAAATAAATTGCTTATGTCAGGTTAATAGGGGTAGAAGGATCTGCAAGTCTGTAGTGAACTGATCCTGTTCACAACTGGGTTGTAATGGATGTGTGTACTCACTTCTTCATTCCTCTAGGGAGGTAAAATAACATAAATAAAAACCCTAACCCTGTAGCATTCTTGAAACCTAATTTACCTGAGGAAAGAAGCTCTTCTGGTCAGTAAATATGTATATTCACAGTATTTAACTAACCAAGTTTATTTGTGAAACTGAAAAAAAAAAAAGTGAAACACAAAAGCAGAGCTAATTTAATGACATCTCTGTTGGCGTTGAGTATTTCCAGTCTGCACATGGGCAGATGTTATGAGAGTCTACGAAACCACTGCTGAGAATCAGTTCAGTTCCTCAAAATTTCCATCTCATTAAATTTCTGTGTATGGAAAGCAATTTCTTCACTGTAGATAATAATTTTATTAACACAGCTATTAGCACTACAGACTCTGACAAGGAAAGTGGAATGTTAAAGAACGTTTTCTAAAAATAAACAAATTTACATATGTTATAATAAACTCATAACTAACCCTTCTTAAACATGAGAAAAAGGAAAAAAGGGCCCTAAATTAAAATAATCAGAATGAAAAAGGAATAAAAGATCTAACTAGAAAAAGCCCAAGCGTATTAGGACGGCAATAAGATTTTCGTGCAACTCGTTATGAACGTCAAAAGTTTCATGAGAGTTAGTCCAAATAATCTGTAGCTCAGTAACATATCCTGTGGGTACATTATTCTTTTTCACCATTCTTCTGAATTCCTTATGTGTTTTATTCCTGTTTAAAAAAAAATAAAATAAAATAAAAAAAAAATTCAGAATCCAATAAGGCACGATAAATAATGTCTTTATGTAATCGATCATAAACACTTGATGTGGATAATTCCCAAGCAATATGTACTGTCAAATATTATTAATAGAAACAATTCTGCAAATAATAATGATGAATATAACCACAGAAATTGGAATATTTCATAAGTAAAGAAAAAGGGTTTATTTCCCATAGAATTCAATCTGATCTGAAGGTAATGATGAAAAGTAATCCAAAATGGAAAATGTGCCTTCTCAGGACCTGATTCAAAGCACAAAGAAACGACCAGGAGTCTTGGTTTTAGGCGGCCTTATCTGAGAGCTATAGAACCCAGAAAAGGGCTCCTGATGAATTTAGACTTCCTTCCTTTCCATTCAGGAAAACACGGTGGCACAGAATGGCTCTTTCCTCTACATCATGCACATACTTCATTAGTGACTGAAGTTGTCTTCCCTCCAGCACCTTACTACTAGGCAGGAGGCGCATTGCTCTTCAACCTCCCATACAAAATTGTTGGGGGTTTTTGGTTTGTTAGTATTTGGTGGCGCTTTTCTTTGGCAGAAAGCCATAGATAAGTGTGGAACAATAAAGATTGGAGGGAGCAGATCTCAAGCAGTTGAGTGAATGGTATAGTAATAGATATTGGTAAGCAATGAATACAGGTGGAATATCTGAGGGGACGAACTTTCAGAGATAGTAACAATAAAAAGAAGTAATGTGACCCTGTTAGTCTCAACATGGGAAGAGCGGGTAAATCTTGATATATTGAATTACCCTCATATTTACTTTCTTCCCCTGCTCCCCTCAGAGGTTTCAAATGTAGGTCCAGTCAAGCAAGCCAGATGTTGGCAATATGACGTAGGACTTGCGCTCATTTTTGTATTTGTAGAGGAATTCCTTTCAAATGTGTGCCTTTACATTTTCAATGTAATGTGGAGGTTTTCTTCTGCTTCAAAATTTCTATGTGTATCTGTTTTCTAATCTTGTATGTACCGATCAATAAAAAAAGTGTGGTTAGCAAATGCATTTCCCGTTCATTCTCATTCGCTTAACACTTTATAGCAGTGTATTTTAGTTATAAAACAATGGTCAAATTATAGGAGTTGACATTTGTTGTTATTGAAACTCAAGACCTCCACAAACAAGCATCGTACACTAGGGACAAGAGAACAAAGAGGCTGAAAACAAGCATAATTCGTTTTTTTTAAACTCTGACTAAAATGAACATCGCTTTTTCTTTTCCTAAGAAATCAAAAGTTAATAGCTCAGAAGGTATTCTTTTATGATACATGAGAAATACAGTGAAATTACTCTATATGTTTGTTTATACCTATATATACACACACGCACATATGCATGCACACACAAACCCAGAAACTCCCAAATATATATTCGCATGGTGTTAACAACCTAGACTAAATAAAAAGCAAGGAAATACAAAATCCAAGCTGTTTGCTTTGCCTTATCTATTTCCATTATGCATGGTAAATATTGCAGATCATATGGTCTAGAAAATCACATGCTGGTTGGAGACTCCTTCAGAGCTTTGCCGCAACAGGGGATTGTAAGGATAGATGCAGTAGCAACTCTGAGTTTTCCAGACTTTTTTATTTAGTCGAACTCTTAATGATATCTTAATTTTTTTTTTGCATGTGTAGCTCCTTTACTTTCTGTGTTTTTTGATTAAACTCACCCTCTCCCTGCCCCCCCCCACCCCCCAAAGAAAAAAACAAACAAACCAACCTGAAATATGTTGAAGGAGGGCAGCATATGGGGGTTTTTTGTTTTTGCTTCAATTCTGAAGGAAATATAAAGCACTAGTGACTAATAGTGGGTGATTAGATAAAGAGGTTTGATATTGCTCGTTGCTAGGAACTGTTGCCAACTCAGAGTGTGTGCCCCAGTGTGCACCTATGAATTGTCTCAAGTCCCAGGGCAACTCAAACTTGTTCATATTATAGCATTTAGGCTTTAACTGACTACCCAAAATTTCATGAGAGCGCTCTCTTATAAAATGAAAAATAACTTTTCGAAAAGCTAAGATACATAAAACCATCACCTGAAATTCTCTGTGTGTGTGTGCGTGCTTAATAGGTGGATAAGAATATGTAAGGTACGAATAAGAACTTTGTCTTTTACCTAATTGTTACTTAATACTCCCAAATCAACACAACCAGTCACTTTCTCTAAGATGTAATTGGCTATATACCTAGAAAAATGTTGGTGTTATTATAGGGGATCTTTGCAGTAATACAGTTTTCAAATGATTTAGGGGTCAAGTTTTGATTTAAAGCAAGAAATTATTGTAAATTGTGATGAGTTCGTTTAAGGCCAGCATTTATACACAGGAGACCTGTTAAGAAAGGCAAGTTCATTTGATGTGTTAAGCATGTTATCACTAATGTTACTTTTTAGAGAAAGTTCTATTTGATAATGGGACATAACATTTTTAGACAGATTTAATAAGATTATGATGCAAAAGCAGGAATCTCCTTTGGCTGGTTAATTACCTCATGTTATTATTTTCATTGTATGACCTTACATTCAGATAAGATTAAAATTAGCACCAAGTATTGCAGCACGATAGAATAGTATGTATTTTTTGAGATGATTTGTCAGTGGGATAAGTCCAGCTGCATCCATAGCAGAGACCATAATACTGTGGGCAATCAGATGAACTCTTCTGGCTACTGCTTGGGCTTAAATAAGAAAGCCTGTCCTCAGCTGGTTACTATTGTCTGCTTTCAGAAGCTGTGTGAGTCCTCGTGATTTTACTGTTTGATCACTCCCTGACTCATTTTAAACCTGATGCAGTTTGCAAAGCCACCACAGATAGTAAATTTACATTTTTACCTGGTTCATTGACTCAATCAGGCTAGATCCTAACGAGATACGAAATTCAACCTGCAGAACTGAGATTTCATCTCTGCAGCAACTGTGCAATTCAGCTAATAATTGCACTATATTTTAAATGGTGTTAATAGTTGCTAAATAGACCCGAGGTTTTTGCTTTGCATTTTGGGTTCCTGTACATATCTTTAAAAAGCTAAATTGGATAACTCGTTTACAGGCTCCACCTACAATTTTGGGCAGAAAACAGTATCATCTTTAGGTGGATGCATATCAGTCATCAAGAGTCCATCATGTAAAAAGTTCCTTTCTTCATGCTGATTGTTCATAGCACAATCAGCCATTTTTCATAAAATAGAAATATGTAACATATTAATATGCTATGTTCAACAAAAGATAAAAATTTTATTAAAATTATGCCTACATAATTTTAGGAAAAAAAAAAAAGAAAGAAAAAACAGATCATAGTCTTATGGAACAGTGAAAATCAGAAGAGTTCTCAATATATGTGAATAAGGCTGACAATCTCAAGAGAGGGCTTTTTTAATTAAAATTCCGTTTTATTTTAATGAATCAATACTAAAGATTCCTGTGATTACAGTTCTTTAATCTTATGGATTACAAGAAAAAGAGACATCTATTTTCCACAGCTGAATTTAACTTATCGTTACTACACACATTAAAAAAATTCCTGTGGTTCCCCCTCAATCTATAAAACTTCTGTTAGTTGTAAAAATCTTGAAGGCCCTATGCACAAATTAGAAAATAGTTTGATTTTCTCTGTCTTATGAGAGCATACTCTTCTTTTGCTAGCAAAAATATCTGCATATTCAGTTTTCTTCTGAACTTTCCAGCATTGCACAGCCGAACTCAACAAGGGGATTTTTCACTGAGTTAGTTTCACTGACTTCAAAAGCATTATGCCAAAGCGGGCATCAAGTCCTTTACAAATAGCTAAGCAGAGAGAACCTTTATTTCAGTGCTGTTTTGAGGCTGCAAGTAATGAGTTCTATTCCTACTGCGCCGTTCACTCCTGTTGACTAGATGGTGATAATGCCACTGACTACATGCTCAACTACGATAGTGAAGGAGGATTGCCATAGTGCCAGGATGGGGAAAAAAATTTGCTAGAATTTGAGATGGTGCAAAGCTGTTTATACTGCCTACTATGTATTCTAGTCACATTGCCTTCGCAACAAACTTCATGGGAGGAGAGGAGTGGCTAGAAATTATTAAAATTCATTTTTTAAGATTTTATCTGGCTGAAGAGCTGAAGTAGACTTCCCTAAACTTTGGTATTTTTGGTATTTCAAATATTTCAGCAAATGCTAAAAAACAAAGGATATATTCCAGCATGCTGCCTATAGGCAAACCACTAGTACTAGTTCACAATTCACATCAGCAGCCTTCATGCAAATCTTGGAAAAGCTGTCCTTCAAAGCATCAACAGCTGCTTTCAAAGCAAAGTTAAAAGTCCCGTTCAGAAGAACAGCACTGATTGTTCACTCAGAAAGTATGAAAAGAAGGGGTTCTCTTTGCAGTAGTTTTCTGCATTTCATCTAAGATAGGACTCATTAAGTCTTTTTATCTGTGTCGATAAAAATGTCTATAGTGGTATGAGATTAGAGATAAGTTATCCTAAAGATTAAAAGTCAGTGATGCTGATCATTGATGCATCCTCCTAAATATATAATTGCAGCAGATGTAGCTAAAAAGGAGAGTGTGGCAACATGTGTACTGATGGTTTTGCATCAACAAAATGATGCAGAAGGCTGGAGGCTCAGCTGGCAATCCCAGGTCTGGTTCTGGATGGCTGGTAGAGAGGACAAAGTGCTCGCTAGGACTGTTATTGTATTTGTTGCCTATGTTCCAATTTCTGTTAATGCCACTTATGATAAGACTGTAGCATCTGCTCAGCCTTTATTAAATTAATAAAAGCCTGTTCTTGCTTTGATGGTGCCACTAGAAACAAAGATCATCTTACCATCCTTTGGAAAGTGACATGAATCACATCACTCGAAGATGTAATACAATGTACCAGATGTAAAAGACAGCAATTTGCTCACGTGTAAGAACATAAGAGCAGCAGTCAGTTTTCTGAGTTCTGGTCCTGTTTTAGAATGGCATCTTATAAAATGAAAGGGAATCATAGAATCATAGAATCATAGGGTTGGAAGGGACCTCTGGAGATCATCTAGTCCAATCCCCCTGCCAGAGCAGGGCCACCCTAGAGCAGGTGGCACAGGAACGCGTCCAGGCGGGTTTGGAATGTCTCCAGAGATGGAGACTCCACCACCTCTCTGGGCAGCCTGTGCCAGTGCTCTGCCACCCTCAAAGTAAAGAAGTTCCTCCTCATGTTGAGATGGAACTTCCTACACTCAAGTTTGTGCCCATTACCTCTTGTCCTGTTGCCGGGCACCATTGAAAAGAGCCTGGCCCCATCCTCCTGACACCCACCCTTTCAGTATTTGTACACATCAATTAGATCACCCCTCAGCTTCTTGCAAATGATATACTAAAAAGATAAAAAAGGTTGCTGGGTGTTGTTAGTATTTGCTGAAAATTTGAGGTCCAGTAAAATACACTGAGCACTGCTGTGTGCTCCAGCACATCGCATAAATAGAAAACATTTTGAGTAGAGCTTTGATCTTGAGAAGCATTTGTCCTTAATGGAGAGCAAGAGCAGCAACCCTTATCTTGCAGACAGTTTTACACATGTAAATTGTATAAAGAAATCTGGGGGTATAGATGATGACTTTGAAACATGAATCTGCTAAGGAGACCTTTTAGCGAGTTCCAATCAAACTCTAAATTAATTCTAATCTCCTCACTTGGAGGAACGGAATATACTTCAACGGAAGAAAATAGGCAGATTGTTATGAAACCCGTTTTTTTTAAAAAGGCTTAAATTTTGTGGTCTGCAAGTGGAAATTAGATTAATACAGCATTTTTTATGAATGTTTATGGAGGTTGTGCAACATGTTACTAAATATCTAGTGTCCGGACAGTATAGAACAGCATAGCACAGACACTGTAAAGATTTGTAAGTGCACACAGATTACACAACCGTGACTAATCATAGTTTATTCTGAGAATAGCATTAATTATTTTTTTTCTCCCTCATTACTAATATGTTCTAACTGCTCCTAGAATAAGGAGGAGAGTGCAGTTTGTGTATCCTGGCTGTTATAGCAATGATGACAAACACTTTTAAAGAGAAGCTGGTTTTGAGTACTAATACTTGGACTTTGCTGGGGTGAACCAAATGTGACATTTGGTGCTTTTGTTCCAGCCGGAGCCCCATCTTTAGACTGGCACCTCATTCAAGGGGAACAGTATTTTGTTTATATGTGGCTACAGGTTGTTGCAGGCAAGGCGCAAACCTGGAACCAGGAGCCGGTGTGCTCAGCAGTCGTCGATTTGATGTCACTCGTTCTTTCAGAAATGCAATTCATATGCCTTGTTTATGTTCAACAGCTCATGGATACTTCATGATGGAAGCTACTTCCTCTACAACAAAAAGTGGCTTTTTTGCTGTTTTGGCTGCTGATTTGATTACATGTCGTACCTGCTCTAAAAACTGGCTCCAGCCGCTGGAGGGTCAGAGTAGGTTGTTGCAGAGAGACGGAAACAGACGGTGCAATCGATCTTCATGACTCCTGATGCACATGACTACATTTCTCCCTGCCTAAGTGGCTCATACAAGGTGATTAAATAATCAGCGCTATTACCCTGGAGGAATATAAATCCCTGAAGCAGCCATTCAGAACACCGCGCTCTGATCTCTTGAAGCAGAGGAGGCGAGAGGCAGTGGTGCTTGTTCCAGGTACAAGATGAAACACAAAATGAATTCTCAGTCCCTGTGTGGGCTAATGTCTTTCAACTCTTTTACTTGTTTGTCTCAATTACTGCTTAATCAAAAAATGCTTATTTTTCTCTTGGTATTAAATGAAATTGACATAGCAGTATATCTTAAAATGGGATATTGTATATCCCCTAGTTTAGTAGGGAAAAAATGGATTGACAATTTCCTTAACCAAGATGGTTTCATTGGTATGTTTAGCGTCACTCTTCAAAATTTACCCAAAGCATGTTTTAAACTTTTAGACCATTTGTAAAAATTAATCAGGCAGAACTTCAAATCCAAAACATAAATTGATTTTGAACACACATGGATCAAACTGCTTTTATTAGCAACATACTGGGCAATAAAAGCAAAGGCATTTTACATGTTGCTGTACATATGTAAGTATTTGTAATGTCTCCTATAATATTATTATTGATTACAAACCCCACAGACAGTGTTAAACTGACTTCACTGATGTTCATTACTCTGCAGAAAATACAGTTTACTTGTATGTTCAGATAATATGGAAATCGCAGTTACGTCTTCTCAAAAATACACAATCCAGTAAGTTTTATTTAAGAAGAAAATTTAACCCTTTTATCTGGGTCTCCTGATTGCTCAAAGCTGTAAGTTTCACACTGCTGATAGGAAAATCCTTTTTTAAAAGGAGCGAAAATATTTATTAGGAAATAAACTAGCTTGGGAAAAAACAGGGTTAGGATTTATTTATCTCTTTCTATTGTTTTACAGAAATTTCATTTTAAAATTTAAAGTGATTTTAAAGCAATGTAACAACAGTCATATAATTGTCTTATTTGTGTAGTCTAAACTACAGCATAAAATTAGCAGTTGAGGGAAGATGGAAACAAAAGTGAGGTTTTCAGCTTACAATTATTTTATTGTCTCAACTGAGCACTTTTAGAAAAACACAGAATTTAAATTAAAGGTCCTTGGGAATCTGGTTGAGTTATATCTGTGCCTTGGGGCTGCTGCACAAATAGCGTGCGTCCAGAAACTCATATATATTATATGCTATGTTTTTAGTTCAGTATGCAGCTCTTAAACTGAACCATAGGTGGAATAAGAAATTGTTTAGTCTTTCTCATATTTCGACCAACGGGCAATTCTCTTTTGTCATTTAGTGGCCTCTATATCCTTTTGGTGCTTGCTGGTGTGGAGGAAGCATTTGGGCTAAGACCAGCCTCCACAGACAAGAAGGTATGAGATAAACTTCCTGAAAATACAGCCAATACTGCCAATACAGCAGTTACTTATAAAAAACAAATCTCCTGTATTTTTCTGCATTGGGACTACTGCTATTTGATAGTCAAATGATTAACATTATAACACATTTTGAACTTTAGAATACTTCTGTTTCCCCCAGGCAGAGAAATCTTTCTGTAGCTTTGCGTCCTCATTTTCCTCTTGTATCTTTGCAATTTCTTTATTTTTATTTATTTTACAAAGAAAATTATTGCAGAATGTGCAACTAAAAGTAGAAGGTTCTGAGAACTCTTCAGTCAAAACATTCTGAGAAAACTCCTACCAAGATAAATCAATTATTTGTACTGACTTTCTCCTCTAGATCTTTCCTTCTCTCTTGTGGATTAAGATCTGCTACATATGAAGATAAGTCTCAGTTTGCAGTAATGTACTGTGGGAAAGCAGAATTAGCCTCCCCACCTGGTATTGCAGGTAGCCATTTTCTCCCTGCCCCCCCCAACCCCCCCCAAGGTGGGTCTTGCCACTGATACAGCAGATTTTGTTTGCTTTTGTCTTGAAGCAGTGGTGCTTTGCTGACAAAACAGTCTCTGGGGACAATAGTTACAGGTGGGAGGCTCCCATAATGGCCCTGAAAGCTTCATCGTCCTTTGGAGCTCAGTCCCTCCAGTTCTGCATCACTGAATCACTATTTGGCCGCGTCTCCCTTTTAGGACTTCGCATGAATTTATGTGTGTGACGAACTGTGTGCAAAGAGCTCCTGTCAAATTGTCATGAAGGTATTTGAAAGGGTAGGGAGAGGAAATAAAAAATATATACAATTACAATATTAAGAATAAAGAGAGAAGAGTGATTTCCTTTGTTTTGTTTTCTTCTTTGGACTTTGAGATTTAAAGTCCACACCATGGACTATGTGTACATCCTGTGGTACTATTATCTGTTTGCCTATTTTGCCACCAGTTAAATCATTAGCAATATGTTTTAATCTCTGTTGCTCATGGGCGCTTTTCTAGCATCATCTCTCATTGTCCCAGGATACTGTGATGACCATTAGAAATCTGTGTTTCATTTGGATTTTGTGTGCCGCCTTGCGTGTTTGCTCTAGAGACTCAGGAGTCAAGTGTTCTTTATTCAAATAACACAGAACAAGGTTGGCAACTCTACTGGCTTTTCCAACTCATCCAGCTCGTGCAGGAAAAAAAAACTTGTGAAAATTAAACATCTCTAAGGTAAAATCCAAGGCAGTAATTTTTCAACACGTTTCAGGGAAGTGGTCCCTAAATAGATCAATTATGGAGATTAATAATTTTAGAGCTGTAAGTTAAATTTAGTAAACAGTTGCAGTCAAAATGCTTCCTTTTTAGTTAAAAATTTGAGTAATTTAGTATTTAGGAAAGGTTAATTATTGAACAGTGGAGATTTTATTATTTAATTGATTGAGACATTTTGGGTTGTTTGTTTCTGTTAGCAGAAAAAATAGTGTTATTCTTTGGCTTAAAACAATTTATATTTTTTTTTTCCTTCCTGGTCTGTCAGCAAACTAAGAAAAATGTGATTTGCCTGACTTTACCCTGGAGGTAAGAGACTATTTTATTCCCTTGGCTTTTCCCGGATCAGTTGTCTTTGGCTGAGAGTGCTAAACACAGGACCTAGCTATCACCTAGAATTTCTGCAGTGTAGACATTGTTCATTGGAAATTGGATGATACCACCAAGCTAACTTCCAAGCTATCAGAAGGAATTTGTCAGGCCTAATCACATGCTCATTTATGTAGATATATCTCCTGTTTCGGTGCTTACCAAGAAGTGAATGGCTCCATCAGTCTAGTCAATACCATAATCCCCTGTAAGGAAATACAACTTTAGAAAAGAATCTCTTTGTGTTTAGCATGTATTTATTTTTTCCCCTTTGTGGCAGTGAGCCATAGATCGTTAGTAGCACTGAAGTCAATAAAATTAGAGTAGTGTAAGTCCAGCATAACTAAGCAGGTTTCTGTATCTAATACCGTAACATTAGAAAAGTCTCTTTATTCTACAGAGCTCTTTAAAAGATACCACTTCAGCTTGTAAGCTTGTAATTTTGTTTGACAAATTATCCTGTTAATTCATGGCATATTAGGAAAATACACTACGTAGGAAGGAATGTTAGTGAAGTCTGAAGTTTGTCAAAACCAATATAGGCTTTCTTAATGCATATTAAGAACTGAGGAGTAAGGATATATTTGGTGTATTTTTGTAGCTTATTAGTCAAGAAAAGAATTGTTTGCTGAGAATAAGGGTAAAATTACTCAGTTTGTTGCTGGATAGATCTTGTCACCTCTGTTACTAATTCCTATTTACAATGGGTTTATAACAGTCTGCTGAGATATTCTTTCTACAAAATGCTTTGGAACTACGTGTCAGACTAGGCTGCTCAAGGTGAGAGAACATCAGACAGTTTTAAATATGTTTTTTGATCTTTATTCTTACAATGAAGAGGTAAAGTACAGTGAGTGCTCATCATTTACATAATAGATTTGTAAAAAAACCATAGTTATATTACTGCTTCCATTAGGTGGTGTGTTAGAATTTTTACTGCATCTTCAACTTGAGTTGTCGCTTCTGCGTGCGTTGTGCAGTGCCATTAGAAAACTAAGACTCAAATCCTATTGAACGCACTGCTAAGACTCCCATTGACTTGCAAAAGAGTGTGGTATCGGAACTCCACCTCAATTCACATATGATTAAGAAATGCAGTGTTAATGCTAAAGGGATAAACTGTTAGAACAAAATCATCAGTTGCAGTCGATTACATGTGCCAGAGATCTAAAAAAGGCTCACAAACAAATCATGTAATTTAGCTATGAATGATAGTATCTATGTCCTGATACAGCGTAATATATCACTTGATTGACTGATTGATTATTGTGACCTTGTGTTCTATTCTGAAACATCCCCTGGACAGAATTTGCAAACATTTTAAGAACCTGTTATTGATGGCGTCAGTACTGAGCAGTGCTGCAGATTGCAATTGGAATGGTTCAAATTCCACATCGTAACATATTATGAAACTATAAAATTACGTTCCCTCAATGGCTCCCACTTTGGATCAAGTTGGAAATAAAAGTGGAATATTTTCTACCAAAAAGGTAGAAAACTGCTGCCTTCAGCTCCTTCCCTCTGGCTTCTGCTATTCCAGTTACCCCTGTTTCTACAAGCAGAAAAATTGTATTACATTTGAGTGTGGTGAGAACAGAGAAAATTTTGAAAAGCTCTTATGAATGCTAGGTATTTTCTTCCCATTAAAAGTGTCATTAATGTACTCAGAAGACAACAGCTATAATTCTACCATTATATCTGCAAGATTAAAATATATTATTGATTTTTTTTAAAGGAGACATATCAAAGCATAGTGCTCAGTACAAGGAGCAATTACATCTAGATGCTCTCAAGAAAGAATTGGTGAATTCAATTCATTAAAAACAAGTTGACACATTTAAAAAGAATATATTGGAATTGATTAACAGACTAATGAATAGAAGCTGCTGATCATGTTAGGTTTATTTAAAGATCCAATAGCTTTGGTAGGACTTTACTGAAAGTTTTACTCTTCTAAGATTAAACCTTTCCTCTTTGTAGGTGTATCTCCCATTAGAGATTCAGGCTATGGGGCTGTCAGGGAGGAGTAAAATTTCTTCGCCAGAAGCACCCGGTTTACACACACTACATTTAGCAGGAGCGGAAATAGTAGTGGTAAGATAAACGGGGGAAACTTAATGCCCATTCATCCACACCCAAATGGATTGTGGATTGAAATAACGTGTAACAAATTGCATTCACTAGATGTTCAAATTTCTGTAATTGTGTAAATTGACGCAAAGTGAAGTGAGTGCAATTTACAAAGGGGAAAAATGGAGTTACTGTTAAAAAGCAGAAAAAGGAAAGACACTAAGAAAATAAAACAAAGCATATTTCCCCAGACCTTGCTTTTCCAGATGCATACGCATTATAATTTTCCATTCTCATTTGATATGAATTATTCATTTCTAATATATCATGCTATACCTGTGTGAACATATTAATTTACCATTGATGCATACATTCTTACCAACCTACACGTTACGCTTGACTTAGCCAGAATCTACATCCGAGTTCGATTCAGCGATTTCTCTGTCAGATCTACTAAGAAGCCCATAGGCCATCACTGTATTAAAACAATTCCTGGTTTGGGTAGACTGGTTCAAACTGAATCCTGGAAAATCTGTTTGTATATATTTCTGTTGAAAAGAGATGTGGAAAAAGAAGGAAGTCTTCCATGGAACCAGAGGAAATCATTAGCAATATCATGATATCTTAGTGATGCTATCATAATGAGTTACTTACTATACATATAAATGTCATTCCAGGAAGAATTAAGCGTTATGTAGAAAGCAGTAACTCTTCAGGACTTTTTTTTTTTTTAATACTTCTAAGATATTTGTGTTTCTTTCATATTGTGTGCCTTCCCTTTTTTTAAATGAAGCACCTTCTTTGGTTGTGGATGTGAATCAGAACTGTACCGTTTTCATCAAGTAAGTAAACCTAGTTAATTTGGTTTTTGTATAAAACGTCTGTGAAGATAGTCTCAGGGAATTGCCTTGTAACTACTATTGCGAACATTCCGTTATCTAGTAATGAAAATGTACGTGCACACTCACAATTAGCAAGCCAGCACACGGTGTAAAAATTTAAAACCAAAAAACTTCTAACCCCATTGTATGCACAATAAAAAGCACAGGGTAGAAAAACCTTTAGAAAAAAACTCTGTAATTTCTCGAGGCTGCAACACACAATTTGTTGAAAAACACTTTAAATAGTAGTACTATTTTTTTTGGATTAGGTTAAGAGCAGTCTGCAGGTGTGACGCATGTGAGGCCAGCAGAATTTCCTGGAGCTGTGTCAGTTACATCAGCTGACAATTCTATCATACCATTGTTATCATGATAGTTTATAAGTGGATAATCTTTTTTAATTACGGGGTTTGATATGTAGTTGGAAAATATATATATTTATTGTGTATACAGGGCTTGTGTTTACACTGGGTGTTTCAGCAAGAAAGTTCCTTCTCCTTGGAATCTTGGAGCCAGTTCTTCCTTTTTTACTGTGTTTATTTGAAAGCAGTTCTGACTGAATACATCCTTGTGTCAAAGCAGTATCCAAGTCAGAAACAGAATATGAAAAAAAAGGGTGTATAATAAATGTATGCACATGGAGAAAACAACTGAACCATTCTATTTTTTTTTAAATGTTTTTCTCGTCATTGTTTTATTAAGTAGTTGGTAAATATTAATTTTATAAAATACAAATCCTGATCTCTCATTACACTAGCAGAATATGCTTTTAGACCTTTTATTCATTTTTATGCAACCAACTGCAAACGATTTTTTTTTTTAATAACCTGTGCTTTTTTTACTGAACAGAAATAGTATTAGAAATAATATTTTCAAATAGATAGTAAAAGCATAATATTTAAAAGTATCCAAATTCTCTGGGAAAGCTCTACCTCTTATGTAAATACAAATCATTTCAGTTTGTCTTTGAACTCTGTGAATGACACGGTTTACAAAGTTATAAATTTTATGTGGAAATTGTATTGTCAGAAATGTGTGATGTTGGGACTGTAAATTGTTTTTATCCTAAGAGTAAAGTGATTAATATACAGCATGCTTGGAGATGTGGGAGTGTAGGGCTGGGAAGGGAGAATTTGGTGAGAAAATTAATAGTTCCAGTTTTTAGAATGACTACAAATTTCTGGTGAGCAGCAGTTAATAGTATTTCACATGCTAATCTCTCTTTTGCTGGTATGCAGAACACCAAGCTGTTTTTTTTCTTTTAAAAGTGTATGAGCATTTGTACTTCATGCTCTGTTTGCACACATGCTCTGCGGTGCGCATGGGGCTCCAAAATATCTCTAGATGTTCCCGAAAAGCGAAAAGTCCGTCTGTGAGTAACCAGGCTTGCATTTGCAAGATATATTATGACTAAATACATGTATAATATTTTAGCTTTTAGAGGAAAAGAATTAGTAACAGTGAGCCCTTAGTGTGCACGTAGACATCCTTTTAGTCAAGACACCTTCTGTGAATTAGCATAAGAATTATGCAGATAAGCTCTTTATCTAGCTTCTGTGTAGTTCTTTGAAGTCTTTAGAAGTTTAGGAATTAAGCTAAAGGAAACTGAATAAATAAGCGGCATTTTGTTTGTACGAGAGATTAACTATGCTAAATATAGGTATTGATTCACATCGATATCTAGTGGCAATCATTTTTCCACATGCCCATGTAAAAATTAATTTTGTAGCTAAGATGAGTTTTACAAATCACAGTGCATTGCTGTGAGTTGAATTCAGATTTACTTTTAATTTCTTAAATAATGGTATTGTCATGATAATTTTGGAATGGTGTTATTTCTCGTGGGACTCTCAAAGACAAGAAAATAAAAGCTAGATTGCAGCAGCCAGGCGTTACATGTACTTACTTACCAGCAAGCATGATTTAGAGACAGGGAGGAAAATCAGAGATGCCAACAAAGAAGGGAATGTGGGAACCTAAACTTCACAAATAGAATTCCAAAAGACCTTCATGCCAACAGGAGAATGCTTCCCCTGTTTCCATACAGAAATGACTTGAATCTTTAAGGGCGATTGGAACATGGATTCACTTCGGACACAGCGGGAGCCCCTATAGGATTACACCCACCAGTCAGCTCCCTGGCGCACAGTCCTCTCTGCGGGTCCCCATGTCCGTCTCCCACAGACAGGATCTTACTATCACTTCATGAATTATCAACTTAGCTTCCATACATGTCACAACTTGGCATGTCCCAAAGCGAGGGAATGCTGAGTTACTGCAGATTTCTCCTTTTCTCACTGGAGTTGTTGCTCCTTTGTCACCTTTGTCGCACATTGGGTCTTTAACCTGCTGAGACCCTTCCCCAGCTGGCAGCACCTCAGTGCTGGTCTTTCATGACGACATTTGCAATATGTTGGAGTGTATTGCTGTAATCCTTCTATAAAGACTTACAACTTTAGAATAAAGTTCTCGTTCACAAATCTGTTAGTTATTTTTAAAGCAAGACACGCTGATTTTGCTGGATTTCCTTCTTGGTCATATATCTTAATGTATTTTTCTGTGTGGAAAAAAGTGTTTAGCAAAACCTTCAATGTAGAAAGAGGTATTAAAAAGAAAGGGTAACCTGATGCTTACTCTAAAGTTGGCTTGCCCATACCACAGGTAAATGATTCATCTCAATAACGGAGCAGGTAACTGCCTAAAAAAAAAAAAAAAAAAAAAAAAAAAAAAAAAAAAAAAAAAAAAAAAAAAAAAAAAAAAGAAAATTAAATTAATATAATTCTGTTCTAGTAACACACATTTTCCACCAAATTACATTTATCAAAACAGATTATCAAAGCTTTATAATTAACTTTCAAGCAAATAAGAATTAGCATATATTATATGAGTACTGTGTGTTAATCAAATAATATTTAGTGAGGCACCCACCTATGCATGCCCAGGAATTACAAAGTTAATGAAAGCCGGCAGTACATGAAACTGTAACTAATTAAGCAAGACACAAAAAAATTCCGTAGATGTTTGACTGAATGTGTTAGAATTTACTCATTATCATATTTACATGGTAAGTTTATTCCAGCACTTAAGTTTGGCAAACTAAGTTATTTAAAGTTAACTTTCCATCTAAATGTCTATACACATTTATACTCACTGTAAGTCAGTTTTTCAATTTCTGTATTTTCAATTAAGAGAGTAAACAATGCAACTCCATACTAGCGTACTGCCACCACGGCTGTGACCGTGACACACCCGAGCTGTGTTGCAGAGTCTCTAAAGGTGACGCTGCGGCCCAGCGAAGCCTCAGCAGATCTCATCCTGGGCAGCGCCGAGGGCTCCCTGTGCCCAGCACTAAGGGTGCAAAGTAAGGCTGCATTCATCCTGCTTTTCAGGCATCGAACTGAGGTGCCCTGTGAAGCTTTTTGTCCTCTTTAGAGATGACAAATGTATCAAGAGAAGGTAGCGCAGAGCGTTTAGACCCTGCATAGGTTGAATTAGCCTGTGAGGCTCTTTCCCTTTATTGCAGCAGGGAGCTTACAGGCAGTAAGAGCCTAACGGCCAGGCTTCAGTAGGCTGCTGCGAGTTATCTGGGCTAAAACAAGGGTCAAAGAAGTACCACAGCCCAGGGACTAAACAACATTAGAAATTAATGGGCTACACTTAGAAACATTTTTAGTGATAATTCAGCAATTCCATGTACTTGCTGTGATTTTACAATTCAGCCTTTTCCACTTATTTATACACAGGTACACGTACTTAAAAATGCAAGTAATAATTCCTCTTTTTAGAGGAATAAACAATGAGGGTATAAGCATCTGAATGGTTTTCTATACCATTTTCCAAGGAAAGAAAAGTGGCTGTTTCAGAGATGTGTAGAATAAAAAGGGTCTAATGCATCTCTGTAATAACAAAGTCTAGGTTGCAAAGATCTTAAAAAAAAAAAAAAATAAAAAAATTCTTAAGTAGTTCTGTAGGCAGTAAAGTATGGATATGAGAAGCCACTCAAATTTGTACCTCTCACAAATAGTATGTTCTCTGTCTTTAGACTGAATTGCATTATACACTCCAACATAAAAAGCATATATAATTTCTGAGGCTAGGTTACCGCTTTTTTTTTGTACAATGCTTTAAGTAGGCATTAATAGAATCGTGTGAAATTATTGACAAGATGTTTGTTTTAAGATAAAGACAGGTCACTGTAACTCCATTCTAGAAAACGCATAAGGAAAGGAGAAGTACAATTATATAGAAAATAATCTGTGATTATGAAACACAAATACATGCAAGGGAAGAGAGAGTTAGATGAGAAACTAGCACTGTTTGTGTCCTTAATTTATTTCCATGACTTTCTAGATCAGAATGTGAAATGCTCTGGCTCTTTTTAATTAAACCTGTAAACTGAAGACTGTTTGCTTCTTTTCTTTTTTTAAAAAAAATATTGTTGATTATAGAGCATATGTTGTTTATTTAGAATGCTAGCTCTTGCTGTTCACATGTGTTTGAGTTTCCTTTGTATACACTTTGAGCTTGTGAGAGGGGTTTTTTTCACTAAAACGTCTTTGGGAAGTGAAGCCTATCAGTTGAAATGTGGCTTTACTGTTAATGCAGCAGAAGTACGGGCAGTGGCGGGCTCCTGTACTGACACTGAGAAGGATGGAACATCGTGTTTGCTTCACCCACAGAACAAAACTTATTTTTGATGGTGTCAAAGATTTGGGGAAAGAGGGGGCAAGGGGGCTTTCAGCTTACCTTCTTATGGAAACAAAGGTTATGAGATTTTTGCTGTCTATTCATCTCTTTCCTGATAATGTTTTTTATCTATTGGTCAGTTTCAAGCTAATTTGATAGTGTTAGAAACTCGAAGTCAGTAAGTTCCCACTGGTTTACTGAAAATATATTACCAACACATGGACTGACATCGAAATAGTGCTGTGGAGGAAAAAACTGCAGTCTGAGGTCAACCATAGCATAGAATAAGAGAAAATCCAGTCGGCATAGCCATGAGAGTGCTGTTAAGGACTCTTGCTTACACTTTGGGCCTGGATGATCTGGAGATGCAGTGCCTCCAGAAACACAGCTATGCGCTCTTGCAGCTTTTAGTTTTAATGTATCATCTGTATGCCAAATTACTCTGCTGTTGAATGTCATTTCTGGCTAGTACCTCATGTATTTGTGTGCAGGGTGCTTTTAATTTCATAATTTACCTATATTTTCACTTTTGAGTAAGATCTCTTGCCTCCCATGCTCATTAAGATTTTTCCTGCTGCCGACTGGCATATCAGTTGTCCCATATATATGTGAAGGGCTTATACAGATTTTATTGGTCTACTAGCCGCCACCTATTCAAAACTCCCAGGGGTATAGTTGGTGACTTCTACTTTCTGTTTTTTTCACTGAGTTTTAGGCCAGACTTTATGGATTATTTAAGTTTTTTTTGAAAAATAATAATGTTTTCCTGGGGAGTTAAAAATGAGACACTGAATCAACAACAAGATTTTTTAACTGCCATTGTATTTTCTACTTACTAGTAGTTCTACTTATGTGTGGTAATCGCCTATTTAAAATAAGCACCATGGTAGGAATATTGATAATATAGAGATTCTTGTATCAAAAGAGATATTTGTTTTCATGCTCTAGGTGTTTCACTCATTATTATTTTTTTCCATCCGTTTCCTTTTCTGTTTGAATCTACAATTAAATGATTTTATAATTTCACATATGGTAGATGTGTTTGCTATCTGGTTTGACCAGCTGGTGGCATGTGGTTTTGTATCAAAACCCAAACAATAAGAGAATAGGGTTCATTCTTCCATTTTTGAACAGTGGAATGGACTTGGATATCCATTTTGCAAATGCAGGGTTGTACCTTCTCTTTCAAAGAAGTACTGCATGTTGTTTCTCATTTTCTGATCAGATCGTGCACAGATGGTACTAAAAATAAGTTAAGCTAGGACTATTTGGAAAAGAAATTATGTTCCTCTGAACTAAAAAGAAGAAAAGTTGACATTTCAAAGATGTTCCTCTTCTATTAGATTATGACAAAGATGCTACAAAAAATCAGTAGAACGGAGATAGAGGAAAGGTGGTTGGAAGAGATTAGGCTGGTAATTAAACTGTGTTTTATTTGAGGAACATGTAGTTCGAAATCTCTGCTACGCTGTCTTTCTGTGCTCCGGGTGGTGCCCTAACAGTGGATTAGAAAGGCAAGCCTACAGCCGGAGTTTCCGTTTTTAATAAATTGGGGAGAGTAGCTCTAATGTACAAGAGACTAAGCTTCTTAATAATAATATAAAATTTCAATATTTTATACAGCAAGGACGTAGTGATCAGCACTTCAATTAATAAGTATCATTACGGGGAAAAAGGCAGAACAGGTACTTGCACTTGAGCATGTCACAACTCAAACAAACTCATTGTTATTACTACTATCACTGTTTCAATGTATTAGTAGCGTATTAGTAATGTATTAATATGTTAATATTCAACTACTAAATCTGATTCTTAAACAAGTTGTTTAATCAAGAGGAGTGTCCTGGGGGGAGGGGGTGCGAGGAGGGGAAATCTTAATAGAGCAGTTATACTTCAGTTACTGTTACTGGGGTTTTTTAAGAGATCAAGACTTTCTTATTTTTAAAATGGCTAATTGCAGTCTAAAAGAAATAGAATATTCATCCAACCACCAGAATGAGTGGTCCCCAAAAAAGTGCAGGTCAAAAGTCTCCCATACAGTTGAAAGTTGAGTTCAGGGAGTGAAGTATTAAATGCAAACAGAACTGAAGGCTGTGCTCGTCACTGAGTGCATTTTCTCTGCATGTTTCTTGCTGTGCTTAAATTAAAGGAGAAATCTTCCAAGTGCTTTTCTTTCCATAGCTCTTTCATGTGTAGATCTTTCGTCTCTATGGGTTGAACACAGTAAAGTGTTTCAAAAGAGAGGTCTGAGCACACAACTAAGTCCTGTGATCTGCTGGTTTATTTTTTAAAGACTTACGGATTTGAGTGTGTATGGTTTTTTTCTAAGAATTAATTGGAATTATACTTATGAAGGCCAATAGGCGCTGAAGAAAGAGCCCAACATTAATGTGACATCCCAATGGGAAATGATGTAAAGGTCAGTGAGTACCTTTCTGCTTATTATATTGGTTACTTTAATAAATTCATTAAAATAATGACATATGAAGTTAAGAGAAGTTCCCATACAAGGGTCTTCTAAGCGTGCTAGGCAGATTAAATCCTCAGCACCAGTTGTGGTACTTCAGTCACGAATAAAGATGTCGAAGAGATCACTAAACTGTTAAGAAATTCTAGTGTAGGAAAGCTAGAAGAGGGTTTCCAAGTAGCCGTGTAATACTGATTGCTTAACAAACAGATACAGAAGACTGACAGAGAAAGTGCTGTTGTATTGTGGAGAAACGGATCATAATGATGTTAATAGATGGCTTCATTAGAATTTGATTTAAATAAGGTCCAGTTAGTCTGTGTAATTACTTTTATTTTGTTCCCCTTTTCACATCTGAGGAAATTAATGAATAATTCAGAAAGATTGATTCTGCATATTTTGAAATGATGCTGTGATAGGTTGTTTAAGAGAACAGGCTGAACTGGGCCTGTACCATTAAAATGACTGTGAGTGAGCACTTTTTTTTCCACTCTGAGGGTGGTGAGGCACTGGAACAGGTTGCCCAGAGAAGCTGTGGATGCCCCGTCATTGGAGGTGTTCAAGACCAGGTTGGACGGGGCTTTGAGCAACCTGGTCTAGTGGGAGGTGTCCCTGCCCTGGGCAGGGGGGTTGGAACTAGATGATCTTTAAGGTCCCTTCCAACCCGAACCATTCTATGATTCCAAGTCCGGTAGCAGGATGAAGTCCAGTAAGTGTTTCAGCAGTAAACATCTGAAAACATGCCGGGCTGCTGGGGAATGACTAAATGAAGGTTTTATGCCTGTGTTTATGAAGTCCTCTAAGTGACCAGAATTATCCCTGCTGCCTTTAAAGTTCTTGCAGCTTTGAATTGCTTTGATATGAGCAGCCCTTTCTTCTGCTACAGTGCTTGGGAATCCCATAATCTTCATTAGTACTCATTTCTGGATCCTCCTTGTATATACTTAAAAAAAGAAGGTGAAACATTTGAGATTGATAGTTGGTATTGTACTGTGAGCACCAGTCATAGCTAATGGGTAATAATGCGACCAAATCATCAACCATCTGTATAACCAGAGTTGCAGTTAATATCTGAAATTCAAGAATTCAGATTCTCCTCTGTCACATGTACTGTTTCTTACAGATGCACAGAGGTTATTACTTTCATTTTTAATTTAAAATCTTTTCTGTATTTTTTTATAACTGGTTATAAGTAAACAACAAGGTACAAGTGACTTCATAATGTGTTTGTTCTGAACTTTATTTAGCTGTGAAGATCAGATCAGGCTTTTTTTCCTTGTGTACTTTTTTCTAGTGCTCTTGGAGGGATAAAGCAAAGGCCATTCAAAGCGGTTTGGCTTCGTTCCAGCGTCAGACAATACATTTGATTATGAGGTCCTAAGATCAATGCAGTTTCTTGAAACTAGCCTCAATTTAAAAAAAATGCATGACTGAGATGTGCAGCCTGATTTGATCTACATCTTTATGTATCTGCTATCCTATGTAGATTTTTTCCAGTGGCACATTAGAGGACGTTTTCCAAAAATTTACTTTTTCTAAGTTGAGAGTAGAATACAGTATTTTGTACTTCACATTTATCCCCTGTTTCTAGACTCTAATTTTTGCGGTTCCACTGGAATTAATACACTTCCTCAATTTTGTAAAGAGACAGCAGGAATGGCCAGTGATGATCAGTTCCTAAAATCACAAACGTTGAAGATATTAGACCACTGTATGTAAGACCCTAATTTTTTTTTTTCAGTACGTGCCAGCATTTTTACATCTGTTGCCAATTCTCTTGAATTTTTTCTCATGACTTGAATGGGAAGTGCTGTAATAATTGAACCACCCTGCTTTCTGGAGGCACTTGATTAAGAATCTCAGCTCTTACAGTTTTCACATAAAAGAAGCAATGAGAAAAGAAATGTACTTATCTTGCTACTTCATTTTATCTTGTTATTATGCTACAAAAAATTATATAGTATATAATATTTTGATTTTTCAATATCACTCCTTTCATATTTCCATTCTATTGTAGTGAATTGGAGGCAAGGTGATGAAACAGAAAAGACTCACATTTGAATGAGAAAATGATCAGAGACTGAAAGGTAAATCAGTGACAGGAATTGTGATTTCCACAAGCTGTTAGATAAGAGAGAACCAAGAAAGCAGGTAAATAAAAGTATACCAAAATGGAAAAACAGGAGGTTATTGGCGTATTATCTGAATTAAAATCTTCAGAGTTACTGAAAATAGTTTTTCATTTTTTAAGTATTTTGGTTTTGCCACTTTCAAAAATTAGTAGCAGTTGCCTAGTGTCTCCAAAAGAATTTAAATCCTTTAGTGTCTGTATATTATTATTCCATGCTCTTTTTTAAAGAGATCATAATAGAATCAGTTTTATGCTTTCAATATCTCTATTGTCATTTCTATTCTTCATGAATCAGACTACTATTTATGAAAAGTTTTTTTTGAAACTTGGAGAATTTTGTGTTTAATGATAATATCAAAAAGGCTGAAAAAATTTAAAATAATTATGTATGTTAAAGTAATACTAAATAGTGCTTTATCACATCTACATCCAAAGCACATATACTGAGCAGAAGCTCCATGCCCATGAGATTTAACACAATGACTCTCAGGCTTTAGTATGTATTTTTTGGATACAATCTCTGCAGATAAATAAAACTCAATGAAATATTTACCTTAATAGCACTTCAGCCTCTTTCTTTTAATCATATTTAATAGATCTAACAGAAAGTACTGCTTCCCACTGCTGGTTTTCTCATTAGCACGCTATTGGAAGTAAAATTTGAAGAGGAAGTTTAGCCACTAAAGCAGCAGAGAATTTAAGGTGATGTTTCGTGGGTTTTTACATAGGACATTCCCATAACTCTGGTAGTAAAAGTTATATCACAGAATCACTGAGGTTGGCACAGACCTCTCCATATTGTATAGTCTAATATCCCTGCTCAGAGCAGGGGCAGATAGAGCATGTTAAAGGATTTTGTCCAGCTGGGTTTTGAATATCTCCAAGGACGGAGACTCCACAACCTCTCTGGGTGACCTGCTCCAGTGTTAGACCACTCTCGCCATAAATAAGGGTTTTTTTCTTGTGTTTAAACAGAATTTCTTGTATTTCAATTTATTGTATGAGAGAAGGTCCTTGTATGAGAGATGCTCCAAGCATCTAATCATCTTCATGTCCTTTTACTGGACTCTCTCCAGTATGCCCACGTCTCTTTTCCACTTGGGAGCCCACAAGTGCACACAGCACACCAGATACGGCCTCACCAGGGCTGAGCCGATGGGAAGGATCACCACCCTTGACCTTGGCAATGTTCATAGCTCAGACTGGGATGCCTTTGGCCTTTTTTGCTGCAAGGGCACGTTCCTGGCTTATGGTCAACTGGTGTCTACCAGGACCCCCAGGGCCTTTTTTGCCAAGCCATTTTCCAATCACTTGCCCCCCAATGTATACTGGGCTCATATCTTCTAAAAGATCCCCTATAAATGGTGACAGGTTTAACTTTGTACTAAAGTCTATCTCAGTGGACACAGCTGCAAGAAAATTTTTATTTCCAACAGTAATGTTAAGATTTTAATTGTGTTTCTACAGTTTTCGTGCTGACACAGTGCTGCCCTCTTGCTCCCTTCCATTTTACAGCTATAAAATAGATCCTCATAAAGTGTTTAGTGTCACTTCATGTCATTGGGGAGAGTGAATTTATTGTATTGTTTGAAAAGCAGAAGTGCAGTACATTATCCTGGTACCTCTGACCATGTTCTTACAGGTATCTGAATAATTTTATTTTCACAGAAGTATTATTATTTTCTTTTTTCTGGAAATTCAAAGCATCTCCTTTCCTTAATGTTTTATACTCAGTGGCAACCAAGCCACGTTTTCTTATGGACTTGGGAGACATGCAGGAAGAATGAGCAAGTGACAAGAAGGAAAGGAAATTAGTGTCTGGGTTTGATTCAGTTGTCTCGCAAGCAAAGTTTTAAACAAATGTGGAATTTAAACGAGGATTACAATGTTTTGATTTATTCCATTCTGCATGTTCAATATCAGTAGTTTCATTCCAGAGAGGATAATGTAAATATAGTAGACAGATCAGGATTAGATCAGGATCAATATTCAGATCAGCATAGCAACAGTATT
The DNA here is from genome assembly GCA_013398915.1 of Dromas ardeola. NCBI lineage: Eukaryota > Metazoa > Chordata > Aves > Charadriiformes > Dromadidae > Dromas > Dromas ardeola. The sequence goes on along the minus strand of VYZM01024122.1, from coordinate 103,770 downwards.
CACTTGTATTAACTCCTAACATCCATTTTTGTATGCTACCACTGAAGTAATGAATTTTTAACTTTTTTTCAGTGCCTGCAGATTGGTTGAAAAACTCACTAGTGTTATTGGGAGGTAAGAATGAACATCAAAGGGAGGTTATGTCTTAATTCATAGATACATATATATATGTGTATATATATGAGATATATGTAATTTATAGATTAGGAAATTGCATAAGGAGAATCTGTATCAGTCTCCATCAATAGTTAAATATTCTTTAACACAAATTCAAGACCTGTTTATTAACTGTCCACGTATATACAAAGAAGAGACTCTTAGTAGCATTGAATAATTTCATGATGATATTCTTCATAATGGTAAAGTTTTGGTATTTAATGTCTATTTTGATACTTAGCTTACTTATCAGCCAATATCTCTGGCCTGATCTTGTAACTTTCAAGCAAGAAAAGTCACCAAGGAATACTGTAGAACTTGTAGTGCTTCAGAAAGGTAAACTTCAGGCCAGGTTCATCTTTTGTTCTCAAATCCTCCCAGCATTAAAATTGATGAAGAGATGATTTATCAGGATGAGAAGTATTTAACCGTGACATACAGAAATTCAGAGCTCCATGTATGTCCTCATTTGTCATTGTCTTCAGTCATTCGTCATTTATGATCATTACAGTTTTATGCAGCAATGGTTCATGTTCTGTTTTGAAATAGCTCATGTTGTACATTTGTAGAAGCCCATTTAAAATCTCTGAAAGTATTAATTTATTCAAAACAGAAACTTCATGAGGCTCTTTGCAGTCCCAAATTCACACTTAAATGTATGTAGACCATACCATCTATTCCTTGTTTCAGTGAAAACTTTTTTTCCTAAGCAAGCTAAGCAGGAAAGCAAAATTCAGTCCTCATATTTTATTTTTTTCCCAGAGAACAAAGTACTTGAAAAATAACTTGAATTTTCTCCTGCAATCTTGTAAATTTTCATAGTACTTTATATTAGGGTTAATCAGCTGATAAGAATCAATGGAGTTGATCATCTGATTAGCTGAACTAAATTGTAATTAGGTGCTAATGAAGATAATTTGTAAGCATACGGCATGCATATAATTCTTAAGTTTGATTTCTAAAGCTTGACAGTGTTCTGTTCAACTAATTTTTATTTTCCTCTGTTTTGTATTGATATGTCTGAATGCTGTATTCCTTGGTTTTCAAGATAGTAGAAAACAAAGGTATCTTTGTTGTTTTGTAAGGAGGTTGAAAAATTGTTGTGTGAATATCAAAATTTGTTTGAAATTTGTTTCACTCGCTGATGGATAAGGTGGGTAGAAAATTGGCTGGACTGCTGGGCTCCAAAGATTATGACCAGAAGTCCAAACTCCAGCTGGGAACTTGTAGTATCCCTTAGGAATTTATACTAGGGCCAGTACTGCTTAACATTAAGAGCATGGGTGTTGTGACAGAGTCCCCTCTCAGCAACTTTGTGGATGATACGTGCTTAGAGGGAGCGGTTGATATGCTGGAAAGCAGGACTGCTATTCAGAATGACCATGATAAACTGGAGAAAAGGGTTGATAAGCGTCTCATAGATTGTAACAAGGGCAAATGCAGAGTCCTGTGTCAGGGATGGAATAACCTCATGCAACAGTACAGGCTAGAAGCTGCAGATGAAAACCAGAAAAGTACCTGGGGGGGGGGGGGGGGGGGGGCTTGGGGGGGGGG
>VYZM01024122.1:85913-102049 GCA_013398915.1 Dromas ardeola | reverse complement strand
GGGGAGGGGCTGAGTGGAGAGGCTGAACAGGCGTTAGCAGTGTGCCCTTGCAGCAGAGCGAGCCAACTGCATGCTCTATTAGCAAGGGTGCCAGAGAAGGTCAAGGGAGGTGTTTCATTTCCTCTGCTTGGCTGCAGTAAGGGCAGTTCTGAAGTGCTGTGTGAGCTTGGCTGGTCCCCAGTACATGAGAGACATGGGCATCCTGGAGTGAGTCCAGCAGAAGCCATCAGGGCTTGAAGCCTGTCAGGGGTTTGAAGCAGATGATGCGTAAGAGGAGGCTGGGCTAATTGGGTTTGGTCAGCCTTAAGAGGAGAAACCAAAGAGAACATCCATGACATCATAATGTAGGTATTTTGCGCTTTTGTAATATCTGGTTCAAAATAAGTAACAGATTTATAAACAGAGCTTTGTAAACAGAGAACTACAAAAGCCTTTGGACAATCTGATGTCACTTAAAAGCAAAAACAATAACCCATATTTGAAAAATGATAGAATCAAATCAAGCCTAAAGAGATAAAGCACTCAAATTCCATTAAAATTCAATGCACTCCTATTTCACTCACACAAACAAGGTTTCTTGTTCTTAAAATTAAAGGTAATTAACATTTGTTTTCTTGTTTGTTTTCAATTTAAAATAATGATGTAGAGCTTAATTCTCCGCTGTCTAATGTTTGAGACTTATACACACACACACAAATCTCTTTTGGACCAAGATTGGCTGGTAATGATTCTGATCAGAAAATTACATTATGGTTTCATTAACTCCAGCAAAAACTTTTGGTTCTTCTGCTTACACCAATTATGGGTTATTTAAAGGTGTAGGTTGCTGTACCTTTTTTAGGGCTGTTTCTCATTGGAAAACCAAAGAAGATGCTGAATTATTCTGTTCAGCATAGTTACTGTTCATCAAAGTTATTGTTAAGCATAGTTTGATGCTTTTCATAACCTGAAAGTGCTTGAAAAACCCCACATAATTACAGAGAACTCAACCCCTCTTTAGTATGGGTTAGCATACTACCCTGTCAATAAGGCGATAATAATAATAACTTGAAAAAGTAGCAAAGCAATTTCAATATCATGATAAACGTTTCAGATAAATTGCTAGCTTACGCATTGACCTTGGTGAGTGCTTTCGTGGGAATGTAGGATGATTATATACAACTTGTCAAACAAAACAATAGTTTATGATCTTAAAAAATTAAATTGCCTCAGCATAATTGTAAAAAACAGACAAAAAAAGACAATAAATGCAAGTAGCTGTTCAGGTCATGTCTTTATTAATAGCATGTCATTAAGCAAACTAAAAAGCATTAACTGTGCCATATTTAGAGATTAAGTGGGGGCAGAACCTCATTAGCTCTAACAGGAAATCTCAGTCAGATGATAGCAGGGCTGGGAGCACTTCACTAAGTACATCTGTATAGTCCATCCTTATTAAAGAGTCGTGTAGAGAAACAAGGCACCTCAAGTACTACAGTATATTGGGTTGGCTCAGAGCCTTGTAGAGGGACGAGAGCGCTCTTCCTACCCTCCAAGGACCCGTTTGCCTGTCTGACTTGAAAATGCCTAATGTTTGAAAGGTTAGAAGAAATGATTTGTCCAGGATGAACCCAGACTGCTCAAGAGAATGACCTCTGTGTGAAACAGCCTTAGTGGCCTCTCTGCATTTGGTAATAGACAAGTATCTTCATCTTCATGCCCCACTTCTCTTTATTGATTTTATCCTCTTCCAGCTTCTCACTGTGTTTTGTTTCTTACCTGAGGTCTTTATTCCAGTGTCGCGTATGGACAGCCTTTGTGTTCCTCTCAGGACGCTGTGCTTCCCTAACAATTTGCCGTATGGGCAGTTTCGGCCAGCGGGAGCCAGCCAGGTCCTTGCCCAAGATGAAGGGGAGCGAAAGGCTGTAACAGAAGTGCCACATGTGTAATGGCGATGAGTACTAAAGAAAAGGAGTAGGAGTAAGTTGAAGCGAGCCAACTATTTTCTACTGTGACGCTCTGGACTGAGGTCTCCAAGGGGCAGTGTGCCAATTTAGCTGATCACTCTCGTGGTTGTGATATAATTACATCACCCGTTATAAAAAGGGTTAACTATTGCCAGAAGTAACAGGGAGAAAATTTTTATTCTGTTCCTTCTTGCCTGGGCCAATTTGAACTGATATTTATTAAAAACGCTTAAAGCATTAAAACAAAGACAGCCATTAGTGAAATTTAATCCTACCAAAAAAATCCAAGTGAAATCAGTTATAAGTATTGGAAAAAGAGTTGGGTTGCAGAAAAGATTAGTGATATCTAGACACTGCTCACTGCATATGCAGGAAATATTACATTCAGTGCTGAAATTTGTTTTTCCCCACAGTAGCAGAAAGATTGCTGAACCAAACTAGGAGCTATTGAAGACACTGTTAATTCACTGTCATTTTTTTCTTGCACCATTTCTGTGAAATTACTCTTTTGTAGCCTTGAAGCCCTGTAAATATGGTGTTGCGATTGCTTGCAAAAGGCCATAGTCTTTGTGTTAAGATAACAACATAGGCCTTAGGACCTGCCAGGCTCTGTCTGGACTTGGTTTGGCCTGTGTCTGCTCTGTTTTACCTTGCTTTGCTGTAACAACAATTGTCTGACAAACAGGTGCTACTGCCTACTTTTTTTAGCTTTTATACAGCTGTCTGGTGTGTGTTTATTTGTATATAAATATACATATATACATGTTTATACATTTGTATGTATATTTCTGTAACCAGTAGGCAGCAATAGCAAGTAGTTTTTCTGTGCAGAATGAAGTACCGATGACCCTGGAATCAAAATGCAACATGGAAGAGTATAGGCAAGAGGTAACAGCAGGGGTTTTGAATCTTCAGGCACAGGGTGATATCAAAGGCCTGAGAACTATAAATAACTCACAAGTGGATGATTATTGTTGGAGGAAACAAGCCTGGGACTCGTCTGACCACACGGAGGTCAACCTACTCCACTTCTACACGAGGCTATGAAAACTAGCGGGTTCCCAGCCGTTTCTCTCTAGAAGAGAATGCAGTATGAGCCATAATTATCTATCTATAGTCCAGAAACATTGCATCCTATCTTACGGTTGAAGTTTTTATACATGTAAGTAGCTGATCAGTTTGAGAAGCGTGAATTTCAGTAAAGCCCCCCTAGTCCTCTAAAACATAAATGTATAATTTAAACATTTTTAATAACTAGTTTAAATTCACTGCAACTACATACTGTCTGTAAAGGCAAGGAAAATGTAAATATTTGTAAGCTGAAATACTGAACTACTTAATTTATCTCATAGTGGCATATTTTAGTTCAGCTATGTCTGGCTACACATTGTCCTACCTGTAAATAAAGTCATTAGATTGTCCACGGAGCCTTCCAAATGTGTGTCTATAATCAGCAGTGTTATAATCCTAACACTTTCTGTATTGGTAGTTTGATCTATACAAACACGAATACAATAGTGGAGGGATTTTAAAAGTCAAATAAATGTCACTGGAGTGCAGTAGTAAATGTGTCCAAGGAATGTGCTACCTTAATTGAAAATTCAAATTACTGAGCATTGCTGCTTTTCAATAAAACATTCAGTGCTGTTGAATGAAAAATCAATAGCTGCTTTATAGTGCATTTTTCTTAAGCAGTAGGCAAGCACTCAATTCCCCTTCGAAAGATTTTTATTCTTCTCGCTTTAGTATTTACATCTCTTCCTCTTTCTCTCTCTCTCCACAACAGAACAGTCTTCAGTTTCTTTTGTAGACCAAAACATAGTTCAGCGGTAAAAAACAGAGCATGTGGTATTCAAATTTGGTAGTAATTGTTACTGTTTAAAGCCATTACAGTCAGGTGCCTGGATACTTCTTTTTTCCTGAGTGAATACGTAATTTAAACTGTGTCTACTGAGATTTCAGGAAATACTCTAGTTCACATTTAGGTAGGATAGGATTTAATTTTAAGGCAAGGCTCTGACGTTCTTGTAGGATAATTTGAGATTTGTCATTGTTATTCAGAGAAAAAAAAAGATAGAACAATTATGGAGAAGTTCATCTGGAAATGGTTGTAGGTTGAGAGGAAATTGTAGATATGTATTAAAGCAGAGATCTTTGTGGAATATGAAGTTCTCAGAGAAGTTTCTCCATGATGCTTGATATAGAGATTGAGTGTACTTCTGTTGCTTTTGGTCTTTGGCCTGTACATTTGATACTCTTCCATCAGGGTAGGCTCTAGCATGAAAGGACCAGTTCTTTGTGTCACTTTGCCCCTTCCGTTTTCACTCGCTTCTTTCAGGAGGTAGCATGGAAACTAGGTTAGTATTCTGCTGCACACAAAGTAGAAATGGCACCTGCTACCTTCCGTTCTTGTACCTGCTACCTTCTTTTCCTGTGCACTTGTGAGACAGTGACAGTGATGGTTTATACGAACTAAATCTGCAGCTTTGAGGCTTTGCGATAGGAGATATCACACCTCTCCGCTGTTCCTGCCCCAGCTCCGTTCCAGCAAGTGCTCTCATTTTCAGAGCGGAAACTATTGCAATAATCTGTACCATGGTGATGAGAAAAAAAGTTCAAATATGCCATACAACTTGTGGCAAGAAAAGCTATCGTGTTACAGAATGCTATACACATTAGCTGTTGGGAGTTTTGAGTCAAAATTATATTAATTTTTTAGGATAAGTATGTAATAGGTCATTGAATTCAAGCATATAAATAACAGATATTGATTATAGCTGGCACTTGAATACATAGTGTCACTACATATGATATAGCCTGAAGTTTTGTGTATATTGTACATTCTCAAAGCTTTTAGAATTAATTCTAAGCATCCATTGTTTTCCAAAAGAGGAGAGAGCAATGACACTAGGTGTTACCTAAGAGTATAAGCTCCTAGGGCAATGTGCCTTGCTAAAAGACCAGGAATGAGCTTTAATTGAACTTCGCAGATCAAAATAGTTCCTTGGAACATGGATGGAAATTGTGTGTGCCAATATAGACTCATTCGTTTAAATGGAACTTGTCCTTTTGTAGCATTTCACTGATGTGACTTAGCAACAAGGTTCATTAGCCTCTAAGCTAAAAAGGAGAATGAGAAAAGAGCCAGATCAAAGTATGCATTACAGCAGGAAAACCACCGCTGATGCATGTGCTGAAAGTACTTTTGCTTTTCCCTATTTGAGATTGCCTTTTTTCTCAGCCGTGTGATTGCCCCCAATGCTATACACAGCTGCCTTCTTATTTTTTTTTTTCCTGTTCTGCAGCATATCAAATTAACAGATGCTTGTTGAGAAGTGTGTGCAGACTTAGAAACAGAAAAATAACAAAATGTTATCAAGATGTAGAGACTGGGTCTGTGTGGCTGAAATTCTCCTATGTATAGTAAATCATGAAGAAACTGTGGCTGGTCACCCAGAGGCAGAAACTAATCCGTATCTGTGTTAATAGATGTAAATTCTGGAAGCCTTTTCAGTGTCTTACACAGTTTGTTTTCAACAAGCTAAAAATGTAAGCTTGATTTTTGTCTCGTCAGTGAAAGTCAACCAGTGTTGAAGGAACCGAGTCTCTTTGCTTTGTTCGCTGTGTAGAATTACTGTCCTTAAGTGGCTTCTGACTTTTTCAGTCAACATATGATGCTTTTCTATTTGTGCTGAGCATATCTATGAGTGGTAAATATAGAGACCAAGTCAAGTACGGTCTGCCTCTCCATTCTCATCTACCTTGCCTTTACACCAGAGGCTGCGTTCAGCATGCTATAACTTGTCCGTGCGTATCCTGCTTTGGTGCGTGGCTCTTCGGACACTTCTATGTTACGGTACCTTTCTGGTTCAAGTATTAGAATCAGACAGAACAAGTTCCTGTTCCTGGGCTTCCTGCAGTCATGGTGACTGTCCTCACCATCTGACTATTGATCATCCTGGTTTAAGGGTTGTGTTTGAAGCAAAGGACAGGCACAATCTGCAACATCCTGCAGTTCTAGTCCATTGCTGGCCCAATTTGGGGACTTGGTTTACATGCGCTCTGGCTTCTGAGGAGTCACTCTCCTGGGCATCCTTCATACGGGAAGAAGAATGTGGGATGGGGACAGGGCAGGAGGGAAGGAAATTATGAAGGGCTCGATCTTGTTGCAACATGGAACTGGTGTATGACTGGAGCATCATCTGAGAGCTGGGAACTATTCTATCACCCCACAGTAAGGACAGAACCTCACTCTCCTTTTCTGTGTAGTTTGTTTCTTTTTGTTTCAGAAAATTTCGAAGCTCTTAATTCTGCCCTGAATCAGAATGTGTGAAAAATAGTTATTTGGAAAAGCAGCATGTGAGTTGAAGATTTTCTAGTTGGTCCAGGCTTTCAGTGTTTAACAGTCATGATTTGGACACTAAAATATTACCCTTTTTTTAATTATTACTTTTCCCCAGGAAAAAAAACCTGTTTTTCTTTCATAGGAAAAAAAAAATAAAAAAATTAATGTAGAAAATAATCTACCAGCAATTGCATAGGGCCAGAAGAGATAAGCAACTGAAAAAAAAATGACAAAAGGAAGAAATACACAATAAATAATCGGTAGCAGTGAGGTAAGGTAACAGTGAAAGATGGGTAAAATCCCAGTTTAACTCTGAGTAGGTCTTGTTAACAAAATGAGTCATAGAAGATGATGTCTGGAGGACTACAGATTTGATAGGTTATCTTTAGACTTGGCTTAACCTTGAAGAATTTAATTGAAATCAATGACTTTGTAAATAAGTTTAGTCAATATATCTTTAGTCTTTTTCAAATGAAAGTCATAGATATTTTGCCGTCAAATAGCAACAGATGCAAAACTAATAGTAATTCCAACCCTTCTTACTGAAGGATTTAGTAAGTTCTGAGAACTAAGCAGCAAAAGAATATAAAAAAATAATTGACATTATCATTTTATTGATTTTCCTTTCAAGACAAAGGAACAAGAAATGTTAACGTTTCCTACATTTTTTTTCTAAGTCCCTAAACACCAGATTTATTTTTTTTCTCTACTGTGCTATAGGTTTTCACTGTTTGTGATGTCTGTATCAAACAGGCTAACTGAGAAAGGTTGAAAAAATCAAATTGGTTAGAACGTGTTTCCCCAGAGTGACATAAATCCTAGCATTTGAATGCTATATTCTGTTACTTTACACTAAGCAGAAAAATGAATGGCTATTGCTAATACATAATCTTATTCTTAAACAATGCTGAACGGCTTCTTCAAAATTAATTTCAGGCAAGACAAATGATATTGAGGAGCCAAGCCAATCCCCCCGTGACCTCCCTCAGAGGCTGTTTCCAAACTGCCACTGCTACTCCTTGTAAAGCAAGTCATGGGATCTGTCAGAGAGCAAGCCAAATAACTGAGGCAGAAAGCCAGATTCAGATGCTGGAGGCATTCCAGATTTTGCTGTCGCTGTCAGATGTTTACTGATAATCCTCCATGTGTGGGTATAAGGCTTCAAGAAGGAATTTCTGCCATAGCAAAGATACCCAAGTATGATGTTTTAGAATATTGCCTTGTGTTAGATGCCTTTCAAATCCCTTGTTTTTATAAAGTGCTCTCATAGCAAACTGAAGCAGAGGGACAAAGAAGAAGCCCTATTGCTGAGTATTACCATGCACGGATTCCGAGACACACATAAACTCAGCAACTCACATACAGCTAAATTGGTTGTTTATATTGTGGTACTCTCTAAGTCTTACAGAACAGATTCTTGTCTGTTTATGTCCTTATTTTCTATTCTATAACAGATAGATGGATAGAAAGGCTAAGAAAGGTGTCTTAATGGCTTTGTGACATTGCCCATTCCAGAGGTTCTTTTCCCCATTCCTATGAATACCACAGGATGAGCAACAGAAAAAAGGGGGCAATACTCACTACCATGTAAACCTTTCACATTTCAGGGGAGGGCACTAATCTGAAACACCAAAATGTTTCCTCTTTCTGGTAAACAACTTTTTTTTTTCCTATTCAAGCATATGAGGCATTATAGCTGATTTTAGAACCTATAGACGGCTGCATTCTGCCTGATTTAAAAATAAACAGAACAAAATGTGCTAAAATGCATTAAGCATTAACATCAGAGGGTAGCCCAGCAGACCACATGCAGCTTTTAATTAGCAGTGTAATTCTGTTTAAGCTGGCTGGTTTACACAGAGTTAAATGAGAACAGAGTTTGACCTTCTGCCTATCGAGTGCTAAATGCTGTAGGACTCAGGACAATGTTAATACAAGGCACATTGCTAACCTTCCCATCATATACAGTCCATTGTGGCTGTTGCCAACTGGATCAAATGAACATTTGGAAAGGTGTGTCAAATAGTAGCCAGATCCCATTCTCTCTTAATTATGCAGCTTTCACCAGTATGCAGTACTAAATCATCCTTGCCCAGGGGTAGTATAATTACTGCTGAATAGCCTAATGCTGAATAACTTAATATACTAGAGGCAATAATTATTCCCAGGATGTGTCTGTTCCACTTTGCCTATTTACTTGTGTTCTTCAGAAAAATTATCCCACGACTTAAATACTCTTTAGGGTAGTTCTGGTCCTTGCCTTGAATATATTGGTCACAAGCTCAGCCCTTTGAGAGTAAGCTAAAAGACTTCCTTAGAAAAATGAAGCGGTAATGGAATAAATATCTTCAGTAGCTCTATAGAACATATTTTTAATTCTGTCATGGTCGTGCTCTTCATTTTAATTTAATCTCTACTGCCAACCATTTCTTTTGAATTGCTCAAAATTCTTTCTTCCTGATTTAAAAGAAAAGAAAGCTAAACTTACAAACCCAAATAACCGAAGGTCACTTTTATCTTTAATATTTTAATAACCCATTATAGTTTACATTTGCAATTGGAGAACTTTAATCAGATCCAACACAAGATACTGCCCCATTCTTTCAGGCACATAGTCCCTGTCCTCCTTGCTCAGTTTGTGCCTGGTGTGAATGGGAACAGCTCATTGCTATTATCCACCTCCCTCCACTTACGGCTTTTATTAAATTTGTGATGAACAATACGGCGATACTGGTTGTAGAGAGGTTGATGTTAAGTGTGGGAGCAATGTGTTGCCATTTCTGCATTTCTAGACTTTTTACTGATGTGTCTAAAGGGTTTTCAAAAAGTATTATGCCACAAATGCTCCTGTGGGAATATTTCTGCCAGATGAGGGGTGTTACCATTGCAGAGTGGGATTAACATTAACCCTCCAGAGGGTTTTGCAACTGAATATATTTCAAAACTCTAACTTACTATTTAATGTAATTTTAATTATTTAAAATCTACATCACAGATTTTGAAAATTGTACCTACTTTACGTTGGAAGTATTCGGTTTTGAGTTGTAAAGATGTAGTGTCGATCTATCAGTTTTTATTTGCCTGATAGCCTGGCCTTCGTGCTGTATGCTATTTATCTTGAGATGTGAGCTTTGGGTCTCACAGTGATTTAGCAATTAAATTTTGCTTTATTTTGTTTATTGACTGGCTTTAAGATGTGAAAAACACCTAGCTGAAAGGAAACACTGGGAATCAAGAGTTAAGTTTATAGAGACTAGAGGTAAATATCTGAACATGGCCCCTGTGATCTTAGTGCTGTGTATTTGCCCAAGGTGCAAAGCCCTTTGTATATGATCCCAGACTACCTTTCTGTCTGTGTTTAAGTGTTGCAGCAAACAGTTAAACTCACGAGAGTAAGTGGGAAATGGATTATATTACTTCAGCAGACACTCATTCTAAAACATATTTGCTTATAACCTTATCTGAATAAAGGCTGCCCTGGTTCTGAAATCTATAATGTTATTTCATTACCCTCACATTCAAACGTGCATACAAATCTGACAAGCAGTAAATTCATTGGCTGGAAGCAACTTCCACTTTAGCAGCTGTATCTATTTTGGTGTATTGTCTTGGAGGCTATGTCAATGAGCCTCCGTATTCAAGTAGTCGGTATTCAAGTGCTGAAGTTTCTGATTGGAAGCAGATTAATATTAATCTTCAGTTATCAAAAAGTCTAATTCATAATCTGTTTCTCCCAAGTCCCCAGTAAAAAGAGCATTTTTTTAAAGTCAGGCAAAAATTCATTTTTATTTGCTGAAGTAAGTGTGGGGGTTTTTTTAAACAAAATTACCACCCCAAGAACAGGATATGAAACTAGAGAACTTAAGCGTCTGATGTTATGGCATGCGAAAACAAATTCATTGTTTGTACCTTGGAGACAAGACCTACAAGATGAAAATCAAATAAACTAATTAGTGTTGATCAAAGAACATTTTATATATTATGGCTCTCTGGGCTAATTTCACCCCTTTCCAACTACTCATTATGTAAAACTCCTTAAATCAGTGGGACATAAGGCACTGTACTGAGAGCAAGGTCATTGAAACAAGACTCTTTCAGGATATAATGAATGGAGACAGAATTCTCCAAGGGTTCTTCTTAATGTATGTCAGGAGCACAACAGATCACAGACTAATGATTAGGAAATGGATCTGTAGTTCTGTTCCCCCCACACCAAGTTCTGTTTCCATATTTTCTTCTTGAATGTTTCTAAACTGAATAGAGGTTTAATAGGAAGTTTTCCTTATCAAGCTGCCTCTTCCTGGGAAAAAGGCAAAGGTGGACACATGGAAAAAAAAAATCAGGAACACGGTCCCATTTGGTTAAAAACTGAAATTGGTGAGCAGCCATGTAGTATAACTTGCGTTATTCCTTGTTTTATGGAGACACATCTTTTTAAGTTATATCTCTAATTGCAGAATTCCTTCAAGTAGGTGGTCTGAACGTACAGAAGGGGTCCAGTAACACTCCTGAAACTCTATTCTAAAGCAAATGTTTATCTAATTTAACGCACTGCAAAGTGCATGCCTTTAAAAGTAATGGTTTGGCAGTCTCGGTCCGTGAACAGTTCTGGCAGAGGTTCTCCAACTCCAAGTAAGTCTTTCTTAGATTATTTAGAAATACTGGTTTTCATTCTCATTTAGAAATGACTGCAATGAAACCTCCATTTAGCATAATTAATTCTCATATCTGGAAGTGATATGCTAAATGCATTTTGCTAAAACTGTGAGGTCATACTTATTCTCATTTTACACAAAATCACAGTCATTCTATAGCAAGCCTGTATAGAGATAGGTCAGGAAAAAAAAACTCCACACACTACCAAAAAACAACCAACCCCAAACAAAACAAAACAGAGAAAAGAGCTGAGAAAAAGCAGAGGAAGGTCTGTTTTGTTATATAAAGTACAAACTTTTTCAGGCTTGTGAGTTCTTGAACTATCTGGCACGAAACTAACTCAAGTTAGTTGAGTTAGTGAGTAATTATGTTGAAAATTTAGCAGCTTTGATGAAGACATAGACATATCACAAATTGTTCCGAAGCCATCTTTAACTGTATAATCCACTGGAAGGAAAAATATGTAGGTTCTTATTGTGTCGGTGATAGGGTTGTGAATAGTTTGTGTAATAGGGCAGCAGGAGTCATTAGACTGCAGAGATAATAGACCTGAGTTGCTGACTCGTTGTAATCAGTTATTCATATTTAGTAAAGTCTGTGTCTCAGTGTGGCAGTTAGATATTAACATAGCCAAATCATCTGGAACTGTCAGCCGAGGTGCCTAAGTGGAGAGATTATGAAATCCTGCAGGAAACCCAAGGCATAGGCAAGTTTTACTTTGAAAAAAAGAAGAACTGAGAGTTTCAAGGAATAATGAAAAAGCCCAAAGTAGACTTGGTGTAATTCATAAAGAAATACTACATCTGACAGAAATGCTGGAGTCACTAGATAGCAGTCCAAGCGCGACACTTACAGGAGTTTTGTTTTTCTTTAGGTGGTATTTGTCAAAAAGATTTCAGTTAAGAAATTTGTGGTACTTGTAAGTATTCAAAACAAACAAACCACAGAAAAGGGTAAGTAGATCAAAAAAGAAACCTAAAGTTTAAAGTAAATTAGGTATTTTCTCTTGAAATCCATATAAAATTCTCAATGGCTGAGTGTTTTGGGTGCATAAATGCTAATTGGGTCTTAAAGTTAACGTCATGTAAAAGCAGGCAAGCAAACAAAAAGGAATAGATCAGTTTAATGCAGATTAGCCATTAGATATGTACTTGACCCATCCAAATCTCATAACTTTGTAGAAACATTTTTATTCCTTCATGCTTATTTCATATATTAAAAGCATGACTCATCCATACTGAGCATGAGAAACAGATCTGCTTTATTATACAATGCATAAATTGGTAATCTGGAAGAATGCAAGAAGCAAATACATTGGTTCTTCAAGGACATTTCTGATTTATGTCTGAGGACAAATCCAAGGATGTTAAATTTAAAAAACTGTGTTTACTATTGGTGCTTGTATAACAGTATTAATACAGCACTATTAGAATTATTTGCTGCTTGCATCTTTTTCTTTTTTCTTTTTTTTTTTTTTTCCTTCAAAGGGCAGGAGAACAAAATATTTTTTTTAGCGTAACCTTGTCAGTGTTTTGTTGGGCTGCCTTCAGTCATGAAGGCATGCATGCTAGCATGGTGTAGGCCGTTTCTAATGATATTTGATGTGGTTATCCTTAAGAGGCTATTTTTTTGTGAACTGCTAGAAGATTTTATATCCTGAAGCATCTCTACTTTCTCCATTCATAACTGAATTAGAACACTCAATTTTGAAATAATAGTGTGATTTATTATTTACCAAGGCAGCAATGAAGAAATGTATTTGAAAAGAAGCCAGTAGCAAATTACAATCGATTTGCACAATATAACAAATAAAATGTTTTACGGAGGCAGACTTGCTGTTGGAAGTGATATGTGATCCATAATAATATCTCCAAGATGTCTGCTTCTTTATTACTGTCAACAATTCATTAATCATCTGCCTACAAAAAAACAACTGCACCCCCCCACATCCCTCCCATTCAGACATCTAAGAAAGTGCTGATTGTGGCTTTGCAGTTTCTACCCACTTTTTCCAAAATGCTGGTTTATAAGTAAAATAAACATAGAGAACTTCCAGAAGTCTCTTCAGGTGCCCTTGGAGTGAAAGCAGGTAAAATTACTTATCCTGTGTTGGAATCGTAATAGTGATTATGATGATGGACTACGGTTACCTGATGTGTTGAACGGTGGCTGTCAACAAATACAGAAACTGTAGTGACTAATGATGCACAAATAATTGAATTAATCCTAAAATAATATGTGTAGTTAGAGATTCTTACAGCTGTCAGTTCACTAGAAACAGACTTTTAGAAAAGAGAACAGAAAATACTCTTTTTCTTTTCAAAAAAAGAAAATAGAACAAAAAAATGTTCATTTTCCAAGAAGGTAAAACATTGTATTTTTTTATAACCAAAAAGTTAATTTGGTTAAATTCTTTCTGCTGTGTTTCTAACTATTTGATTTTTATCCCCAAATGCTGTTACGCCTGCAGCATAACTGCTGTGTTCTGTGCACTTCTCATTTGGGGAAGGACGCTTCTATCAAGTGCCAAGAATGTTGCAGCTGCATCTTTTGAGTTAATCCAAAATACCTTTTTCAACAACATTATTTAGCTATGAGATCTTCATCGTCCCATGCTTTAGTGTACATTTTCCTGACTGTTAGTGTATTCCTGAGGAAGAGAAGACAGCAGAAGCAAAAGATACCTGAGCTACAAAAAAAAATTTAACTCAGATAATAATGTGCATAAATGAGATAGGCAACTAGCTATAGAACAGGAAGCTTTATCGAATTCTCTGCTACTCAGAGTGTGTGTTTCTCAGATTGTGCTGGACATTTCACTGCATCCGTTAGATAACATAGATGAGTTGCAGAGGAATAAATTTTCTGCCTCTAGTAAAGTATAAACGAAAGATCAGATCTACAAAGATATTTAGGCATGTAAAGATGCAGATAAACTCTGACAGGATCCTCAGCAACCCATGTTTAGGCCAGTGAGCTTATTTGGAATTAAGTGCATTATCCATGTAATTCACTTCTGAAAATATCATCCATCACCAAGCTGGATGCCGAAATGCCACTGTAAATCTGGCCCAAACTATTCTGATTGGTTGTCCAAGACTGAGGAAGAGCACTGTAAAATTTACAGAATAGAATGATAGAAGTAGAGCTACTGGTTTACTTTAAACATGAAAAAAGCACAGACTACTTTCCAAATGTAGCTCATTGCTGTAGAGGAGATCATTCTGCCAAAAACACACAGGAGTGCATTGAGTTAGCTAAAAAGCCTCGGGAGCTTCTTGACCAGACAGCACAATCTGTTAGGACAGTTCTTTGCTCTCTGTCTGCTGACAGCATATCAATCTGTCTGTGTCCACTCCCTCTCTTACTCTCCCAGACTGCAGCT
Organism: Dromas ardeola; assembly: GCA_013398915.1. Classification (NCBI taxonomy): domain Eukaryota; kingdom Metazoa; phylum Chordata; class Aves; order Charadriiformes; family Dromadidae; genus Dromas; species Dromas ardeola. Next base: position 87,717 of record VYZM01024122.1, on the reverse strand, counting down.
TGGTTACTGTTCCCGGAGTTGGTTGCATTTCTATGCATATCCATGCATTTAGTAATCCTTAATGGATTTCCCTTACATGAATTGTGCAATCTGTCCTGAACCAGTGCACAGTCAGTATGAAAATGCAGGGTTAGCACCCTGATTTCAAGTAAACTGATCTGGAAACTGCAAAATGCAACATTAGTACCAATTAATTAAACCATCAGCAAAAGGCTTAACCGCTTTCTTTGCTATATTGTGCTATTTATAGAATGAAAACATCAGCCAGCCACTACATCAAGACTGTTAAAGAACGAAGATAGTACCTTCTCATTCAAGTAAAACAAGTTGCGTTATAACTGATGGAACAAATAAAAGCTCTATCGAAACCTGTAAGAAAGTTTGCCAAGACACATGCGACTTAACAACATTTTTATGTAACCATAAACAACCACAATAATTATATATTAATATAATTGCCACAATGCATTGTCTTTATTACAGGTGGTTCAGGAGAGACGTGGGGAGAAAAACAGTATGAAAGAGCCTAATATTACCAGAGCGATGTCTTCCAAATTTAGCTTAGTCATTGAATTTCTATTTGCATAAGAAATCTTTCATAAGAAAAAGGGCAGCACAGAAATTTTTTGTTTGAATGAAAGTCATTTCCTTTTGGAGAACTTTCTTGGGTTTTTGAAGTCTTTCATTTTGGAATTAAACTCTGCCTCTTGGACAAGGCAGACAGGCAGCTAATTAGCCAAAAAATGGGCATTGAGAGCTCTTGGAAAAAAAATTTCACACTCTTGTAACTAACATGATTGCTGAGGATATGGTATTGATTTGATAGTTTTGCAGCTGAAAATGTTTGCTAATTGGAGAACCAATTCAGTATTTTTATTCCCAGCACAGAAGCAAGAAGCTTCTGAATTAAGCATCAAGAGCAAATACTTGCTGAAAGAAAAATAAATCCAATAAAAACCCAGGATGTGATACTGGATGAAACAGCAGCCTGGCAGTCTTGCTCTGGGCATTCTAAAACTGCCCTATAAAAGGCCAGGTAGAAATAGTCATAAAAATGATAAAAAAAATTAATATCAATGAAAGCTACTAGGGAATTACAGCTGGCCAAGCTAATAATATTTTTCAACTCTTGTTTACATCAAAATGGTCCATGGGATTATTACTACTATTGTTGTAATGATTAACAAGGAGATACAAAACCTTCTGATGTGTTGCCCTTGCTTTCACAGAATTCTCTCTCTCTCGTGGCAAATCATTGTGATAGAAAGAAACAGGTAAAGAGGAAGACTAAAAATGTTAAATGTTTCTCTTTTTTTGTTTCTTGAAAACATTAAAAATTCCAACAAAATATCTGAACAATAGGAGAATTAGTTTAGATTTTTTTTTTAATGGGTGTCTTTTTTCATTGCCTTCTAGATAACTGTATTTCTTTCATCAGGCAGCATTAACCCTGTGTTAACACTATATTCAGGAAAGATAAATCGTAGCTCTCTTCTGTTTCAGATGTCATTCAAATGGCAAAAAGTGTTTGGTGATCTATAGAAGCTGAATAGTTGCAGGCTGCTGGTAACTGCTGACAAGTGACACCAATCGCTTCCTTACATCTGTATCCCCCTCTCTGCATTTTCTTACAATTTTTTTTTTTTTTTAATTTTCCTCTCTATTCCAAATCAGGTATTGACATTTCTGAAAAAGTGCCAGCTGCTATCTCAGGTAATTTCAATAAATATATGTCCAGCAGTACAAAAAGAAAAAAGAGCTATAGTAAATCCCTCAGCAGCAATATGCTGCCAGCCCATCCCTT
>VYZM01024122.1:66186-81412 GCA_013398915.1 Dromas ardeola | reverse complement strand
TTTTTTATTTTGTCAGCTTTACCATAACTTAAATAAAGGTAGTGTTTTTTTTAATTAATAGAGACTTAATATTTTGTTATAAAATTCCATTGTAGTGATCCTGATGTGCACATCATCTATATTTAAGCTCCGTCTCCTTTTAGTGGCAATTAAAGTGTTGGTCAGCATTCATGAGAAATGCTGACTAAGAAGTCCAGCTGCCAAATGAAGTGGCCTCTTTTCACTGAATTAACAATCTGTTTCTCTGTTCAAGAGCTAGCATTACCTTCTGATCTTGAAGTTTGGTTAGTAATTTTCTTTTTCTTATTCTTGAGTTTAGCTCAGCAGAATTTATTTTCTCTTGAACAAAATGACCTGCAGTTTCAACTGCAGAACATTTTATACTTTCTTTTCTGAAGCACCTCGGGCTTTTTAATTATGGAAGTCATAATTTTCTGATCCAAAGTCACAAGAAAAGTACAAGCCAGAACTAGGTCTGAGAAATTATTAACATCAGTTTCATCCAAGTACAATAAATATACGTTTTCTTCTAAATCTTTTTTTTTTTTTCCCCTGTGGAATGCTGTGGTAACCAAACCCTCTTTCCTAGATCTTTTAGCAAAGACCAACCCCAAAAAAACTCCTACAGAAAATAGGAGTAATGTAGTCAATAAAACTGAATTTATTCAATTAATTTTCAATTTGTTTATTATGAAAGGAAAAATGTATTTCCAAATTATTTTACCACCTAATGAACGGATGCTGCAGGTCACGCTTCTGCCGTGAATTCATGAGAGATGAGATAGATGTATTCTTTTAATAAAAACTATTGAAAGGTATAAAAATGACATGGGCAGTGCATTTTTTTCTTCACTGCTTGTGCAGCTCCACTTCAGGTTCTCCTGTGCCAACCTGTTAGTGTCACAGAAACTGCCTGGAGGAGACAATTTCTTGTTGCAACAGCAGCTCTCCCACGGACTGGGAGTGGAAAAGAACGAAGTTGTAGGGAGGGACCCCTTTTTTTCCCAGCACATAGGAAGACAGTGGAGACTCTCCTCAGGGTCTGAAGACCAATGAAAAATTAACCTTCCAGCTCCTCCTTAAGGAGGCAGGGAAAGACCAAAACTGCGGAGAACAGATACTTGACAGAGAAGTGCGATTATTTTTTGAAACAGGGTGAACCCTGCAGAGCCTGTTCCCCATCAGATCGCAGTTACCTTAAAGAGGGTACTGGCTCCAAAACATATTTTTCTTCCCAAATGCTCTCTAGAATTTTTATTTCATCCATATCCATCTCATAGGCCCTTACTGATCGAATTGTTTAAATCTTCAAGCTTGATTATTGCTTGTATATCAAAGGAATGGGAAGACATATGTACCCAATATAAAATTAGGGGGCATCACCTCTCTTTTGTGCTGAATAGATGTCATCTAGCCAGCACCAGATGGAGAAGAACCATAAATCCAATCCTGGCTCACTTAAAAAAATGTTTCCAACCACATTTCGTTTGAAATTTCAGGTCCTTCTCTTAGTCCTAAAAACCCCCCTTGATCTTTGTCCAAGCTCCCGAAGATTTGAGAGGGTCAGTATCCTCTTCAGCTTTAGCTGAAACCATTTGTTCTTAGGCAGCTTTTCCTTACCAGCACTGAAACCTGATACTCTGGATTATTTTTGCAATTAGCAATTTGGCAACTTCTTTTATCTAAAGATGCCACAGATGCTGCAAACTCATTTAATCAAAATCGAAGATTCATTTTCTTTGTGCTTTGAACTGCTAATGTGTCATTTCAGTCCTTTACTGATTGTCCTACGAGTATATCACCAGATGATAACAAACACCAGTATCAGTTTATGCTGTATATTGTTTTATTTCTTTCTTTAAAACTTGGACAGCTAGCAGACAGCTAATATTTTTATTTCTTCCAAATTGAAATCTTCATATTCTTCATGGTCTTCCAACGGAAGCATTTAAAATCTATTTTGTAATAGTTATCCTCTTAACGATTTATGATAGTAATGTGTAGGTTTTAAATCTTGTAACAAGTAATCTCCAAAATATTTGCTACCTGTTTTAAGAATCATTAACTGAAAACAGGCAGTGCTGTAGAAGTCCCAGGAGCTTAATGAAGCGCTCTATGATGGTGCTACAAAGATTGTTTTGGAGATTTGGCAGTCACTATTCAGCTTAGTTATGAACCAACCAGTTTATACAGGGGAAAAAAAATCCACCTAAAGTACTGTGGCTTCCCTTTTAACCACATCTTTGTCTCATAATCAGGGCTTTATACTGTGAACAATTTAGCATGTCTGTATTGATTAAACCTTAGGAGTCTTCACTTTAAATTCTATCTGGTATTCAGCAAACTATAATGAACATTACCGAATGCCTGACGTCTTCTGGGAAACACCTTGAGATTATCAAGTTTAATTTCCCTTAGGAAGTTCTTACAGCAGTGCAATCAAGCTAACTTTTACTCTCTGTAATGGAATAAGAGTTAATCTACAATTTTTCAACCACCAACATTTCCTAATTTTCTTCTTTTAGAAAAAGCTATAGGACAGACTTTTGCTCTGTTTTTAGGTTACTGCTGTATTTTTTCCCATAGTGGAACTAATGAATATCCTGTCCCTTTTTAGTATGCTGAACATGTACAAGCAGCTTAAACCCTATGGTTGGTAAGGAATTTATGTAAATATTGCAATTAAGTCTTGTCTGTAATAATAGATGACCTAGTATATATCAAGTCCCTTAATCTCTCAGATTATAATTGAGTGATGAAGATGCAAGGCTTCATGAAAGAAAGGCAGATCATAAGAAAATAATTATTTTTTTGTGTAAACCATGATTTTCCAATTACTGCTCTCAGCTGGGACAGAAAACATCTAACTCATGATATGTTCTGATCCAAAATTAATCCTTTTGTAACTGTGCCTTTTTTGATTAAACACTAGTTTTTCTTTCTTCCAAGCAAAATGCTCAACCCCTGTGGTAATTTTAATGCGAGTTGTTTTTTTTTTTTCATTCCCAAGATACTACTAAAGTATAAGCATATTGGTAAATATAGGTTTAAATAACATAGCAAGGTATCTGGATAAATAATAATTAGAATGATTTCATTATCTCTGAACATAGCTTTGAGGGTGAAGTGTATCTGGTACATGCAAAAAGACAAGCCCTTGAAGAGTGCACAAGCTTTCTTTTTTTCAATTTATGAAGTAAATATCCAGTTTTATAATTAATATTTTTAAGATATGTAAAAATGTTTGTAGATGCTGAATAAAGGTGGAGTTAAGGTTTTGGTGACATATGTGCATAACAAAATAAGGATAGGATTTGAGTGGCCAGAAATTCTGGGAAAATATTGATGGAAACATTTGCTATGCCTTTGCGTTACGGAAATTTTTAAAGATTGGCTGTGCTTACAGCATCTGTGTATGTGCCAAGAGAATAACGCAAGAAAACTGTCAACTGTCACAGTGATCTTGTTTGTAAAGTAGTTTGAAATGTAATGATAAAAAGTGCTGTATAAGAATGAGGTGTTTATTTTACTTATGTAAGCTACTGCTTTCTTCTGTTTATGTTTTTGCTTCCATTTCCTCTATTTGCTTATATTTTCCAACATTGTTAATAGTTGGAAAATATGTTCCCTGGTTGTTTTCTTCATTGAAATAAATGATTTTCAGGTGCTAATGTATAGCAATATTAGTCCAGGATATTACTGGGTATTTTAAACTTGCGGTATCTGCTGTTCGACAACAGAGAGCAGATATGGCCTTCATTTAAACTAGGGGAATGGGATACTTCTGAAAGCAGGTGGTCTAAACCACTCTGCCAGCAGTCTATTAGTGTGATGCTATCTGGTGGGTTAGGGTGTGTATTTGCTGATCTGCGTGAAACTCTCCCGAGACGACAGTTCACCAGTGATTTTGTCATTCCTCTTACAACAGTGGTCTCAGGATCCCCTCAAGAGAGAATTAGAAAAATCAAGCTAAGCAATGGATACAGTTTTTCAATTAGTTTATACCTTTGCTCTAGAAGAAGTTTATTCTTTTCTTCATATTGCACCAGAGTTACATTTATATTTTAAATGTGTAAATCTTTCTACTTGCAAGGAAGTTAAATTCAGCCTCCTGGTTAGAGCATTATCTAACACATAATAGAGCCCTGTTCCTTTTTGCAGGATGACAAATCATTCCCATTTCAGACTGGGGTGAAAACAAAGCAAATTTAAATTTTGTGTGAAACAAAGCTTAAAAAAATCTGTATTTTGGAGTTGACAAATTTTTAAAAAAATCTCTATATTATAAAACTACATTAAAAAAACCCCTAATTTATACTTAAAAACTCAAAACATTTGACAAACTTGTGCTGTACTACTGTGAAAATTTTAATGAAGTCCAGAAATACAGGTTGATTTATTATTATATTTATCCTTGAAATAGAATTTCATTGGTCTCATTGAACATAAAGATTTTGATGATTTTTTTTTTTTTTAAATTCCAGGGGGAATTTAATTCCAGAAAATGCCAAACTATCCTCTCTATTTCCTTTAAAGCTACTCTGATTAAGAAGCTATAGTTAAAACCTGAACAGCCTTTGTAAACTACGAATGAGATCAACTCACTTCATACACTTAAAATTACAAGTAAATCCTTTTAAAAGTCAACGTATTCAAGGACTTTTCAGTCCCCTTGGCATGGGTTATGTTAAGAGAGGACCCCACAGGAATTTGAGGGGAACCCATGTTGAGTCCGTGCCCATAAATGAAAGAAGACTGATAAATATCCTCTGAAGGATAAATTAGAGGTGTTTCAGGAGAACCAAGGGAGAACAAAGACACAAAGGCAAAAGGGGGGAAAGATTTTAAGTAAATGGCATGTCACTTGCTGTTTAAGGTGGCTGATAGGTGAACATGGAGAAGGAAGGAGCATTCATTCTCTATTTCTACTTCAAAGTGACCATTAGAGACTTAGATTGGTTTCGGTGCAATGACAGGGATGGGTATCTGATTTGAGAGAGAGATCTGAAGACACATTGTCAATAAAAATCTTTAATGAGTATAGAAATGAAACATAGATAAGAAGTTAAAAAATAACTGAAAATACAAATATAGCAAAGGATGTATTTTTTTCCAAGATGAGTGAAGTTCTGTTTTCTTGTATGGCAAATTATAAAGAGCTACAAAGGGGAAAAAAAAGGTTACTTTGCCCAGTTTCTCCATATTGACATGCGCAGGGAGAAATGGAAGTATAAATAATGCAGCAATTGAGAGGGTAGTCAAAAGCAGTGGGAAGGTTGCTGGGTTTACAAGCATGAGATTAAAAATGAGAGTTAAGAGCTGTTGATGTCCAGTTAGAAAAGTGGCAGAAATAGAAAAGACTGGATCTCTGATACTGTGGCTGCAGTAGTCATGGCAGCATGGTACAACATGACAGCATGAGCCGAATAACACAGAAACAGCTCCAAAAGAAGTGGGAGGAAGGAGACTTATCTGTAGGACAGGGCAATTTAACAGGCAGAGATCATGCCCATTTTGTGAGCGATTAAGACTTTTTTTCCTAAAAACAGTACAGAAGTGGTCCACCAGGAAGGGTCCTTTCTGCAAAAGTTGATGTCTTTTTGTGAATGCAGTCCAGAAGAGCTCAGGTACATATTTGCACTCCTTAAGTAATTTTTTCTTAAAAATATTTGCTTCCTTACTCTCCAATCCTTGTAGCTGTTTGCTAAAAATAAAAGGATCTGATGGTGAATACAAGTTTCATAAATGCCAAGACAATTTTGCAGTGTGAATTTAAAATGTGGCTTGAACTAAAATAATTGATATTTTGTAGGTTGTTCGTGTTGTTTATGTAGGTCCCTAATCACTTGAGGTATGTTTAAGCTTTTTAAGTGATACTTAGTGCATTCAAATTATTAAATTAATCTCTTGGGTACGCAGCAACTCAGCATACCTGGGGTCACAGTGCATAAAGTTATTTTTTGTTGCTATCTACAGATTGTCTTGACATGCAGCATATACCCACAGGGTCAGAAGAACTGCCCTTTGATTACACGTACAATAATCTGGATCTCCCAAGGTATTCAAGTGGTTAATTAAATATCAAGTAATTGCTAAAACTACTAAGTGACATTTAATTAGTATGTTAATTGATATCAAATTTGCTCTCACTATCTTGTTTTATGTTAATAAAATCCCTAAACATTTCTTCGAAGTAGATTAGGAAACAATGTGCTTCAGATGTACTAATGCAAAACAGCCTTAAGCATTACTTCTGCTCCTGGAACATAACTTCTGACTTACATTTTTTTTATTGCAGTTGTTTTACTTTGTCTATCTTTAAACTTACTTTTTGCTAAGAGCATATTATATTTATATTAGAATAGTATATTTTATATATATATGTCTTGGACTGGATTTTGACTTTTCTAAGCCTATAATCCCTTAGAAATCTATCTAAAGTGTGATAACTGTTAATAGAAATCTAGGGCTGCCTCTTCCCTTCAGCACCTACAAGCAGAGATAGCAAGGCATATGGGGAATGCATAGTGCCCCCATTTGACTAATGTGAATGATGTATTTCTGCACTGCCTCCCAATGCGGCGTGTAGAAACCTGTGCTTCACACATAATACAAAATTGCTATCAAAATATTAAGTGACTGATTATTCTGCAGCAGCAAAATGCTGTCTTAGTGTTAGTTCGCACAAGGAAAGGTGATCCCCTCTTCCTCTCCATGAGCCTACCCAGGAAACAGCCCTGCTTTACTTTTCAGCTTGAGCCTTCCAAAATTTTCACTGCTGCCTTTGATTGAAGAGCCCAACTACAGTATAGAAAAGAGATGCCTTTAGGCTTGGGTCCAAAAAAAGCCTGACTAAACTCCAGACCAACCAGAGCCCCAAGCTTGTCCTTCTTCCAACCTCTAAAGTGTTCCCAGTGGCCTCATCAGGAACGGGTGAGCAGACTAAAGTTGAACTTACTAAGGAAAAAAGTAGTTTTCATAATGTTTAATTTGAGAACATACTGCAAAGAAAAATCCCTATGAATATTCATATGGATTTTTAAATGAATTCCTTTCAGCTATGCTCATGCCTTTTGTGTGTTAGCTTTCTGTGGAGTTTCTTCTGCATTTTATTGGTGCTAATGCACAGAGAGAGTTGGTTTTACATTCAGGATCACAAAAAGCAAAGTCTAATTTATTTTCCATGAACATTCACACCCAATTACTTCAGAAGAGTCCAACTGGGGAATAGAAACAATGGTGTATGACCATGCACTACTAAACTATATAGCTCTGATTCCAACCTTTTCCAACTTCAAAATCTGGACTATCCATGTAAGCAATATAAACACTGTAAAGGGAAGTGGGTTGAGGAGGCACTGTCAGGGAACTTTGAAATTCGAATAAAGCAAATTGTGATCTGTTTATTCATGGATAGTCACAGAAAAAAGAGGCAAAATTGGTGAAATAAATTATTCATTATGAAGTACTCAGCTCTAGTTATGTGTCATCCAAATGCTGCTATAGAACTAAGAATGCAGCAGAATGATCATGATAGGCAAAATATGACACTGATTTTCAACTATTTTTGATTAATTTATTTGAACTTCTGTGGCTTCTTATGTATGGCATTGATTTAGATTTCATAAATAGTTTCACACAGTACATTTTTTAAGTTTTCTCTTTCTCTTTGAATATACTGTGATAATTCACATTTACTAATACAAAAAGTCTTTATCAACAGTGTAATATTTTAAATCGCCTATAACATAAAGTGTATTTATTGCTGTTATTTGTATTTGTAAGTAGCTCTTCTATCAGTTCAGAATGTCCTCTGCAAAGTTAATGCTAGTTGTACAACTCGTATACACTGAAATAATGATAAATATGACTGCAAACATGAATAATACATGTGAACAGTAGCATAGTTAGAAGTTGTGTAGACTTAAATTCTTGAAAAATAATGTACAGGTACAAAAAAAATATTTAGACTTGACATGTTTATTTATAAAAAAATCTTTGAACAAACTTGCCGTAGGAGATAGAAGTATTGCTACCAGTCCCCTTCCCACCTTGTCCGTTAGCACTCTCAGATAATGTCAGCTCCGAAAGTATTTCAAAATACAATCCAACTCTTCTACTTGCAGAAATGGCTGTTCCCTGTCATTATCACCAGCAAACATTCTCTGATCTCCCAACAATTGCATTGTCTTTTTCTGCTTTCCATGTCATCTTATTCGATGTCTTGCCTATGCCTTGAGCCCTTATGGGCCCCCCTCTTCCCCCCTGTATCTTCAAGGGTCGACAAGGTCCAGCTCCAGCCCTGATGTCCCTGACAGCTGTTTTTCTGCCTCCACACTTCCCCAGCACTGAGGGAGGCAATATATCACAATATGTCATGCCTCTTCTCTTTCATATGAAGCAGTTCCAAGTCATTGCCAAATCATTAGGCAAATGACTGTGTTTTGAACGCCCTGTAGGAATTCAGTGGAAACTACTGCTTCACACGAAAGCGAGACACAGCTAATCAGCTGCTTACCACAAAGCAGCGGCTCCTGCTCCTGCTGAGTGACTGGGGAAGTTACTTGGTGCAGTGAACAGCAGCTCCTTGCAGCGGACCCTGGGAGCTCCACCGAGCCCGAGCCCAGAGCCAGTCTGCAGCGGCCAAGAGGCTGATCTGTGAGGGTCACAGGGCACTGGGACATCCATTAGATGACCTGGGAGCCACTGTCTAACATTGACACCAATACAAAACCTACTTATGTGCATGATGAGTAACCCATTGCCTTCAGACATGAGCCTGAAGCTCGTATCTCACTAGGGCAAGATGCACAGAGAGTGTCTTGCTTCTGTGTCAGGACCTGCTTCTGGCTGTTCAGCTCTGTGCCCACTGTTCATCCCTCTCTACTTCAAGCATTTCACGGCTGCAGCTTCTTCATGCTCTTATAATTCCCAAATATTGGGTCCATTTCACTTCCACAGCCTATCATGCTCCCTAGTGATTCAAAACCGCATTGTTGAGTGCTATATTGATATGCTTCATATACACCTTTATGAATATGTAAAGAACTAAGAATGCAGGTACCAACACCTGATATTGAAAGGATGTTTTACATATTCTGACTGTGACAGAGAGAGAGCAATTCTTCAATCCACATTTCGTTGTTTTATCCTTTGCAGAGTAACATAAATGTGTGATTAATTTATTCACTTTCTTCTGGATTATTTTTTTATGATTATTTTTTTCTCTAGAAAAGATTAATGTGCGATTGTTAATTTTGTATTCCAGAGTTTTCTGATAAGGGCTGGAGTATGAGAAATGTCTGTCTTAGTTACGATTGCTGGTTGCTTGGGATATAATTTTGGGCATGTCTTCTGGCAAAACACACAGCTTAAAACAGAATAGTAATTTGGGCTGTAAATACACCAACACTGGTGTTAATGCTTTACAGCATTGCTGGTTTCATTTTCATTGCAAAATTAGAAAAGTGACCAGTCCTCACCAAGAGCTAAGCCAGTAGTTTGATTATTTTCTGCACGGCTAATATGATTTCAATTGTTTCAATTATATTTGTTCAGGCATGAAATGCATTGTAGATCATTCAGCTAATTAAGAAGGGACATACTTTTCTTTAAATCATCTGTCCGGCATGGTAAGTCTAAACCCACCAGTTAAGAGTTGGCAATGTTAAGTAAAAGTTGAAGCACACAGCTGTGTAATGAAACTGGCCTTACAGCCTTGCCTGCGACACCCCAGCTGCAACAGTGCTTGGCTGTGATGCACATGGCTATGGACACGTGATGGAAACTTAGACATTTTTAAAAGAAGGGTCACAATTTTTAGGAATGTACGTCTGAAAAGGTAACAAAAAATATTGGAATACATTTAACAGCCTAGTTTGTAAGAATTATGAGCTTGTTTTCCACTAGAAATTCAGCAGTAACGGGTAGGTTTTAAGTTGTTCTGTTACTACCCTGAGCACTGATGCTACACTTACATTGTAATGACCTAAGAGCAACATTTGCATGGCAGTTGATCAACATTGTAAATTCCTACAGCAGCCATGCCCAAACAGAATTATTGTTACCTGTACTTTCACATTTAACACTCAACACCTTGTTTAGTCTATTAAATATAGAAAAATACTGAGTTTAGAAAACACTGACCATTAAAGATATAACTGGTTTATAAATGATGAAAGGTTTTTCAGCATGTCCTAAATTTGCATGTAATGAATAATATATTTTACTTAAACTTTTCAGCTATCTTAATAGTTTAGGAGATTTGATGCTTAACTTATTTTATAAATATATACACTGAGTGTATATGTCTGTGTATATGTTTGTATAATTTTCTAATCGTTAGCTTTTTCTAATGTGCTTGGTTTTTATAATGTATGCATCTGCCAACTGCAAAAATTTACATTTCACATCTACCCACATAAATAAGAACAGTGACCTCTCCATGTATATAAATATATATGCGCGGAAACTTGAGACTGAAAAGTTAACATTCAAAGGTGGTAGAGTGGGAGTCTTCAGATGGTAATCTGTCACATACAGCCTGCCAGGAAAAACCAAGTGACCCACCAACAGTCTCAGAGGTGATCTGTTTGGAATCCCCTGGGTGAACATATACTCAACAGTTATGCCTCTGTGCATCATTCCGCTTCGCACACTGGGCTCAGGGAGACCAGAAAACCCGCTGCTATTGGTGTGCCATGGCTATGGGGCAAGGGAAGGGTCAGACTCTGTCAGCCACGATGGCTGTTACAAAGATGCACAGGGAAAAGGTTCCTTTCCTTCTGCACAACCAGGCTGATTAACAATGTGTAACTAAAGGATCTGCAATGCAACGACTGTGGAGATTTTGACAGCGAACAGTCCTGTTGGCTTCTGCTGGTTGTGAGCAACCGCTGCTGCCTCCACATCTCCTGTGCTCTTGCTGGTGAGGAGCTCTGTGTTTTCTCTGAGCTGTCTCTGAAACAGCCACCGGCGAGCCCTGCTCTGCACCTTTTCATTGAATGCTTGTACCTCTTTCTCACTAATTCATTTGTTCTTTAACCTGATATTCAGAATTGCCTGAATCCTTACCGAAATGTCATTGTAAAGCAGATCCTTGTATGGAATATTACAGCCACGTTGCTTAAAGATTAGCAAATTTGGGAAAAGATGAAAACAGTGTTATAAAGAATGTGCCAAGTACTCTTAAAAAAGATAGTACTGCCAGCCCTGCTAACAAAATCCCCGGTAGGTATAAGCACTGCTTAAAATTGCTGTAAAATACAGTCCTGAAAGATGGTCAGTTTGATTAGAAAGATCTGCTGCTGTATGAAACTATTCTAAAAGGCTGTTTATACATTTCAGTACATTTTTAGTATGGAATTCATCATTGCAGTGCTGTCTGTAATCTAGTTTTGAAAGGGTTTTTGACATCCCTTTCTTCAATAAAATAAATATAACAGGTTTTGTTTAAGATTCTTACAGTTTTCAGGATACAATTGAATATATATTCTGTCATGGTAAATCCTTCACAAAAACGGACTGCATTTGTTGTTGGTTATAGAAAAAATATTCTCTGTATAGATTCTATTTTGTAAGATTAAAAGCAGATTCTGAAATATCTGGAAGAGGTGGACTTTTCAAAGAAATGAATTCAAGTACCTAGTTCCTAATGAGTTAATGAACATATCCTTGTCTCTGTTGCAAATTCATACCTGAAACTCTAGAGAATAAAGTGAATAAACGTAGATATGGTGGGTGTATAAATACACGGTAAAGGTAAATAAACTGTGAGTCTGGTCCTGTAGGTCTACTCTAAGCTTAGAGAGAGTTCTTGAGAGTTGTTTTTATTAAGTGGGTTAGGGATTCCCTTCTAGATGTAAATTCCCCCAAACTGATACATAAATATTTGAAGAAATTTACCATCACAATCTTTACGAAACCAAATGTAAAAGAAAATCTAACAGAATCGCATCTCAGAGTATGTTAGAAACATTCCCCTCAAGCATTTCAATTATAGAAAGAGCAGATACCTGATATTTGGCCTAAGAGTAGGTCTAGTAATAAGGATGTTTCTCTGTACTTTTCAAAGTATCTGTAAAGAAACCTGTTTTCTCCTGCTGATCTGTGTCTGTTTTAAAACAGAATTGTCTGGTCTCTGGGGGCTGCTAATCTGGCTTGTTTCATGGGCATTAGATTCCCATTAAAGCAAAAACATACAGCTTTGAGATGAGCTCTCCTGAGGTCCTGTCTAAACTGCTGAGGCAACCTGAGCAAAGGGATGCTCTTTTGTACTGCTCTTTCACGTCTGAAAGCATTTCTGCTTTAATTCATTCTCTTTACCTCTGCTGTGCTGAGTATTATTATAGTCTAGTGAGTTCCTGAAAGTGGGAAATGCCAAAGAAACAGGTGTCAGACTTCAAAAGAAGCATTTGTCAAGACTTAATGTTCTGAAGCTAAAGGTGACAGCTCAACCTAAATAAGCTCTTCTCAACAGGATTTAAGTTTCCTTAATAAAAAAGTAATAATAGAAAGTAAAGTGCAAATCCGATGGCCTAGAGAGTAGAAGTCTTAGAAAAATGTGCATCATTTTACATGATATCTTGATTTAAAGACTATTTGTAGTATAGTGCTCAAAGTCCAAGGTTGTTTATATTTCCCTGATAAGATAATTTATGACCTATAAAGGTGCAAGTTTGCAACATGAAGCTGTGTGTGGGCATATTCATGGGGCTAGTTGGCCTTCGATTATCTTGTGGTAAAGGTAGAGTCAGAATGAGAACACAACAGAAAAAGAAACAAACAAACAAAACAAAAAAAAAAAAAAAAAAAAAAAAAAAAAAAAAAAGAAGAAAACCAGTCCTAATACAAGTAAAAGAACAAACTTTTAATTGATCTCTACCTCCCACCTCGCCCCCTCCCTCCACAAGTAAGGTAATACTATTAATGGCATACTTCCTGAGGAATAGAGAAAAAAAGAGGGCCATATGAGCCATATCCTACATGCTGTTTTTCTTGTCATGTTTATATTATGTATATAAATAGCTTCGAAGTTGGAAATTTATCTATCTGCTTCTCAGTGCATGAACACTGAGAGTATGAAATTAGACTTAAGAAACCCAAGTAGCTTGTATGTACTATTTCATATAGCTGTTAGTGTATTAAAACCAGTGCTTTCGATTTTGATTTAAAGTCTGATAGCGTAATAAGTGGTACCTACTTTGATAACTTTAAAATCCAGTCATGGAAAATAGAGCTGTTCAATAAGATTATGTATTAGTGATATGAGAAGATGGCCCTTTTTATCATTGTGTCATTTTCCAT
Organism: Dromas ardeola; assembly: GCA_013398915.1. NCBI lineage: Eukaryota > Metazoa > Chordata > Aves > Charadriiformes > Dromadidae > Dromas > Dromas ardeola. The sequence goes on along the minus strand of VYZM01024122.1, from coordinate 68,107 downwards.
GCTCATTGATCAAAACAGATACTGAACATCTTTGCTAAAAAGCAGTCTTTTCTCCTTGTCTCTTTTTGACCAATTACATGTGCATAAGATCTATGAATGGGAAGTCCAAGAGCAGCTGCGTGCTCCTCCATTCTTTTTTCTGCAGTCTTTTTTTTTTTTTATAACAAACCATTTCAAATATCTACTCCCATCAGTCTCTATTTGTTAGTTAACCTTCAGCAACAGCTCCCTACCATATTTGACTACATGCTTGGTCCTTTTACAAAGAGGACAGTTAAATATAGTTACGTACCTGCTTATGTTAACAATCTTACCTAAGGTTTTGGCGTAGTGTTTTTTGGGTGTGCTTCTTCATAAGTCATACTGACATCTATTTCTGCTGTTATTCAATCCCACTGCTCTCAGATCTTTTATCATGTTACTGTGTGTGTTTCAGGTTTAATTCTGAAGGATGTACTTGCCTGTATTTCAATGTAGTTCCAGTTAGGAATTTCAATTAATATAGTGTTATGTTAATTGATCATCATAATTAATCAAATAACATAGTATTAAGTAGGACTTTTTTTTCCATCTCAGAAGAGCACTGTTGTCCAGTCTTGCACAAAAGTGGGTTGGAGACAAGGATTAACTTAACCAAAGCTGTTGTACGGGACTGGTCTGTTGTAGGAAAGGCAGTATTAGCAGCTGTGGGGGCTCAGGAGATATCACTCCTGTTCTCCTTCACTCCTTGAAGCTGAGGTCGTGGCAGTCATAGTTCCATCTTCTAACAAAATTGTCTCTGATTGCAGAGACAGAATGACATTTGGATGTTTGCTTTTCACTAATATTAGTTGATGTAGTATTTTATATTATGTAGAGCTATTTTTTCTATTAGCTCCAGCAAACACTACTTTGTCTGTTCAGGCATCCTCTAATTAAAAGGCACTGAGTATGAAGGAAACAGTCAAATGAAACGTGCTCACAGTGTGCATTTTCTCACTGTATTTGGATGTATCCATCAAACAAATGTCTATTATGATTCCTTAACACCAGCAATTCCGTAATCAGATGTGAGTGCTTGGTTCAGTCTGCATATGATTAGTCTTTTGGCTGAATCAGATGCAATGAAAGAAGAGTGTGTCTGTACGTATTTGTGTAATAGAATGCCATATTACGGAGCCTTTAAAAATCAGGCTTTGAAGACATGGGAATAAGGAACTGGAGATTGTTTTCATTATAATGAAGGAAAGGAAAGCAAAATGGCTGTATGCAAAAAGAATTTATGTGATGTGCTTGACTGTTTGCTTTTCCAGAACTGCACAGTTCCATCTTCTGTCTTTTCAGCATTTGTCTATGATGGATGATGTGACTTGAAGTCCTCCATAAATTCTAGTGGCAAAGCAACAGACACTGAAAAAAAAAGAGCTGAATTATAGTGATCTTCACCCTTGACTGTCTCCTTTCCAGTTCTTTTCTCGTGTACGTACTCTGTACATGTACACCTTACCTTAGCAGAGGCAAGAGTTTTCCATCAGAATGAGCAAAGGATACATTTTTCTGCATGTGCTGTATTGATTCATTCTCACACTCACTTCCTGTGTCTTCTGTGGACACTCTGTATTAAACACATCTTCAGAAAATTTTGCTCATATTAAAACAACTTTCCCATTACCTTATTGTTAACACAATTAAAAATGGCAGAAAAAAAATGCACGTAGCAGTCAGTGAAACAGAGATGCCGGTGCTACATGCACACTTGAAAGGCTGAGATGAAGGAAAGTGCACCTTTACTTACTGTGTTAATATCTCATTGGACATTTAACTATTAAAAATTAGTAGCTTCCATTTCTGGGATTAAAACAAGATAAGATTTAGTCTTCAAACTGTGTAGCAGTGAATGCAGATATTGTGAGCCAGAAGGCAGAGCAGGAGCTGGACTTTT